>OX638252.1:13679792-14279792 GCA_951806755.1 Brenthis hecate
AAACGGCTCTAACGATTGCGCTGAAATTTAGTACGTGGGGGTTTTCGGAAGTGAAAAATCGATTTAGATTAGTCTTAAGTCTGGGAAAACGCGTGTTTTCGAGTTTTTATGCGGTTTTCTTTCACATTATTCCATGCAAAATATGTTTGCTAATTTGGCATGCTCGGGCATAAGTATTGTGGCCGTCAAACGGCCAAGGCGCAAGATTGACAGTCACAGGTGTTATTTATTCAAGTTTTTGGTTTTTTTTTGTTTTTAAGCTAAATTAAAAGGAAAATTATATTTTTGGCCAAAAACTAGATTATTATCTAAAAATACGATAAACATAAAGAGCTCTTCCTCCAATTATTTTGTATTCGTCCTTTAATAGGACTTTCATACACATAAATTTTTATTTTTATCCTAAAGAGAAATAAGTTATTTGATATGACTCCCGCACCAATGTACATTACTATGTCAGATATATACGAGTAAGTGGCCGGGCGCAAAACAGCTCATCAAAATTTTATCGCAAACGGAAAAATGGTATAATAAATGCATTATTGAAGATACATAAAAATACAAACAAACATACGTACCATATAAATACATATATACTATATATAATAAAATTCTAACTAAGCCCAATCTGTAAATTAAATATTTTTTTTGAAAAACTTATTGAAATAGTCATTATTATTGATACAGAGGCCGAATTTATAGTTTTTAGAATTTTTGTCTGTCTGTCTGTTACCGCGTACGGTAAACCACTGGAGGGATTTTGATGAAATTTGGTATGATGATTATAACTGGTTATCCGGGTCAACATACAGCATACTTTTTATTGCTTGAAAATATCTTATTTCTGAGAAATCTATACTAAATGCCAAAACCTAACATCCCTAGTACAGTATAAATTCGGTTTAAAGAATTTATTTCTTATAAAAACATTGTTCATTTAAATAAAAATATTTAGATACGTCAACAAACTTACCAATAACTTTATCCATAAAGGGTTCGTACTGTAGACATGCCGAGAGCGGCTTAGTGGCGTCCCACGTCCCGAGCCATGGTTTCAGTGGCTGCGGCTCCTGAAGAAAAATGGTTCTTTTATAAATAAAAATTAATCTACACAAATAAATAAAATTGAAGTGTCTGTTTTTAATATCAATATAACAGCTTTTTACTAAATGCATATGAAAGTGTATGTACTTATAAATCGCTAGGCCGATTTTGACGGGATTTTCACTGGCAGATAGTTGATATTATAAGGAGCATCTTAGGAAATTCAACTTTAATTATAAAAAAAGAATAAGGGTTTCGCGCAAAAAATAAAATTGTGAACAAAATCTGCCTACGTAGGGACAGACTCGAGCGAGGTGAGAATAAATCGGTGGTTAATAATAGTAATCTATCTATACTAATATTATAAAGAGGTAAAGTTTGTGAGTTTGTGAGTTTGTCACGTTGTAGGGGGTAATCTCCTTATCTACTTTATTTTCTTTATTTTAGATGAAATTTGGTAAGAACATAGTATGAGACCCTGGGAAGGACATAGGATACTTTTTATCCCGGAAATCATCGGTGAAAATGGGGATGAAAGTTTGTATTGGGAAACAAGCTAGGGACGAACCTGAGCGAAGCGAAGGTGAGTCGCGAGTTGACAATATAATATAAAAATATTTAGTAATATGTTGTCCTATTGTCTATTTTCGACTTTGCAGACATGCTTATTTCTTTTAAACCATTGAAGAAGGAGTTTGTTAATTAAGGTGTAGGTAAGATTTTTAAGTGTGTCTGTGTTACGAAATATCTTTGGCTGCTATAAACTGATTTTAATATTTTATTCTGCTATAAACTTTTTTTTTCATCACACTTTTTAATTAGGCTGTTTCTATTCGTACTTTAATAGGACGAATCATAAATAAAGGAGGCTATTCGTCCGATAATCGGATGAATAAAAATATATTATTCATCCGACTATTGTCGGTTTGTACTAATCTACCGAGCTTAAAACTATTCTTTTAAATCCCAACGATTTTTGAGTTTAAGACTTTTTATGTGTAAATAGTGATTTTTAAGTGCGGGAGTTTCGATATGCAAAAAAATTACCTTAACCTACCTAGCTGGAAACCTATTCTTTTAAATTCCAACGAGCGGAACCATATTTTTTTTATAAAATAAAAGTAGCCTATGTTACTCTCTATAACATCAGATATCTTCCAGTGAAAGTCCCGTTAAAATCAGTTCACCGTCCGAAATTATCCGGAACAAACAGACGGACAGACAGGCAAGCAGATGGACAGACAAAAACTTAAAAAAAAATGAGTATTTCTTATAAGTACCGTATATAGTTTCATATGCATTTAGTAAAATTTTCCGCTATATATTACTATGTTATGCGATATAAGTAATTCAATATTTTTGCATATAATTCCACCCCCATGGGTGAACTTTAAAATATAAAATATATTGTTTTCGTGTATACATTTTCAACCGACTTCAAAAAGGAGGAGGTTCTCAATTCGACTTTTTTTTTTTTTATGTTTGTTACCTCAGAACTCCGTCATTTATTAACCGATTTGGACAATTTTTGTGTTGTTTGAAAGTGTATACTTCCAGATTGGTCCCATTTAAATTTCAAAAAAAAAAAAATACCACCCCTAAGGGTGGAAAAATAGCTAATGATGAATTTTACCTACTTCTAATTGTCATATTGACTTGAAACTTTGCAAGTGTTTCTATTTCCGTTGATAGTACAGTGGTTCGGTATTGTTGACCTGATCTGATGGTAAGGCCAGAAGGTGGATAGGTGGAACTCTTCAACGGCTGATAGTAGATACTTTGAGTTTGGGCTTATTTTGTTTGATTTGACAAGCCTAACATCTTAAAATTCTTACTTTGCTACTATTGTCTACACTAAAAAGAGAAAAATAAAAACTTTTTAACAAAAAAATAAAAACCGACTTCAAACAAAAGCACTAAAAAATAAAAAAATACTGATTGGTAGTTTTCATTTACTATACATACCTAATCAAATATTTTCGAAGTCGGTGTACTTTGGCTAAGTAATTAAAGCCTACCTATTAAATACATAACTAATCAAATATTTTCGAAATCGGTGCCAGCCCATACAAAGCAAAGCACACCGACTTCGAAAATATTTGATTAGGTATGTATAGTAAATGAAAACTACCAATCAGTTATTTTTTACTTTTTAGTGCTTTTGTTTGAAGTCGGTTTTTATGTACACAATACATTCGGTATTTTTTTTAATTTTAAAGAATAATTCCATACCCGTGCGTTAAAGAGTGGAACTGGAATTGACTAAAGTGACATACGATCATTTTATTTAAAATCGATAATTATTGCCAAAACAAAAAAAAAATGCTGTTTTATTAGTTGTAACTGAGGTCCTACCACTGTAATAATGACAAACTATAAATAAGCCAATTAGCCTTGACAGAAATAATGAAATAAATCACAAGGTTATAAACTAGTTGTTAACTGCAGCTCAACTGGTTTTTATATACATAGGGCATTCATTATAAAGTAAGAATGAGGTACAAACTTTTTAAATAAAACTATCTTTTCTGCGAAAGAAAATAAAATATTAATTATTCAAAGCAACATTATTGTATAATTTAAAAAGTTAAAATAGAAATTAATTAAGAAATAAATAAGAGGCAGAGGTAGCCCAGTGGTAACGCGCTTGCTTGAGAAACCAAGTGAAGAGGGTTCAAATCCCGGGTCTCGAACCTCTGATATTTTCATGTGCGAATCATTTCTAACATTATTACCACTTGCCTTACGGTGAAGGAAACCTAGCAAGTTTTCAAAAGACATGTGAAGTCCCCCAACCGCTCTTGGCCAGCGTGGTGGACTATGGTCTGATCCCCCTCGTATAGAAGGGAGGCCCGTGCCCAGCAGTGGGACATTAAAAAGGGCTGAATACAAGACATTTTTGTTAATTTGTGGGTAAGCTGTCAGTAACAACTATATAATACTTTTGAGACATTTTGAACCTTAGTCTATCCCGTGACCATAATTGCTGTAAAGCATTCGAAACTTTAGGAACTTAAAATCAAAATAACAACGGGGAAAATCCCAAAATAAATTGTTTTATTTAAAATGTCAAATATTCGAGTAAATCTAAGGATATTTACATCTCTTAAACAGATTGAGATGACCTTTTTTTAAATTCTAGCGTCTAGTGTAATAAATGCACAATTCAACAAAGAGACAAATAACTTAAAATTATAGATTTAGTTTGTTTAAACTATAAAAAAATTATAATACGACCCTAATACATTTTTATAATTGGTTAAAAAGTGAAAGAAAAAAAATACTAATTAATCTTATTATCGTCTAAATAAGTATTTATAATCAAGATCGAGCAATTGATGTAGTAGCTCTAGCTCTTAATTATTAAGCAATCATGGTCACGGGAGATATGAAGATGTTGGTCGTATTAATTTATTTTAATTATAAAAATGGCGTCTGTCTACAAAATATTACATTAATTTGAAGAAAAGAGAAATGGCGTTGAGACACTTAGCAAATTGAAAAAATCGATCCATATAAATTGTAACCAAGCCGAATCTGTACATTAAATATTTTTTGGAAAATCTTATTGAAATAGACATTATTAATCGATACAGAGGCCGAATCTATAATTTTTAGAATTTGTCTGTCTGTTACCGCATTACGGAAAAATCACAGTAGGGATTTTGATGAAATTTGGTATGACGATAGCTGGTTATACGGGTCAACATATAGGATACTACGGTAAAATATCTCATTTCTGAGAAATCTATACTAAACGCTAAAACGTAAGTAGGGATGAACCCGAGGGCAGCGAGGGTGAGTCGCTAGTCATTAAATAATTCTCTACCGTAACCTTGATTGCAGTATAGCATTTGAAACTTCGGGAACCAAAAATTAAAATAAACCCATGAAAAAATCCAAAAACATAGTTTTATTTCAAAATAGTCTTGCTATAAATTAACAATTTGAAATTCATAAAATCATTTGAATTTATTAAATTTCAAAATCAAAACATCATAAGCATCGTGTAGGGCGGGCATTAAACAATCAAACGCTAAATCTCCAATAAGACATGCTACTGCGCCAGAAGGCAAAAGTACATTGTAATAATTCCCCAAAATGATATACTAGAAACATTTAAGATTGTTGTTCTGAAATAGCCACTTTACACGTGACATGCAGTTAAGGCCATGAGATGAACAATCAAGAAAAAAAACTTGTATAATTTTTGTACTTAACTCACCCTAAATCTGTATTTGCCGAGCGGAGGTCGTGCGTAGGGTATACCGTAAAAGCTGGCATAGTTTCTTCCATTAGTAGATACTTCCCAAACCCCTTGCAAAACACCATTGGCTACTCTCACTAAAGGGTTCGGGCCTTGACCGCTAACCAAAACAGCCAGAAACAGAAACAAAAATAATTTTATATGCCCCATTTAAAATGTTATACAAAATATGTGCGCACGCGTCTATCTTCAATTTAATACTAAAGTAAGTGCGGTGTCGAGTCAATCATTAAATGTTACAGATAATGAGCCTTTAATGATAGTGGCGAAGTAATTTTGTTTTTATTTCTTAATTTAATTTTTTAAATTTAAAATTAACAGATTAGATATTAAGTCTTTGAACTTTTATAGTCACTGAGAATATTATTGTGACAAAATTAGATGATAAACATGCTAAATATGGAAATATCCAAATTTACATAATAATAATATAGATAATAAATTTATTATAGATATACATAGATTTTGCATCATACAATGAAATATTTTTTTATGATATTCTGAATTAGCAATCTTTGTAGAAGTAATGTGAAAGTTTATTTATTACCCGACAAGGAAAGTGGTATGTTTTTCGCGCCTATCTTTGTATGTTTGTTTGTTTGTTTGTTTGTTTGTTTGTTTGTTTGTTTGTTTGTTTGTTTGTTTGTTTGTTTGTTTGTTTGTTTGTTTGTTTGTTTGTTTGTTTGTTTGTTTGTTTGTTTGTTTGTTTGTTTGTTTGTTTGTTTGTTTGTTTGTTTGTTTGTTTGTTTGTTTGTTTGTTTGTTTGTTTGTTTGTTTGTTTGTTTGTTTGTTTGTTTGTTTGTTTGTTTGTTTGTTTGTTTGTTTGTTTGTTTGTTTGTTGTTTGTTTGTTTGTTTGTTTGTTTGTTTGTTTGTTTGTTTGTTTGTTTGTTTGTTTGTTTGTTTGTTTGTTTGTTTGTTTGTTTGTTTGTTTGTTTGTTTGTTTGTTTGTTTGTTTGTTTGTTTGTTTGTTTGTTTGTTTGATTGTTTGTTTGTTTGTTTGTTTGTTTGTTTGTTTGTTTGTTTGTTTGTTTGTAATATTCTTAATTCCCTTATATTTTCCAAACCACTCGATGGATTTCTTTAATTAAGATATCGTTAAATTTGTTTCATTAGTCCAAGTGTTCTTGGATAGGTGACATAAAAAAATAAATATGGGGCTGCTAGATTCCATAATGTGAAAATGAAAAAGATGAAAATCTACGAACTATATCAAGTGGGGTATCGTTGAATAGGTATTTAAAAATCATTTTTAGGTTTCTTTTATTATTTTTCATTTTAAATAACAGTTTAGGATATATAATGATTTAAATTTGCTTAACAACCATTCTCGCTAATTTTCCTACTTAAAAATACTTAAAAAGCTGTAAATAAATAAATATATTATAAAAATAATAAACCCGACTGCATAAAAGCTAACTAAAAAGATGAAAACAAGTTCACGATGGAATGTAGTATTATGCAGTCGGAGACATACAAACGAGTATGTACATCTTGCAAGGATGAAACGTGTCCTTTTCTTAAGGTCTCATAACTTATTAAAATAAAAAAATACATACGAACTTGATGCAGATCTGACATTTCTCCCTAATGTGCGTTCACCTTTTGGTTCGTAGGACTATCGTCGGGGTGTCGTGGTTGAGTGCGTAAACGATCCTGCGAAGTCCTATTAAAAGGGAGACCCTGTGTTGGCTTTTAGTGGGTAGTACTGGCTTCTCTAGCCGGTGAGTTTCACATAACCACCTGTATGCGTACGCAGGTGATATGCATAAATGCATTTCCCAACGAAAAAAAAAGAGTTAACAGGTAGCAATCATAACATAACAAAAAAGCGTTAAGAGTCGTTCGGTTCCGTCTGGCGTAGTTCAAATTTTACTCCCATACTTCGGTGGGACGAATTCTTGACACGATCAGTGAGATTTAGGGCGCAGGACCGACGGCTTGACGTGCTCTCTAAAGCACGAGGCTGAAACACTGCCAACTTCCCAACTCCGGGCTGTTACTGAGAATTTCTTGACATAAATACTCAATGACTAAACTTGGCCCAACTCGGGCCCGACCCGGGCCAAGTTTAGTTGCAGTTAATATATGCCCGTCCCTCAGATGTGCCCTTATTGAAAGTTGATCGAAATCTGTTCAAACGCTTAGGGACAGAAAAGTTGAAAAACTGACAGACCTGCATTTATCTTTATATATAACTAGCATTGCCCGCGGCTCCGCCCGCGTTCAGATGACCAAAAACTAAATTCTTAGGTGTTACATATTAGTATACTCTTACATTGCAGTTTTTGTATTTTTCCTCAGAAATAAGATATTTTCCCGCGGTAAAAAGTATCCTAGGATCGCGCGCTACATCGCCCGGTTTATATAGCTTGAGCAGGCGGTCGAGCGATGCGGGGCAGAGGGGATGGACTCGCCGTAGGCATCTCAATGCTCGCCAAGCATTAAAAATGTTTCGCTACTAATTACTTCTAACAACGATATCTCAAAAACTATTCATCTGATTGATTTAGTGTAAAGAGCAATTTTAATCTGCATTAAATGACTAAGCTAACTAAAATATTCATTTGGATAAGGATTAATACCGAACTAAAGAAAATAACTTTGAAAATAACGTAATGTTTTTAATTAAAAATGTTAACATAAAAGTGGTTATTGTAAGTCAACCGTAAGAGATAGAGATATGCTATCGCGGACTTTTTTGTAGCATTTTTATAGATTTTGAATTCTCTAGTACATTACTAAACTGTATCTTTGCTAGTTTACGCGGCGTTCGCGTGGAAAGTTCCCATTTGGCGAGATTTTTTGCGACCTCTTCAACATTTGTCGCCGTATTTCAGCTAATTTACATAAAAGCATAATAAATTATATACCTAAACCTTCCTCAAGAATTACTCTTTCTATTGTTGAAAACCGTATAAAAATCCGTTCAGTAGTTTTCGAGTTTATCGCGTTCAGACAGACAGGAGGACAGACAGGAGGACAGACAGGAGGACAGAAAGACGCGGCCGGGGGACTTATTTTTATAATAAGTATAGATAGACTTAAGATATTTAGGAAGGAAACAATATCTAATAACCACAACATTGCAAATGCTTTCAAGAAATAAATTTAGACTTTTAAACATTCTAATATTAAGACCGTATAAGGCTCAGCTGAAACTACTTTGAAATTCTATTCAGCCAGCATTACGGCGAGTGCGCTTGGCAAATTCTTTTATTCGTGTGAATGTAGATAGTTTTTAAGCTTTTAAACTAACTGAATCTCGTAAGAGACGTCACTATATAGTTGAAGTTACTTATTTTTAATCTGTATTTTTGTTACTTAGAAATAGTGTAGTTCCCTATTATTTCGTAAAGATTTTATAGATTCAAGAATATTCCATGCATAGATAATACATGTTTTCCCTATCCTTATGGTAATAGAAAATATATAATATAGGTATATTATTTATTTTCGTAGGGCCATAGATCACCACTATTTTACTAGGAGCCTATCGATACTATTAATTAACTAGAGAGATTGAAGTCTTATGTAAGCTGTAGTCAAATTAGAAAAAAATCGAGAGGCATTCTATGAATGTAACTGAGGCATGAAAAAAATTTATAAAGTAAACATATTATAGATTTTAATCCAAAGGGGCTTAAAATCAGTTACTTTTGTATTTAAATCAAGAGCTTAAAAAGCATAATGCTTTTTAAATTCCACTTATATTATGTAATTATTAATAATCTATTCTAATATTATAAAGAGGAAAAAATTGTTTTTTTTTTGGTTTGTTTGTTTGTATCTTATAGTCTCCGAAACTACTGAACTGATTTAGATGAAAAGTAAGAATATAGTTTGAGTTCCTGGGAAGGGCATAGGATAGTTTTTATCCCGGAAATCATTCCTTAAGGGGGTGAGCGAAGCGAGGGTGAGTCGCTAGTTTTATATAATAATATACCCGTTACCTACATAATAACATTACTGATTGTATTAATACTTTCTTAGATTTGCCCGAATATTTGACATTTTAAATATTTTTTGCGGATTTTTACTTTGATTTATGGTTCTCTACATTTCGAATGCTGTACAACAATCATGGTGGATAGAAGGTTTTGTTTAACGTACTCCTTACTAGTTGTATTTTTTAATGTCCAGTCCAATGTATCCCTAGCTTTGCTAATAAACTCACGTGCCACTTACCGTACGTTGATAAAATTACATCAGAAATCTTTCCTGGCGCGCGTACAACGTATCGCCAAAGTTTAATCATAATTGGATTTTATATAAGCGCATACCTAGTTCCTAAACAGTCGTAGTAACGGCCTAGCTCTTATGGCTAGAAGCCTTAACCTTAAGCCTTCTGAGTCGAATCTGTACATTACATATTTTTTAGAAAATCTTATTGAAATAGAAATTATTATTGATACAGAGGGCGAATCTATAGTTTTTAGAATTTTTGTCTGTCTGTCTGTCTGTTACCGCATCACGAAAAAACCACAGGAGGGATTTTAATGAAATTTGGTATGGTGATAGCTGTTTATCCGGGTCAACATATAGGATACTTTTTACCGCGAGAAAACATCTCATATCTGAAAAAAATACAAAAACTGTAATGTAAGAAGTATACTAATATGTAAAACCTAAGAATTTAGTTTTTTTGCCATCTGAACGCGGGCGGCGTCGCGGGCAATGCTATTAATATATATATTTTTTAGTTTTTTATTAGTAGTTTTAAGCATTTTAAAACATTGATTTAAATTTTATTATTATATAGCGAATGTTGTGTTCTCCTGTAATTGGTAATACATAAAAAAATAATTACATTTAAGTAATATTATAAATGTAAAATATGTATACTGTTGGAGATTCGTATCCATACTAATATTATAAATGTTAAAGTGTGTTTGTTTGTTTGTCCTTCTATTACGTCGAAACGGAGGGATTTTTTGTGTGGAGGTAGTTGGAGGGCTAGAAAGCGACATAGGCTACTTTTTACCGCGGGGAATTCCCACGGGAAAACACGTTGTAATACAATCCAAATAAATATTTATGATCAGATTTACTTGAAACTTGGTATTAATGCTCTTAAATAAAATTAAATAAATACGTGTTTTAACATTTTTCGAAATTCATCCTATAAGGGGGAAAAATAGGGGATGAAAGTTTATATGAAACTAGCTTTTTAGAGATTTTCTGTAGTTTTAGTGCGAGCGAAGCCGCAGGTTCTGCTAGTAAATAAATAATTAAATAAATTTCTTATAGATGTAAGTAATATTATATAGGTAATACGCGTAGGTAACATATTTAAATCTATAAATAGGCAAAAACAAAACAGTACAGTAGCTTTTTCTCTATATAACAACCTACCACAGTTTCATCTCAATCATATGTACGTCACAAACAGAAAAATAAGCATTCATACGTAAACATATTATATTTACTATTTTCAATAAATAGGTAAAAGACTGATGTATTACGTGAAATGTAGTAAAATCATGAAGAAGAAAATAAATCTAACTATTTGATAGACCAGTTTCTCCCATGACCGTGATTGCTCTAAAGCATTCGAAACGTCGGGAACCAAAAATCAAATTAAACCCGCAAAAAATCCGAAATTATTAAATTCTTTTGAAATTCTAAGAAAGGATCACAATAAAAACGAAATTAGGGTAGAGATTTGGACTCATTGGACCTTTAAGGGTTTCGAGGAGTTATAGGTTTGAGTTATCTTAATCCTAAAACGACGTCAAAGGCACTCGAATGTTTGTTCCGAAAACATCATGTCGGGTTACAGTCGGATGGGTCCTGCGGCTTCTCGCCGGCTACCATTCGTGGCTTAGTTTGCTAAGCGGGGCTTATCTACTACATGTCTATATAATTTGACGGCACGTTTGGCTCAGTTTGTAGTGACCCTACTTGCTATGCCAGCGGTCGCGGGTTCGAATCCCGCTGGGGGCATTCATTTGTGTGATGAGCACGAATGTCTGTACTCCAGTCATGGGTGTTTATATTTATAATATGTATGTATTTAAAGTTATATATGTGTAGTTTATCAACTATCTAGTATCCATAACATAGTCTCGTAGCTTAACATGGAACTAGACGGTGCTGTGTGTTAATGTCCCAATATATTTATTTATTTATATGTATAAAGTTATCTCTGTCTGATTGATGCTGGAACGAAAAACGTGAAAATTTGACAGTCTATTTTCTTAATGACACGTAATCGCTAAGAAAATGTTTTTATATTTAACCTCTAAAAGAGTGAAATTGACCATTTTACGAAGACAAAGTAGTTCGGCAAAGCCGGGATACGCTACTAGTTTGACTACAGAAGTTTACGCTGCCCGCAGAATTTTGTTTTAGTTGGTTTTCGCTCTACAATTAGTTTACGGATTTAATTTACTCATTCGTACCCAACAGCAGTTCAGCCGGGCACGAAGTCAAGAAACGCATTAGGAGGTGGCCCGCTTCCGTGGACGGGGTAACCATGCGGGTTCCGCCTGGTATTTCTCTGTTAGCAGAATGGACTGTTAAAGCAATCCCATTGTTGTTGTGGATTCGCTTCGGCAGACCTGCCGTCGGGGCGTTGTGGTTAAGTACGTAAGCGATCCTGCAACGCTCCATTAAGACGGTGGAAGGGGGGGGGGGGGGGGGTGTTAGTAGGTAGTACTGGCTTTCCTAGCCGATGAGTTCCACATAATCACTTGTATGTTTACTACATTTAAATGTCAATGCATTTCCCAACATTAAAAAAAAATAGTACCACGACAAGGTGAACACATATAAATAAAAAAAATCTTTTTAACAAAAAATAAAATAAAAACCGATTTCAAAAAAGCACTAAAGAGTAAAAAATAACTTATTGGTAGTTTTCATTTACTATACATACCTAATCAAATATTTTTAAAGTCAGTGCCAGCCGATACAAAGCAAAGCACACCGACTACGAAAATATTTGATTAGGTATGAATAGTAAATGAAAACTACCAATCAGTTATTTTTTACTTTTAGTGCTTTTTTGAAGCCGGGTTTTATTTTTTTGTTAAAAAGTTTTTATATATTGCGTAAAAAACCAAAGGATTGAAAATATTTTACGTAAGTTAGCTTCCATTGTTGCAGAATTTCGTTCTGTATTTCAAAATGAAAAAAATATTTCATATTTGAACAAAACCTGTAAACAACACTTCGGTTACAAGTTCGCCTTTGTACAGTTTCTTAGAAAGTCCGAAGCCGACAAAAATAGCTAACAAAGTAAAGATATTTATTGTATTTGTGAAACAAATATTTCATGAAGAAATCCAACTACGAATAAATCTAAAAACCTTTATATGAATAGAGTATCCCTCGCAATATTTTTCTCTTTATCCATATTTATAAATATAGAATATTTATAATAAAGACGCGGTGGACAATTTTTTTTCTATTTGCTAATTTATTATACTTTATTACTAGGGACTTATCTTCGCTTCGCTCAGGTGCGTCCCTACTTTTACGTTACGTATGTTTAATTTTTTTAAGCGGGGCCCTAATTCTTTTTCTAAAATAAAAATAACCTAAGTTACTCCTTACAATATTAGCTATCTGCCAGTGAAAATCCCGTCAAAATCAGTCCAGATGTTTCGGAAATTACCTGGGACAAATAGACGACAGACAGATAGGTAAAAATTTTAAAAACTATGTTTTCCGTATAAGTACCATATATAATTTCATGTGCATTTAGTAAATCGCTGTTATTTTGACATTACAAATAGACACTCAAATTTTATTTATTTATATAGATGAGCTAAATTTATCAAATATATAGGTCTGTTTCATTTGGAACAATTCGTTTTCAATTTACATTTTCACATCATTACATCATTGACTCAGTGACAACGCTTTGGCATTAAATCAACGTCCATTTTGATTGACAAAATTCATCTGAACTGAACATTGTATGGCCCATAACGTAGAAGAGCACTGGAGCGTTTGTTTGAACACGCACCTAAATACATTCTACACATTCTAGATATAGTAACAAAAAAGCAAATTTAAATTTTTTGGAGAAACCTACAACGTTTAAAAAGTAATTGAAAAAAGATATAATGATTTAAAATCCTCGACGGGGATAACTTTTAGTTAGTCATAGGTCATTTTTATATAAAAACTTTATACTCGAGTGTCATGTGATTGCATAGATAGGTCAAATTCTTAAAATTGTTTCATTTGACGTGACACGCCATTCACACGACCTCGTCTCGACATTGGCGGATATTTGAGGTAGCTAAAAATGGATATTCTTCTAAATATTTAACTGTGATACTATTAGGCGTTATATATTACATAATACTTTTTTTCTATTTATTTTTTCTTATTTCCAAAATTGCATCGTCAGTAGGTATCTTTTCAACCGACTTCAAAAAGGAGGAGGTTCTCAATTCGACTGTATTTTTTTTTTTATGTTTGTTACCTCAGAACTCCGTCATTTATTAACCGATTTGGACAATTTTTGTGTTGTTTGAAAGTGTATACTTCCAGATTGGTCCCATTTAAATTTCAAAAAAAAATACCACCCCTAAGGGTGGAAAAATAGCTAATGATGAATTTAACCTACTTCTAATTGTCATATTAACTTTAAATTTGCAAGTATTTCTATTTCCGTTGATAGTACAGTGGTTCGGTATTGTTGACTTGATCTGATGGTAAGGCCAAAAGGTGGATAGGTGGAACTCTTCAACGGCTAATAGTAGATACTTTGAGTTTGGGCTTATTTTGTTTGATTTGACAAGCCTAACACGTTGGAATTCTTACTTTGCTACTACTGTTTACACTAAAAAGGGAAAAATAAAAACTTTTTAACAAAAAAATAAAAACCGACTTCAAACAAAAGCACTAAAAATTAAAAAATAACTGATTGGTAGTTTTCATTTACTATACATACCTAATCAAATATTTTCGAAGTCGGTGTGCTTTGGCTAAGTAATTAAAGCCTACCTATTAAATACATACCTAATCAAATATTTTCGAAATCGGTGCCAGCCCATACAAAGCAAAGCACACCGACTTCGAAAATATTTGATTAGGTATGTATAGTAAATGAAAACTACCAATCAGTTATTTTTTAATTTTTAGTGCTTTTGTTTGAAGTCGGTTTTTATTTTTTTGTTAAAAAGTTTTATTATTCAAACTTAGTATTTTTTCAGGTAGGGAGTCTGCCTTTTCATCATATACCAAAGTTCAAACTTAGAGCATCTCTCAGTGTTAATGTTCAACCATGGCGGTGCCACAGTTTTACAATCAAAACTGTGACGGTGTCTTAATATTCAACAGCAGCGATTCGTATGATCTTTACCATGTTTTAATGGACCAAGATATGGTCGTTATCATCTTGAATTACAGATTAGGTGTTCTAGGTAAGGAAATATTTTTTAATAGTTCTTTCTTCTTCTACAGCATGGGTCGCCCACTGTTGGACAAATGCTTCTCTAATTGTATCCTACTTGGTCTGTGACCTTTCCTGCCTGTCATTGCAACATCCTGTGGTAAATTAACAGTGTCGCATCATCTGACGCCTAGTTAGTAAGCCATAAAGTCTAAATAACTTGAATTATAGCAGCAAAATATATTCCCCCAATTTTATGATTTAACTTTCACTAAACAGGTCAAAAGTATGGCACAAATACCTCAACTTACAATCTATACATATAATAAAACTGTAGAGGTCGAATGTCTGTACATAGAAAAAAAAATGCTTAAAACCGAGTCAGGGGGTTGTAGGAAGAGAAATAGAACAATGCTTGATTTTTGTTTTAATTTTTGCTTCTCTGTCTGTTTGTCTGTTAGTACGGCCTAATCTCCGAAACAGTTGGACCGATTTTTGCATGGTGTGGTGGTACCTTATATCCCTGGTCAACATTTTAGATACTTTTTATCCCGGAAAAATGTACGATTCCCGTGGGATAGATTTGTTTTCGTTTGTCTAGTAATGAATATAGTACTTTTAAGGAAAAATACTTCAGGAAAATAAACCAGAACTTTAAATTTATTTCAATGTTTTTTGAAACACATTAATTTTACGTAAGGCTTTTAAATATACATACATAATATATTATTCTACTTGTAAATGTAAATGTTGAAGTGACTGCTAAGTATATGAACAGAGGCGTTCATAAATTCATTTAAATATTTAATTTATATGAATAACAAAGACGTATTGGATTAACTAAGTCTTATTAAGCTTTACTTATCTAACTTTGTTGAATATCACGTCGTGTTCTATAATTAGCAGAACACAGTAATGCTTGTTCAGATAGATTTAAGTACGAACTGCTGAGTTATAAAACTTTTAATAACGCTTTCTTGTTTAAAATAATATCGATCGTGTAAAGTATTTTATCTTGTTTCTTATGGACGGAAAGATACACTATGATATTGAGTGGCAACTACTGAGTTTGAGTGGAGAGTTGTGTGATTTAGATTACTTTGATACTTGGATTAAGCATAAACTTATAGAACAAAGCATTAATTTGTTTGTTTTTGTATGTTTCTATAATAAGATCTCAGAAATCTATACACATAATAAAATTGTAACTTACGTAACGTTTTTACGCAAGTTACGTAAATTTTTTTTGGAAAATCTTATCGAAATACACATTATTTTCGATACAGAGGCCGAATCTATAATTTTTAGAATTTTTGTTTGTCTGTCTGTCTGTCTGTTACCGTATCACAGAAAAACCACTGGAGGGATTTTGATGAAGTTTGATATGGTGATAACAGGTTATCCGGGCCAACATATAGGATACGTTTTACCGAAAATAAAATATCTCATTTTTGAGAAAAAATACTAATAAGAACTGCAATGTAAGAGTATACTAATATGTAAAACTTAGGAATTTGGTTTTTGGTCATCTGAACGCGGGCGTAGACGCGGCCAATGCTATTCGTTCTATAAATTATTAAATTTAGAAAAAGAAAAAGCTTCATTATGTATATCTAAATACAATATCGTAAATAATTTCTAAATAAAAGATAGCGAACCTTGGGAAATATGTGATCGCTTTTTATTTTAAATTGTATTAATTTGTATAAAAAGGATAATAAACAAGATATATAGTTCCGCTGAGTTTTCTTCAACAGTTTTTTACAGACTCGAGGCATTTTTCACCTAATTTTGTTCTGTTGGTGTTTGACAAATAATAAGTTTAAAAAAAATGAGTTTATGAAATAGCAATATTTTTTGAATTACAATTTACTAGTGAATTTTCAGAGAGTAAAAATAGATAGAATAAGGTCAATTCTAATAGCTTCTCATCTATTATTGAATACACGTGCCGTCAAAATTTAGCTCGGCAACACTAACGAAGTTAATTAACTATTAGGGGCTTATAAAATATGTAGGTGCTTGCTATATAAATGATTTTAGAAGCTGATTTCCTGGCGACGATTAAGGAATAATTTTTTTTAAAAGTGCTCTAGAAGTTTACATTAAAAATATTATTTCCATTAATAATATAATTTATTGTTTAGTATAGATTTTCAACCGACTTCCTCAAAAAGGAGGAGGTTCTCAATTCGGCTGTATTTTTTTTTGTTCGTTACCTCAGAATTTCGTCATTTATTAACCGATTTGGACAATTTTTATTTTGTTTCAAAGTGTATACTTCCAGATTGGTCCCATTTAAATTTAAAAAAAAAATACCACCCCTAAGGGTGGAAAAATGGCTAATGATGAATTTAACCTACTTCTAATTGTCATATTGACTTGAAACTTTGCAAGTATTTCTATTTCCGTTGATAGTACAGTCGTTCGGTATTGTTGATCTGATCTGATGGTAAGGCCAGAAGATGAATAGGTGGAACTCTTCAACGGCTAATAGTAGATACTTTGAGTTTGGGCTTATTTTGTTTGATTTGACAAGCCTAACACGTTATAATAATTCTTACTTTTCTACTACTGTCTACACTAAAAAGGGAAAAATAAAAACTTTTTAACAAAAAATAAATAAAAACTGACTTCAAACAAAAGCACTAAAAAGTAAAAAATAGCTGATTGGTAGTTTTCATTTACTATACATACCTAATCAAATATTGGGGATTTGTATTGAGATATATAAAATAATTCTCATGTGGGTTTCTTGTGTGTTTGTAACAAAACTTCTCCGAATCGGTTTGACCGATTCTTATGAAATTTTGCGTGTATATTCAGTAGGCCTGAAAATAGGACGTACACTTTTTTTCATAACCCTAAGTGATAAGGGAGATGCACCCCAAAAAAAAAATTTGTACAATTTTTTATTTTAATTTTTTTATGATTCGGCATTAATAAACACATACAAACTTAAATTCTCACCAGGGACAAACCCGAGCGGAGCGAAAGTGAGTCGCTAGTGTCTATATAAAAATAAAATTAAAAGCTATTCGTCTGTAAGCTTATCACTTAAACATTCAAAAAAGCTGGACCAATTTGGGCAATATTTTTTTTAATATATAATATTCGGGATAAAAAGAACTGTTCATGGTCGTATTTATAAAGCAAAGCAACGTTTCTTTTTGGATGCATTTTACCGAGGCATAGCCTTTTTTAACCGACGAAAAAAAGATATTTAATCAGATATTTTGTAAGTTGGTGCCAGACATTTCAAAGCACAGCGACTTTAAAAATGTCTGATTAGGTACCTATAGTAAATGAAAACTACCGATCAGTTATTTTTTCGTTTTAATGCTTTTTTAAGTCGGTTTCTATTTTTTTTAATCTTAATCAGTCCAGCCTTTTCAACTAATTTGTTATGATTTTCTTAAGTTAGTTAAATTTTAATACACGAAGTTATATTAAACAATTAGTTAAAAAAATATTACATTTAATTATACCAAGAGATGTTTGTCTGTAGATGAAAACAAAAATAAAATTTTATTTTATGCTAATGTAATTTACCTCTGCGTACTATTTGAATTAACAATTATTTATCATCCATATTATTATATTTTATTATTATCCATTGAAATAAAACTTTACTAGGTACTTTAACTTTTCAGCAAATGATGAGCTTGACAATTTCTGTAACAATAAAATAAAGTTTTAAAGACGCAGCGATACTTGCTTCAGAAACAAAGTAAGATATTATATTGAAACTGAATAAATTATCGTTTGCTTGACGGAGGTTCAAAGTTTACCCATTTAGTACAAATCTTGAGTAAAATGTTTAGTACATATTTTTAAAAGAGTGAGGTCTTCTCAGTAAAACTGCACCCAGCTAATGGTTACTTGGTAGCTCGTATATATTTAGTACTTTTTAACGCCCCATTATTGGGAACGTGTCTCCCTCAAAGCGATTTGATCAGGACATGGTCCACCACGCTTGTCTAGTGCCGTTAATTCTTGGCAACTTAAATTATTAATATTTTACAGTTGGTCAGAGATCCAATATTTTTGGAACTAGAATCAAGATGGGAATATCTCGCCAGCAAAATTCTCCAATAAAAAGACATGCTGTCTTTAGCTATAAGGGCCAGCGTGGCAAAGAAGATTAAAGACCATTACCTCAGTTAAAGAACTGTTGATCAGGTTAGTTTTCCACACTTAGTTCAGGTCATAAAAATACTTAAGCATTATATAAACAAAACAGCCATTAAATAAATATAAATAAATAAATATAAAGATGTCAGGACATTAACACACAACACCATCTAGTTCCATGGTAAGCTACGAGGCTTGTGTTATGGATACCAGATAGTTGATACATTATACATATATAACTTTAAATACATACATATTATAAATATAAACATCCATGACTCAAGTACAAACATTCGTGCTCATCACACAAGTGAATGCCCCCAGCGGGACTCGAACCCGCGATCGCTGGCGCAGCAAGTAGGGTCATTACAAACTGAGCCAAACGTGTCGTCAAATCTTCAGATACCTTAATACAGGCAAAATCGTCAAATACCTTAATACAGGTTCTTGGAGAATGTCTTTTTGGTGTGCATAGTACAAGTATATTTCAGGTTCAAGCCATATGGATGGTGCACTATTAACATTCAATTACTTTATAGAGAATTTAACAAATCTAAATAAACTTAAAATGAAGGATGTGCTCATAGGCATGATTTAAAGTTATATAATAGATGTTAGCTTTCATTGTTTGTGAGTGCATAAATTAAATTGGTACACACAAAACAAAGGTAGATAAAAACATTTTAAAAGCAATTATTCTTTTAAGTGATTTTTTTCTTTGATGGACGTTTTATTTTTTATGGAACAAACCTTTGAAACAATAAGCTATTTGTTTAAAAGGGTTGTTCTGAAAATATAAATTTGTACAGTTTTATCAGTCTTTTAGAATTTAATGTGTCATTTGAGCTCGACTTTAAAAAGGAGTAAATACTCAAAACGGCCATTTTCTTTTATCCTTGTGTAGAATATTATGTTACGCAATGCTTTGATAATTATGAATATATGACTCCTTTTTTCAATTATTTAAAAAAAATAATAATTAAAAAACAAACTTCTAAGGGTGGAATAATTACTTCTAAGAGATATTAAGCTTGCAGTCATTTTTGAAATTAATTTTATTATTTTCCAGAATTAAAAACTTAACTAAGATTTATCAGTACATTCAAGTTAACCAGGGATTCCGTACCTCAAAAGGAAAAAAGGAAACCTTATATTATGACTTCGTTGTCCGTCTGTCTGTCAAGACTATTTTTCTCAGGAACGTGCTTGGGTATCAAAATAAAATTAATATCAAATACTCAAGTCTGCAATCCCTGAACTGTGAAAAAATTAAACTTCTAAGTCAACGCAATCAAAAGATACGGCTGTTTATGCCGCATATTTAGACACTAGCGAGGGAATCAAGACCTATAGGGTACTTTGACCTAGAATCATGAAATTTGGCAAGGAGCAATGTCTTATAGCACAAGAAAAGGGAAAAATCTAAAAACCGTAAAGTACTTTGTTCACGAATATATTTTTTTATTTTGATTTTTGGTTCCCGACGTTTCGAATGCTTTACAGAAATCATGGTCACAGGAGAGACTAAGGTTATAGACGTCTCAAACACATTCTTGTTACAGACATTGCCTACCCATTATTTTACAAAAATGATTTCAAAAATTTAAAAATGGCAATAAAGTACCTTACAATATTTGTTGATTTTTATTTTTAAACATTTTAATTTTTTTAATAAATATTATAATTAAATATAGCAATATTATTTATTTAATTTTTGCTGTTATTATTATAAATATTACAATTTTTTTTAAACTTTATTAATTACTAATATTATTTAGTGTTGCTATTATTATATTATGTATAACCATAAAGAATATTTAAATTAAAAATATTAATTATTAATCTAAGCGATATTTTTGTTTTATATATAACTAGCGACTCACACTCGCTTCGCTCGGGTTCGTCCCTAGGTACGTTTTAAATTAAAATGGATATAGTATGTTATCCTTAAGAGATAGACATGTGCCATCGCGGACTTTTCTGTAGATATAAGATACACAATTCCACCATACATTATTTTGTTATATCTCAAAGGGTTTAGGCAGCGTTTTCGTTAAAAGCTCTCAGACGTCTTATTTTTTCCGACACCTCCAACAAATATCGTTATATTTTAGCCAATATATACAAAAAATTAACAAATTATATACTAAAACCTTCCTCTTAAATCACTCTATCTATTAAAAAAACCGCATCAAAATCCGTTGCGTAGTTTTAAAGATTTAAGCATACATAGGGATATAGGGACAGAGAAAGCGATTTTATTTTATACTATGTAGTGATTTAAAACTTAAAATATTAATTTAGTTTGCTATTATTTAAAGTTAAAATATTGAGCAACACTATTGCTACCTTATTAGACAAAAATTATAGACAAAAATATATTAATCAGAATTACTGTTATTAATCATTATTGCGATCCACACAATATGAACTAACTACATCTACTGATCTGTCATATTTGTTTTTGTTGTTAGATTTTATAATGTTTATTACAGGATCCCAAGATGATGGTAGTACCCAGCCATCTTCCCTATTGAAATTTGGACATTTTTTAATCTCAATATCTTCGCGAATCACCAATGGGGCGATAAAAAAGTCAAGCAAGTTCTGCGAGATAGCAAGCTGCAAGTGCCGCGCCTGCGTCACAGTGACCGAGTAAAACCAGCCACATGGAAAGGTCCCATAAGTCCCATACAAAAATTCTTTACCATGGGACAGACCTTATTTTTAAGATTTGAAATGAGATAATGGGGATACTAACCCTGTTTTTTGCTCTCTCGGAATTTTCACGGGTACTCTTTGTACACGACGCTTTTAACAGTGCCAAAATATTGGAAGCTTATGAAAGCTGAGAAACGAAAAACACTATAAATACTAAATACTATCCCACATATCATAAATAAGATAATATAATAATAAATAAACAAATATGTTGGACCATTAACACACAGCACCATCTAGTTTCATGGTATGTGTTATAATAATTATATTATGCATTATAAAATTTATTTACATTAAAAGCCTAAAATCTATCTACATTTATATATGTAAAAAATAGCGACTCACCCTCGATTCGCTCGGGTTCATCCCTAAGTATGTTTTAACTTTTAACGGTTAGTGTGGAATAGAAAAAATATATTACATAGGTATGATGAATATTTGCGGGTGGTAATATAACTTGTTTTACCGTAGGAATGAGATAATCTCCCACGATAACAAGTAGTCTACGTCACTCTTCAGTCCTCCAATTATCTCCACACAAAAGATCACGCCGATCCGCCACCCTGTTTCGACGTGAAAGAAGGACAAGCAAACATACAAACAAACACACTTATACATTTATAATATTAAATAAAGTATGGATTTAGTATGGATTATATGCATTATAGAATTAAATTACATTAAAAATCTACTAACATTTATATTTTAACATAAATAGTAAAGAATTCGCCAAATGCACTCGCTGTAATGTTGGCTGAATAGAATTTTAAAATAGCTTAAGGGGAACATCGTGCCAAATGTAGAAATGGTGTCTACTTAAAAGATTAAAAACTATTTCCGTAGATGTGTTTGCAGTGTTGCGGTTTTAAGATAAAGTTACTATTCAAAGGCCGTTCCAATCTACATATTTTTATACTAGCAATGCTCGCGGCTCCGCCCGCGTTCAGATGATCAAAAACCAAATTCTTAGGTTTTACATATTAGAACGAGTATATTCTCTTGTATTACAGTTTTTGTACTTTTTCTCAGAAATAAGATATTTTCCCAGGGTAAAAAGTATTCTATATGTTCACTCGGATAACCAGCCATCACCATACCAAATTTCATCAAAATCCCTCCAGTGGTTTTTCCCTGATGCGGTAACAGACAGACAGACAGACAAAAATTCTAAAAACTATAGATTCGGCCTCTGTATCGATAATAATGTTTATTTCAATAAGATTTTCAAAAGAATATTTAATGTACAGATTTGGTTTAGTTATAATTTTATTATATATATAGCCCGCGGCGTTGCCAGTGCCATGATTTATGTGTAACCAGAATGTCTTCTTCATATCTCTTGGAGTGTAATCATATAATTTATGTTAGCTCCCCTTCGATCCTGTCGAAACACCCGGTCTTATAAACTACCTAAATGCCAAATTTTAGCTTTATAGGTAAAGAAGTCATTGATTGTATGAGTGACTTTTTACTTTTATAATTTAAAAAGTATAAAGGCACATCAGCCATTAATATTCTAAATGTGATTTTTTTTAAGTGAGTAAGTCTGTTTGTTTGCAAGCTAAAATGGCCCTGCTAATTTGAATCGAATTCGGAATGTAGATGCCTTATATTCTGGTAGAGATATTTGTATATACCCCCAAAACCTTGTCGTCTTGGGTTGGAGCTCATTAGCGTCCGGCAAGCAAGCCGGGCGCGAAACCAAGAAACGCACTGGGTGGCGGCCTACCTTGGTATTGGTATTTCTCTGATAGCAGAGTGATCCGTGGGAGCAACCCTATGGCTATGTTCTGCTTCGGCAGACCTGCCGTCGGGGCGTCATGGTTTACGCAAAGCGACCTGTGACCGAGGAGGTTCCGTTGGGTTATAGTGGGTAGTAGTGACTTTTCTAGCAGATGAGTCCCACATAACCACCTATATACAGGTGGTATGAATAAATAATATGTACAATACATTCATTTATAATTTATATGAATGAAAGATGACGCACTCACTGTAAATGACTAAGCAAATGTAACTATTTCATTATGCATTGTATATACGGATATATATATATATATATATATATATATATATATATATATATATATATATATATATATATATAATTATATTATTATACATATACGGGTGGAACAAATCGATGGGACATGGAAGTAAAGTACCATAAATATTGAAGTTATCAATATTTACTCAAAGGAAACATTTCTTTATTTTAAAAAATAATGATAACTGCATTTATTTTATTTTTAAATGCTTACCTGAACCGAGAATTGAACCAAATAAAAATGCAAATAAAAACTTTTTAACAAAAAAATAAAAACCGACTTCAAACAAAAGCACTAAAAAGTGAAAAATAACTGATTGGTAGTTTTCATTTACTATATATACCTAATCAAATATTTTCGAAGTCGGTGTGCTTTGCTTTGTATGGGCTGGGACCGATTTCAAAAAAAATATTTGATTAGGTATGTATTTAATAGGTAGGCTTTAATTACTTAGCCAAAGCACACCGACTTCGAAAATATTTGATTAGGTATGTATAGTAAATGAAAACTACCAATCAGTTATTTTTTACTTTTTAGTGCTTTTGTTTGAAGTCGGTTTTTATTTTTTTGTTAAAAAGTTTTTATTTTTCCCTTTTTAGTGTAGACAGTAGTAGCAAAGTAAGCATTCTAACGTGTTAGGCTTGTCAAATCAAACAAAATAAGCCCAAACTCAAAGTATCTACTATTAGCCGTTGAAGAGTTCCACCTATCCACCTTCTGGCCTTGCCATCAGATCAGGTCAACAACACCGAACCACTGTACTATCAACGGAAATAGAAATACTTGCAAAGTTTCAAGTCAATATGACAATTAGAAGTAGGTTAAATTCATCATTAGTTGTTTTTCCACCCTTAGGGGTGGTATTTTTTTTTGAAATTTAAATGGGACCAATCTGGAAGTATACCCTTTCTAACAAAACAAAAATTGTCCAAATCGGTTAATAAATGACGGAGTTCTGAGGTAACAAACATAAAAAAAAAAAAAACATACAGTCGAATTGAGAACCTCCTCCTTTTTGAAGTCGGTTGAAAAGGATACTAAGGTCACTATTTTATCGAGTTAATCGATAGGGTCTATGGGAAGGATAAAATCTCTCAAACACACATTGCGTCTTAGAATAGGGAATATGCATATATATTTTTTATATTTTTAATTCACTATTTACACTGTTATAACATAGAAAAAAAATATATAAATACTGTTTAAAAATGCCGTAATTAAGGTTAAAAAATATTTAAAATAAAGAATAATTTTAAGCTGCTTAAACGCCGCCATTTTCGCGCGCTCTATTGATGACGTCAAATACTATGTCCAGCAGTGTTGCCAGAACAAAAAACTCACTAATTACTATAATATTTTGATCTCGACTTACTTTGATCTCGGATCCGTTTACGTAATTTATTTACATAACATGTATAATTCCACTAAAATTTAGGGTCGTTCTGTGATATTATATAACCTTTATCAATGAATAGCCCATAAAATATAAAAAAAAAAAGGACTGGTAATTGAAGATTTTAGCGCATTCATACAAACAATGAAACAAACTATCTCTTCAGATTTAAAAAATATTTTTATTAGATAACCTAGAGTATTACACATGTATGTATTTAAAATTTTGCCTTTCATATAAATTCTATCTAGTATCTAGTCTTATTTTTAATCTGGATGTCTAATATTAAAAAATAAAAATAATAAGACGAGCACAATTTAGATACAGATATTTTAGTAGAATATAACACGCTTAAGATAGATGTTCTTTTCGCTAAATGAACGTTTTCATGCATTGACGACACCTTTGGCTCAGTTTGTAGTGATCCTACTTGTTGTGCCAGCAGTCGCGGGTTCGACTCCCTCTGAGGCCATTCATTTGTGTGATGAGCATGAACGTTTGTACTCCAGTCGTCAGTGTTTATATTTATAATATATATATGTATTTAAAGTTGTATGTATACCTATTTGGTATCCATTACACAAGCCTCATAGCTTACCATGGAAATAGATGGTGTTGTGTGTTAATGTCCCAATATATTGAATTTAATTGACCCTAAGGTTGTATTATATAGCTATTAGCCAGCAATTACTTATAAACTTCAACGTCATTTCGATTTTATTGTATAACCTCTTTGCAATTGGATATACTCGTATATCAAGTTTATTGGCAAAGTTCCATAGGACGTTTTAAAATAATATTTTTTTAGAGAGAAATAAAACTGTGACCCCCTCAAGCTGTTATCTGCCACAAAGATAATTTATTATTTCAAGCTCCAGCCCTATATTTTAAAGCCATTAGTAAATCGAGACAATCGGCATCGTTTGCCTGAGGCGGGCATTGAATATGCGACCTCTAGGTCTGGCACAGAAAGAAGATTTTACGACATTCACTTTTCGAGGCTATTTTATTGTTCGACAAAAGAATTTTGCTAAATTGAAAGCATTATTTAAAGTAAGTATAAAATTTTTTTTTTAAATGTACCTAAATATAATTAATTAGTGAAGTAGATTCTGATTTTTTTGAATTATTTCATTCATTTGTTAGTCAAAATAAGATTAAAAGAGTTTCTTTTAAAAGTAATATAAATTCTTTTACATTTTAACAACTTTTACAACTGTTTCGGGTTATTTTGCACAAAATTTAATTATTGAATTTTAATACAAACCTAAACATATAATAAAACTAGCATTGCCCGCGGCTCCGCCCGCGTTCATATGACCAAAACCAAATTCTTAGGTTTTACATATTAGTATGCTCGTATTAGTATATTAGTTGACCCGGATAACCAGCTATTACCATACCAAATTTCTTTAAAATCCCACCAGTAATTTTTCTGTGATGCGGTCACAGACAGACAGACAAAAATTCTCAAAACTATAGGTTCGGCCTCTGTTAGCGATAATAATGTGTATTTCAATAAAATTTTCCAAAAAATATTAAAGCACAGATACGGTTTAGTTAAATTTTATCTATAGATGTAACTAATTCATAAAACCAAAAAGATTGTTTTTTTTTTGATAATTTAAACACGGGCGGGGCCGCGGGTAATTTAGTAGTAATTCTAATAAAATCATAGAAACGTCTAATTTATACATTTAATTTTTTGGAATTAAAACTACGTATTTTAAAGACACATGGCGACATCTATTGACAAATATCTAAATAATACAAAAATTAATTTCATTAAAATATTTTTTTTAATGAATAAAATAGTGCTATTGATATACTTTTTCAAGATTAGCTTTTTTTCATAGTTTTTGACATATTTAGTAAGTTAACTTGCTAAAATCTATATATTATCATCGTTTTTTATTCTAACCAGTTTTTGTATCTTTTCTCAGAAATGAGATATTTTTCTGCGGTAAAAAGTATCCTATATGTTGACCCGGATAATCAGCTATGACCATACCAAATTTCATCAAAATCCGTCCAGTAGTTTTTCTGTGATGCGGTAACAGACAGACAGACAGACAGACAAATATTCTAAAAACTATAGATTCGGCCTCTGTATTGATAATAATGTCTATTTCAATAAGATTTTCTAAAAAATATTTAATGTACAGATTTGACTTACTCGTAGTTAGAATTTTATTACATGTATAGATTGTAACTTAGACGAATCTGTACATTAAATATTTTTTGGAAAATCTAATTGAAATAAACATTATTATCGACACAGAGGCCGAATCTATAGTTTTTAGATTTTTTGTCTGTCTGTCTGTTACCGCATCACAGAAAAACCACTGGCGGGATTTTGATAAAATTTGGTATGATGATAGCTGGTTATCCGGGTCAACATATACAACATATAGGATACTTTTTACCCCGGGAAAATGTCTCATTTCTGAGAAAAAATACAAAAACTGCAATATAAGAGTATTACTAATATGTAAAACCTAAGAATTTGGTTTTTGATCATATAAACGCGGGTGGAGCCGCGGACAATGCTAGTTTTTTATAAATTCAATAATTTTCGACTTCCTTAATATAACTTAATTACACTTATGTAATAATTACACTACAGGACTTAACCCGTGAATTCGTAAGTGGCTATATACCTCGTCAGCACCAGTCGTGGTCACGGGCATACTGGTCAGCCTGTGAACACGTTATTAAAAAGTTATATTATTTACACTTACCTAATTTCAATAAAAAACCAGTTAAGTGCGAGTCAGACTCGCACACGAAGGGTTCCATACCATCGTTCAAGATGTAACACTATGTACTAATCGATTTTTTAATTTGCATCGATTCCATTTTAGTAGGTAGTAAGTACTAGTCTTAGACTACAGACATGAAATTTGGAGAGTGTGTAAAGTGTAGGTATCTATAAGAAAGGGTTTTATGAAATTCCACCCGTAAGAGGGTGAAATGGAAGATTTAATTTTCTGTGAAACATTTTATTCTTTGGGGTCGATTGACTCGAAAATTAGTACACATACTCTTCAATTAAAATTATGAGATACGTGTATCACAGTTTTTCCAAAATCATCCCCTAACAGTCATAACGAAGGAATATAGTATTATGCAGTCGGAGACATTCATACGTGTATACATCTTGCGGTAGGGATTAAACGTGTATGTTTCTGATTGGATAATACTATTTGGTAATACTTGTTTTCATCCTTTTAATTAGCTTTTATGCAGTCGGGTTTTTTAATTTTTAATTATATTTTTTTATTTACAGCTTTAGTTTAGTTTTAGTTGCCAATTGGACATTTGAAGTAATATTTAGCAATTTTTTATCCTAAATTACTTTTAAACATATAAGTTGTATATAATTTTGTGATCGCCTCTTAAAAAAAACATATTTTTTGATACCGCACTCGATTGGTTTGGAAGATTTGTTTTGAGACGTAAATTGGCGCCTTAAATCCGACATATTAATTTTTAACTATTTTTATATAGCTTATGAGTTATGACACTCTTGTTATCAATGCGAGTTTAATGACGTATGAATCATCAAATTTGGTCCCTATCCCCTAGAACGCTACGTAGGAAGAAACATACATACATACATACACTGATAAACACATTACACTCCTTTCTGTAAAAATTCAATAATGTAGCAAATAAAAAAAATCATGCAGGCGTATTGTATCTTATCTAAATACCTACATTTTTTCAACCTTAAAAACAATTAAAATTCCACGCAGACGAAGTCGAGGATAAAAACAAGTTCAACGTAACAGCAACAACTAATAGTCTTGCTACTCGTCGTTCGGTGGAAATTAGATTTAAAGTTTAAACCCCAGGTCTTAGGTAAAGACATTTTATCCAATCCTGACTCAGGCATGTCGTGATTTTCTTCTATTTATGTTGTAATAAATATCCTTGTGCAGAATCGAGTTTGTTCAAAACAAAAGCTTCTCTATAACAAATTTTGATCTCATACTAATGTTACTAAGTGTTACTTCAGTTCTAAGGGCTTATTCACACCACGTTTTATAAACGCGCGCCGATGAAGCGCGTATTGTGAACGCACGTCGCGTATTTTGCACTAAGATAATTAAAAAATCTATGCAAATCACGTTTCTTAAACCCGCCGATGACTCGAATACCTAAAACGAGCGTCATCTCTGCATGTTCTGAGCTGAGAAACTTAAAAAATTAAGATTACTTGCGTTCGTAAAGCGCCACAAGCAAGAGTGAACAGCGCGTTGATTGCGCGTCGAAGGGAAGTGAAATGCGCGTTAAAAAGTTATCGTGTACACCCTAAGATATTTTGTGGCAAGAAAATGTGCGATTTGGAAGATTTTATGTATACTTACGAATTTAAGTATTCAATTTATCTTAGTCAAACAAACCAGTTTTCTAGCGCCTCTAAATAATTTTGACATACATAGATTACGTGGATGTAATGTATAAATAAAAACCCTAATATATCTATTTCTATTAAAAACACGTCAATATGTTGATTTGTTGATAGAATCGCTGTTTGAAAACTCGAAAAGATAGTTTTATTTAAAATGTAAAGCATTCGCGTAAATCACGTGAATCGTAAGATATATAAAGATTATGAAAATTAGAGCACTAAAATGAAGAACTATAATTTTTAAGATTTTTAGAGAAATATTTAAAAAATATTTAAGAGGTTACAAAAAATTGCAATTTTTCTTGTTGACAAATTTTGTTAGGTAGATATATTCCATTTAAAAAAGTACTATCAAAGTACGATAGGATCAAGAAATAAAATTTTGAGCATTCATTGAAATTATTAAATAAAACTATCTTTTCGGATTATTTCGCGGATTTATGTTCATTCATTGAAAATTGAAATTAATATACCTAATGAAGTCCAATATTTATTTTTAATATAAAAATTTAATTAAAAAAGAATGAGTTAAAAATATGTTATCTTGCATATCTTGTTACACATAATTTTTGATTACAAATTGGCAAGATAAATTGTGCCTGAGTTCAGTTCAGTTGAACGTTATACGTTATCATTGTAATTTGTTGAGGTCTCAAAAGGTAACATTTCATGAACCCATTCGGTTAACCTTTAAGGGGCTTATAACCTGGTGTTCAATAAAAACTATTCTAATATACACGGTCAACAAGTTAAATTAAATCATTTACTTCATAGGTTTAAACATAGTGTCGCGTAACGGAGAGTGTGAAACGCAAAAAATAAATCAAAATGGTACGTCTGAACCATGTAAGCTTAACACTTTTTTTTTATGTTGGGAAATGCATTTACGCATTAATCATTTAAAACTTAAAACATCCTAAAACGATGTCCACGAAAGAAAATTAACGACAGCAACAGTTAATCGTAAAAGTCGCGAGTACGTGAGGATCAAAATATTTTCCAAAATGGAATTCAGAGAAAAGGCGACAGTGTGTTGAGAGTTCAGTTGAGTTGAGTTAAGGCAAAATTTTGCATGTACTGCGTGTCTTGTGAAGCGCCTAAAGTTACTTTCGTGAACCAAAAGCAATAAAACATCTATAGTGCAAAAACTTACTTCAATTTTCGATCCCACAACTCATAGATCGTAACATACTCGTAGGTTACCCTATTTATAATGTGTTATCAAATAAATAGTGAGATACAATATTAGAATTTAAAATTATTTGCAAAAATTACATATTAAAATGAACTAAGCGGTAACTGCCATGTACATTTTGGACAAATTAGTACATACATAACGAATATCATTTCTATTACTTATTCTGGCATAAACGAAGTAATACACAAAAATTGATTACATTTTATATACTCCATAGATTAAATTCCATCAATACTCCTTAAAAAAAATGTTTCGGGTTAACATTCCATTTGCTAGAAGGTGGGTTACATATTTAATGGGTAACCATTTTATCAGGATTAACTCTTAAACCGGGCTTCACAGTCCCTGAGTAACATAAAACTATTTTTATGCTATTACTAAACATTATACATTATTTCAGTCTGTTCATTGCTGTTATATAGAAGCAATTACACACACGGCACACGCGAATACGCTTTACAATTCATTAAATTCAGAACTACGCTGACCGCGTTTTCGATTAATTAGACCCATACGTGCTTTCCTTTGCCAAACGACAGTTTTGCCTTGTTAATATAATAGCTGTGAGTAGAACTCACCGTTCAATCTACTTAGGCCTGAATGGCTACATTTTATCATGCGTCGTTGGTCCAGACTCCTAGCTAGTACGGAAGTAGATTGAGAAGTCCGGGTCTAATCCAATAACTATACTTGCCCCCAATTATAGTTATCAGGTTTTTCTGTCAACAAATTCTTAATAGCCCGGAGATGTGAAGTATGTAAAGCTATTGGTCCTGCGCCTGATGTCTCAACGATCGTGTCCAATTGTCGTCCCACTGTGGCTGGAATCAGTCAGATCTTATATTACATCATGCGCTAAAATTCTGTGTTTTTGTAAAAAAAACTGTCTAAACTCTACATTAAGATAGATTATTTTCCAAGCAGAAAGTTTATGGCAGTAATAAATCAATCAACAGTCAGTTTGAGTTTCAGAAGCAAAAAAATGACAACATACCTGTTAGGGTAGGTACATTAATCACATAATTTTCATTCACTCTCATTGACAAAGCATAGCTGTAATTTATTAAAAGAAAATAATTGTATTAAAAGTATCAAAGTCTTACCGCTCGTTTATTTATTTTTTTGGATTTTTATTTTATTGCATAAATTAACTAATACCAACCAGCACTTTTAGAACATGTGATGCTAGAAGCTGTATATTTCGATGGGTCCTATGTATATGGGCCAAACTAACAATTTGGTCATTTTCACTTTTTTATGGTAAACGCATCTTATTAGTATGATTAATTATATGAGCTATTAAAAAAATGAAATTTTTGCATGGAAATACTATTTTTTACCACAGTATAAAGATCTATGTAACGTGAATTTAAACGTACAAGGGCCAAATGGTAATTTGGGACTTATACGCAGGGAATTTCTGCACGTTTGATTATGTTTTCGGCCAATGTGGTACACATTGGCCATTATACGAGTTTTATTCTAAAAAATACACTTGAGTCCTACTATTATTTTTTTACTCTTAAACTATTATTATAAATTATAAGAGTTAAAATTTGATATTTCTTTTGATTTGATGTTACCTATCCCTGAAATAATATTTTTGCTGCCTTTTGGAGCCAATGAGTTACTTGGAAATTTCAGTTTAAGTCTCTTGAAAGATATATGCTTTGAAAATTATCTATACTACCCAGACAATAAACATTGTACATTTGAAAATCTGATGAAAAGGTTTTTTCTAATAATCAACTGACTATACCCTTTATTGATACGTATGAAGAAACAACCCTAATTTACAGTTAATCTCTTTTTTGGCCACAAGAAACAAATAATAAGCCATTAGTTAGCCTTTCATTAAACATGATAACGAATAATTATTCTATCTCTACAAAACGTCACGGTGGACAATTTATTCAAAATTATAGTTCTTTTGATGAAGAAAAACCTGTTTCATTACTGTCATTACTGTTATCAGATGCAACTTCGGCGTCTTCTATTATTTCGACCTGCAAAAAGTGTTGTTGTTCCCAGTGGTGAAATTAGACTTTTTTATTACTGCAAAAGATTAAAATTACATATATTATCGGTTTTTGATATTGGGAACTTGATTGTGACATGTTATTTATTGAATGAATAAATTGGAAAGAAAGGATCTAACGAAATAGCTATCTGTATTTACGATATCATGAAATTAAATAGTAAGGAAGGTTTTGACGACTTCAGATTTTGGTCAGACAAGTGCACTGGCCAAAACCGAAACAGAATGCTTATAATATGTTTGCAGCCAAACATCTTAATATAAATAATAAACATACTTCTCTTGAGAAAGGTCTACACAGTATGAACACGACTATATACGTTACCATTGAAAAAACTTCAAAATATGAGAATATTTACACTATCTGAATAGAGCTCGTTGATTTGATGGGCCAAAACAAAAGGAAGCCCTTATAACGTCGTTGATGTAACTCCAAACATGCTTTATAACTTCAAACAGATGCAGACCAAGGCCTGCTTCAACTGAACTAAAAACTGAGAAAGACAATCAAATCTTTGGTCTAAAATAAAACAAATTCAGACAAGAAACATACGTTTTTTTTATAAATAGGATTTGTGCGAATATGCGGTTGTAATATTAAAATCTTAGATCAGCCAGTACAAACAATAAGACAAATAGCCGATAGAACAACAGAAATTTCATTGCAGCGATGTTACAATCAGCTGTTACCGATTCAACTTTCCAAAAGAAAGACTTTCTTGATTTATGTCGAAAAAATGATGTCCCTACAGTGTACTTCGGTTATTACTATTGTGGTTTTCTCTCTTATTAGTAATGTCCGTTATTTTTGAATTTTTACTTTTTTTACTATTTCTTAAGAAAACACAATAATTACGTTTTCAAATACGGGTCCTTAATGGCCTAAGAGCCTGTGAACGCCAGACCTTCGTTATTTTATAAAAGCTGAAAGTTTGTCAGCGCATGCTCCCAATACAGATAAGAACGATGGACCCTTAATAATAATAATAATAAATAAATAAAGTCAATTCTTAGCGCTTCAAATTTGCTGACCATTTGCAACATTTTCTTAGCAATGCCTCCCAACTTGTTTAGAACATTTTTCATGGTGTATAATAAATGCTATGCTAGCAGTCTTATAAATCATCTAATTATTACCCAAGTATTATATATAAAAATCAGCTTTTATACTATAACGTAAGTAGAATTATGATCTTATGAAAAGGGTGTCTGGCAAGGGTTTGCCACAATGTTAAGTGTCTGGCATTGAATGACGTGATTTTTAATAATATTCTGAAGGTAATACCAAAAAATCACACTTTATTATTTGACGAATTTAGATCGGTATATTACACACCTTTAGTAACGTGTACCTGCCAAAGCCACCATAGCCTGAACTTCATAATGGTCCATCGTTCTTATCTGTGTTGGGAGCATGCGCTGACAAACTTTCAGCCTTTATAAAATGACGAAGGTCTGGCGTTCAAGGGCTCTTCCTCTATAATTAAAGTTTTCGAAGGCTGATTTAAGTTTTCGTTTCAATAAAGTAATAAAATTATTGTATTTCTTTTATTATTTAAATGATCTAACTAAAAACTCGTTCGTCATATTACTAAATCGTACAGCGTATAAGTATCAATACGACATATTTATCACAATACCTAAGTAATTCTTATTCATTGTAGTGAGTTTTCTACTTAATTAAACTACAATTAATTTTATGAGTAAAAATATAATAAATATTTACATTTATTTTAATTAGCGCAATACGCGTATAACGGCCAATTTGACACATTGGCCGTTTTAGGGTGTTTTTTGAAAAAAAGGAATATAAGAAAAACTAAAGTATAAGGTCCAATGTGCAATAAAAAATAAACTAAATTATGTACAAATATGACACTATGTTATAAATAAAGACAATAGCTGTCATAGTAAACAAGCAAAGTTTCATAAACTTCGGTTTTACCATTTTAAAATTATAAAAGATTTAAACTTTGGGAGCCTCTCCTGTAAAGTTGTGATTTTGCATTTTGGCCCTTATACATAGGACCCATCGATTTGTAGATTTTGTTAAAAAATAAGGTGTTATTGCAGCTTTGTACTTAATTAAAATAATAAAGAAAATACATGCGTGCATGTATTGTATACTAGCGACTCGCGACCTCGTTTTGCTTGGGTGCTTCCCTATATGCATCCCTAGAGAATTATTTTTAAATGGAACCCTACTTTTTTTTCTAGAATTAAAGTATCATGACTTACTTACATTACTTTTACTTATAATATCAGCTACTTGACAGTGAAAGTCTCGTCAAAATCGGTCCAACAGTTTCGTAGATTAGCCGTAACAAACAGACAGACAGACGGACAAACAAACAAAAATTTAGAAAATTGTGTTCTTCTTCTAATAAATACCGTATATAATTTCATATGCATTTAACACAAAGCTGTTATTTGGCCATTACAAAGTGACACTTCAATTTTATTTATCTGTATAGATGATTCTGCTCATTGTTTTTTTCTTATATTAAAAAATATATTACAAATAATTAATATTCTTATGCTAAAGTGAAGTTGCAATATGTATTTACTTTCGTTTTAAGTTTCTGCAAATCCTCGTAAAAACAACAATATGGAGAGTATAAGTTTATTTTCCTAACATTTATGAACTCTAAATTTTAGCTGATCTGAGTTTATTGTTGTTGGGTTATTATTCTTTTATATACTTGGTGTAAATAAATTTTAATCAAGATGGCCGATAAACTAACCAAATAGAAAGTTATTACTGATTCTAGCGAAATAACGTTTTAACGCGCGAGTTAACTGAACACGTTTGTAATAAATTTTTCGTGTCTTAAATTCTTCTTCTTTATTTTTTTATCCTGGCAGCTTTTCGTGGCAAAAGATCTGGCTTGGTTTCTACTACGTGTTCTCCGTGTTTTCCACGTTGACATTACTAGCATAACAGATATATTTAAACTAAGATTATTATCTTTTTTAAATTCTGTAGATTTAAATAAAACATCACATTATTCTGGACTACATAGGTCTATCTATCTTATTTTTAGTTATAAGGCTTACAAGAATGCCATTGGATAAAGTATTTTGGTTGTTATTTACAAACATAAAGCGTGAAAAGTTTTTCTATCGATTTTTTTTATATTTCTGGTTGGTTTGAAAGTCAAACTAATTTAACAAGTTAGATATTACAAAATATATGTTTATTTGTTCACTGTTCTGTAACACCCCAATTCCCATATCAGGAATTTTGATTAATCGCTGAAAAGCAAAATAAGTTGTTTGAAGCGCTGCAACATTTTAATAACCTGTGGGACTAAGACCGCATGTAATTTGAAAAGTAAAATTAACAAATCTAACAAGGCATTTATAGCATTTATTAAGTGCTAAAATTTATATGTTTAACTAGCGACTCAGCAATATGTTTTAACGTTTAGTATAGATTTCTCAGAAATTCATTCTATTTATTGACCCGGATAACCATATACCAAATTTCACCAAAATCGGTCCAGTAGTTTTTAGTAATCGTGATGCGTTCCCAAATAGACAGACAAAAATTCTACAAACTACAGATTCAGCGTCCTTTGTATCTATAATAATGACTATTTCAATAAGATTTTCCAAATAATATTTAATGTACAGATTCGACTCAGTTAGACTTTTATTATATGTATAGATTGTTAAATTTAAAGCTGACGTTTCAGCCTTTTAACACAAGAATGTGAATGAAAAAGTGTATGTATTTTCAGAAGTACATAATTTCGATTTTCAGAAGTACATAAATTCTAAGGCAATAAATTCTAAATCTTATTTTCCGGTGTCCTTTGTATAAGTATGCACAAAACATTTGATGAAATACAACGTAGCTTATTAGTTTATGGCCCTAAAACAGCAATCCGGGATAATACAAACCCTACAGAAGAAAGATTATTTTAAACGTTAAAAAAATGACGATCAAATGTAAAAGTTTAAATACGAAAAAAGGTCTTCTATACCGGACTGACTGACTGCTCACCGATAGGAAACATTTTTTGATCTAGGAGATTTGAGTTGAGAGTCAATATTTGAGTTACGTTAATTATGCTTAGTTGTAGTTATGTTTCGTTCCCGCCTTAGCATCTTCGTTAGGTTTTTTATTATTGGCCCAGACACCCTTAACATCCTCCTACCATAACACCAACACTCCCACCACCTACCTCCCTTGTATGCATATAAATGCATAAAAATCTCGTGTCACGGCACGTGACACGTGATTTTAATGATTTTTTTTGTATATTTGGTAGGTGTTAGAATAGGTCGTAAAGTGTTTTTCACCCTCCTAACCCCCCAATTTTTAATCGCAATTTTAGTAATTTTGTATGAACAATATTATATAATTAAGTAGGGACGAACCCGTGCGAAGCGAGGGTGAGTCACTGTATAACATAAAGCCAAAACGTTTTTTTGTAGATTAAACGCGGGCGTAGCAGCGTGTTCTGCTAATAAATATTATAAATATTAAAACGTTTTAGTAATAATAATAATTTGGATTTTTTATTTTCTGGAAACTAATTTTTAAGCAATAATTTATTTTTGAACATCGCACAGGCGTGTTCTTTTAACCGACTTCCAAAAAGGAGGAGGTTCTATGTTTGTCTGTATGTATTGTTTTAACGGTTAGTAGATACGGATATCCCACGGACACCGTACATTTTTCCGGATAAAAGTAACCTACGTGTTATTCCAGATATAATCCAGATACCTTTCATCCAGATCCGTTTTACTTTGCATTTAGTACGAGTATGGTATCTATGAAGATACAACTGCAAAACACAATTTAATTTACAGCGGTTGTAACCATTGTTTGATAAAACAATGTAACTATGTAAATACTTAGTATTTTTAGCCCGTCTCGCTAACGTTGTATGCACTTTGCTTGTCATTGAAAATACTCGTATTTTGTATTTTCTACTAAATTAAACTCAAATACTCGCCGGTATTGAGAGTTTAATTAAACAGAGAATATAGAACACGTCTCTAATCTATATTTTAAGCTTTAAAAATGACGAGCCACCATGCAATTCCGACACTTCATCCCGTAATTTAATGTTTATAAAGGGTTAAATTTTTCCAAATTCCTTAGTCCTTTTGGGGGTCAAAGTTGCTCGCGTCCGTAGGTCATACCGAAACCTGGTCCAGATCCTCGATACCCTACACGTGACCCCTGGGTGGTGCTAATTGAGCAACATTAAAACAGGTGGTAGGCTTCGGCCGTGGCTAACACCACCCAGCGAACAAAGACGAACCGCTAAATGGCACATCCTGTGGCACGATTCGCCGCGTCATAGGTTGGGTCGTGTTCCGGTGCGATGTTCGCTGCAGCCATTCATGCAGGGGGAAATGAGTCTGTACAGTTGTGTTGCACTCTAATGACAGGTTCTGACCTGAGTTGTGGCGGTGCCGGAAGGCTCAATTTGGAGAGCAGCGGGATCCGAAGCACGGTGCACCGCTGGCCGACCGCAGGTAGTTGGGGGCCCAATTAGTAGGTTCGCCACCTATGAAAGGCTGCCCCGCCACCTTTGGCGAAAAATCCTGGGATGGCTTCCATCGTGCCGGTTGGCGACCGGAGAGAGGACCCGATGGCAATTTCCAGGGGGGTTCGGGCGTCCCCGCGGTCTCCAGTTGAGTCTACCATCAGCACTGCTATGATTAGGGTCATGGCGTCATGAATACAACATCTCGTACAACTGTCATCTTCCCATAATTATTCACTCCCTAAGCCCAAATGAAAAAAAGTAAAAAGAGAAATAGTTTTAAACAGCGGCTGCACCTCCTCTCTTTTTCAGTGCACCTCTCTAACATTCGAGGATTGCACTCTAATCTCTATGCGGTCCACCACCACCTCGAGACCGCCAAGCCGCATTTACTCTTTCTCACGGAGACGCAAATTCACAGCCCAGCGGATGTAGCATATCTTGAGTACCCCGGGTATTCGCTTGAGCATAATTTTAAAGCTCGGGCAGGGGTCTGCTTGTACGCTTGTAGTAACATCTGCTACCAACGTCTTCGTAATTTGGAGGTACCAAACTTCTCGGTTCTGTGGTGCTTGGTTGACACAGGTTTCGAGCGAACAGTTTATGCATGCGTTTATCGTTCACATAGCGGTGACCGGGAGACGACCCAGTTGTTTAATTACCTAAGCGAAAAAGCTGACATCGTCCAACATCGATATCCAACCGCTCAACTGGTATTTCTGGGAGACTTTAATGCCCACCACCAGGAGTGGCTGTTCCCATTCTTAAAAACTGATCATGCTGGGAGAGAGGCGCGCAATTTCGCACTATCGCTAGATCTCTCTCAGTTAGTTCAGGAAGCCACTCGGATACCGGATGTTGATGGACACACACCCAACTGCTTGGACCTTCTGTTAACAACTGATCCTGATAGGTTCTCGGTCTCAGTTTCGTCCCCCTTGGGAACCTCAGACCACTGTCTAGTGAAATCTGTATCCAACTTTTACCCTCCTGCTCCAGACTCCTCAGTAAAGAGGCGGGTGTGGCGATACAGTGCAGCAGATTGGGACGAGATGCGGCACTTCTTTGCATCTTACCCTTGGCGGCAAGTTTGTTTCTCTACCAACGATCCGTCGAGCAGTGAGAGTGCTATATCGGATGTGATACGCCAGGCAATGGAATATTTTATACCATTTTCTGACGTTTCGCCCGATGGCAAGACACCTCCGTGGTACAACGCTGAGTGCGCTGCTGCAGAAGCCCTTAAGCAATCGGCATTTGTAGCATGGGCGGACGCACGTGCTCTCAATGCACCGGACGTAAAAACGAAAAAAAGAGAATTCAATATTGCCACCAAGTCCTACAAGAGGGTCCTGGGAAAAGCTCGTTTCAACCGAACTAACCGCATCGGGCGTAAGTTAGCCACACACCCCAGTGGCGATAAAGCTTTCTGGTCCCTCGCAAAGTCGGTTGAATCGAACTTCTGCCGATCTTCGCTGCCGCCTCTGCAGAAATCTGATGGATCACTGGCTGTCTCTGCAACTGACAAGGCTAATCTTCTAGCGTCTCTATTTGCAGAAAACTCACGTCTCAATGCTGGAAACAAATTGCCACCTACTGTTCCAACATGCGACTCCTCTATGCCAGAGATACGCATACACCAGCAAGAGGTCCTAAAAACTCTTCGGAACCTCGACGTGAACAAAGCCAGTGGCCCTGATGGTATACCTGCAATTGTCTTGCGGAATTGCGCCCCTGAGTTGTCTCCCGTATTAACGCGTTTGTTTCGCCTCTCTCTTGCAACTGCTCAAGTCCCGAAGTCGTGGAAAGTTGCAAACGTGCAGCCAGTACCGAAAAAGGGGTGTCGTGCTGACCCGGCCAATTATAGACCAATTGCGATCACGTCCATCCTTTGTAAAAGTATGGAACGTGTGGTCAATAACAAGCTCCTAGCATACTTAGAAGAAAATGATCTCCTGTCCGACCACCAGTACGGCTTTCGGAAAAACCGGTCTACTGGGGATCTTCTAGTGTATGCCACACATACTTGGGGTGAAGCCATTGAAAAACACGGTGAGGCACTCGCCGTGTCTCTCGATATTTCGAAGGCTTTTGACCGGGTCTGGCATGGCAGTCTTCTCAGCAAGCTTCCGGCATATGGGATACCCGCTGGCTTTTGTAGCTGGATATCTGATTTTCTGAGTGAGAGGTCATTTAGGGTGGTCGTTGACGGCTGCTCATCTGACCTAATGGCTGTCAATGCCGGTGTTCCTCAGGGATCTGTTCTGTCCGCAACACTCTTCCTGCTGCACATTAACGATCTTCTAAAACCCGGTATCTTTGGGTACGCTGATGACAGCACTGTTACGGATAGATACTTGTCCAGTTCTAAAGCCAGTGCTTCTGAGATCCTTGAGCAAAGAGAGGCCTTGGTGAATCGCATTGACTTGACTTTGAAGGAGGTGTCCGAATGGGGTGACGCCAATTTAGTTAAGTTTAATGCCACCAAAACACAAGCGTGTTTATTTACCGCAAAAAGGAGTCCCTTTACCTTGGCTCCCACTTTCCAAAATGTATCCATCCCGATAAGCGACCATATTGAGCTCTTGGGCATAGACATCTCTCCCAATCTCAATTTCGGGAAATGCATCGAGTCAAAGGCCAAAACAGCAGCCAAAAAACTTGGTATCCTGAACAAGGTGAAGCGGTACTTCACACCCGAGCAGCGCCTGACTCTCTATCAGGCTCAAGTGCGCTCAGCTATGGAGTACTGCTGCCACCTCTGGGATGGCTCTGCCAAGTATCAACTCGATGCATTAGACTCGATAGATCGCCGAGCTCGCCGTATTATAGGTGATCAAACACTAACGCAGACGAAACTGCTTAGTTTACAGCATCGACGCAATGTCGCCTGTCTATCGATCTTCTATCGGATATACTTTGGGGAGTGCGCGCAGGAACTTCACAACCTTGTGCCCCCTTCACCGTTTTACCATAGAACTGCGAGAAGTCGTGAGCGCTGGCATCCTTATGTGGTAGAAATCCAACCAACTCGCACGAAACGCTTTAGTTCTACGTTTCTGAAACGAACCGCTAAGGAGTGGAACACCCTTCCAGCATACGTGTTTCCTGCCACTTATAATCTAAGTACTTTCAAGGCAAGAGTGAATAGGCATTTTCTAGGCAAGCGCGCTCCAACCTAGACCTCATCAGTGCTTTCCAACGCTGATTGTAGTCAAGCGCAAGCCTATCGTACAATAAAAAAAAAAAAATCACTTTTGAATTTCCTTTGAACCTGTTAGCAAGTCGGTGGAATTTAGATAAGTTCTTATTCTACAATAGGTTAAGAGTAGAAATCTATGTACAGCCATACTTCCATACTAATATTAAAATACTCTAACTCTCTAATACTTATTACTGCAGGAAATATCTCATCTCTGAGAAATCTATACTAAACTTTAAAACGTAAGTAGGGACGAACTCAAGCGGAGCGAGGGTGAGTGGCTAGTAAATTATATTTATTATTCTTATTTTTCATCATACCATTTCTACTACGATTTTCATTTAGATAAATTTTCAAAGCATATTCAAGCCCGTTTGTACAAGGTAAATAACTCTCGCATAGCAATGTTAGCGGTTGTAATTTTACTAAACACGATTTGTTGACTATAGTTTTGTATTACATCATCGTTTAAAATGGTCGGAGACTAAAAGATAGATATTATAACTTTCAATGTTCACAATGTTTAATTTTTACATTTATATTTAAAGAAATAGCATTGCCCGCGGCTCCGCCCGCGTTCAGATGACCAAAAAGAAATTCTTAGGTTTTACATATTAGTATACTCTTACATTGCAGTTTTTGTATTTTTTCTCAGAAATGAGATATTTTCCCTGGGTAAAAAGTATCTTATATGTTGACCCGGATAACTAATAAGCTATCATCATATCAAATTTCATCAAAACCCCTCCAGTGGTTTTTCCAACGGCGGTAACAGACAGATAGACAAAAATTCTTATATCTATAGATTCGGCCTCTGTATCGATAATTATGTCTATTTTAATAAGATTTTCCAAAAAATATTTAATTTACAGATTCGGCTTAATTAGAATTTTTTATATGTACCTATAGATGTATAGATAAATAGTAAATAAAAATATATTGGGACATTAACACGTAGCACTATCTGGTTCCATGGTAAGCTACGAGGCTTGTGTTACGGATAACAGATAGGTTATACACTACACATATATAACTTTAAAAACATATTATAAATAAGTGTAAGTGTTCTATTTGCACAATTAATTTATTAGAGAAATAATGTCTTAACTAAATAAATATATAATACTTTTCGATTCAAAAGTTCTGCTTACCGCCATTTGTAAAAATCTTACTTTACCGATCAATTTTCATTGTACCATTTTCATTCGTGACATAGACGAAGTATATAAATTGTGCTTAGACGCGTAAAAGCCATTAAAAGGAAAATTGAATGGAAACCTCATATCGAGTGTCGCTATTTTCGATACTAAGTTACTTGTGATTTGTTAGGTTTTTTCTATTACACTCCAAAGGCTTGTATAGGAAATCACATTGCCTTTGAGTATTAGCTACGAACTTTACGTAATATATTTGAATTTAATCTACTTTACATTACGTGTATGTGCACAAAATAGTGTTTGCTTGTGATTTCGCTCGCAGAATAAGCGGGTATGAAAGGCCTATGCCATAATGCCATGACTTTAATAAGTAGGTTATTTTTTTAATGGACCATAATAACATTTGCAGAAAAAAAACGATAAGGTGGTATTTTCTTAGATTTACACGAATATTTGATAAATTAAATAAAACTATCTTTTCGGATTTTTTCGCGGATTTATTTGGAGTTTTGGTTCCCTTCTTTACAGCAATCATGGTCACGGGAGACACTAAGGTGTTAGGTATTTCAAAGGTATTACATACATAGTTGTTACAGATAGCCTACCCTCAAATAACAAAATAAATTCAAAAAATTGAAAAAAGGCACCGAAGTACCTTACAATATTTTTTAATTTTAAACATTTTTATAATTTTAATTAGTTATATAATTAAATATGAAATATTATTTGTTTAATTTTAGCTGTTATTATTATAATTATTACAATTTTTTAGAAAAATATATAATAATAATAAATAAATAATTTATATTTAGTGTTGCCATTATTATATTTATAACCATAAAGAAATAAAATGTTAATTACCTATTTAAGCAACACAATTATTACTTTCTTCGCGAATATTTGACATTTTAAATAAAACTATCTTTTCGGATGATAAAACTATCTTATGGGGATGAAAGTTTGTATTGGGAAGTAAGCTAGGGACGAACCCCAGCGAAGCGAGGGTGTGTCGCCAGTATTTGATAGTATTGATAAATGATAAATAATAATCATGAATGTGTAGATTTTTTGTTTCAAAGTAATTATAGTAACAATATACTCAGAGCAATAACCTCATTATTTAACATGATTCGTTTGTATAGGTATTATTTTCTGACAATAATGCTAGCTTAAAAATTCTTTTTTATATTTTTTACCCGACTGTGGTGAAGCCCAATGGAGGGTTATGTCTTTAACCTGTATGTATGTATGCATGTGTGATCCTATGTTCCTTCGTAATTACTCAATGGACATACACGTAGCAAGACTGGCAGCAAGTACCTATGAAATACATATCTCCGATTGTTCTCATAATACTAAGTTTCTTTGTTTGCATCTTTTTAATTTCATTCATTGTTATAGTGTGTTACTGAGATTGCCTAGTTACCAAAATTGCTCCAATTACGCTTGAGATGGATATGTAGATGAACCATGCATATATTTCAACTAGCTTGAGGGTAACGTTATTACCAGCTACAATGGGTGAATCCCACTATAATATATAAAAAATAATAATTACCTAAGTGCGTGTCGGTCCACACGCAATGTAGGGTTCCGTAGTTGCCAATCGCAATAATGCGGACTAATAAGAGGGCTTTTTATAAAGTGTTATGATTTTATTTGTGTACTAGCGATTCACCCTCGCTTCGCTCGGGTTCGTCCCTAGGTACGTTTTAATTTTTTTGAGCGGAACCCTAATTCTTTTTCTAAAATAAAAGTAGCCTATGTTACTCCCTATAACATTAGCTATCTTATAGTGAAAGTCCCGTCAAAATCAGTCCAACCTTTTCAGAGATTACCCGGAACAAACAGACGGACAGACAAAAAATTTAAAAATGTGTTTTTCTTATAAGTACTGTATATACTTTCATATGCATTTAGTAAAACGCTGTTATTTTGACATTACAAATTGACACTTTAATTTTTTTATCCTTAGGTACATGGTTCATATAATATTTACTATCTATTTTACACAACTAACAACGTTATAAAAGTTTTATTTTTAAGTTGTTCGACTATTACTCGTAAACTTGTAAAGCGTACTTAGCTGTGATAGTTTTCCTTTTAACTTCGTTATATATATACCTATACTACTACCATGAATTTTCACGTATCCAGAAACAACCGTATAACTGGGAGGTACATTTGACTTTAACAAAAATAAGTCTATGAAGCTTAATATTTTACAAACGGATCCCTTGCGTACCCTAAAGAAGTTTTTGTTCCAAGATTTTATTTTACCACTTTATCATATGACTAATTTGTATATCCATGCCTAGTACTGCTAAGAGTAGCACTAAGTCTCTGAGTTAAGCAGCGGACAGACGAACGGAGGGACAGTGCGAAACTATAAGGATTCCTTGTTAACTACGGACCCTAAATATCTAAAGTTTAAGAGTGTGTGTTTGTTTGTTGTTTTTCATGCTGTAATGGTTCAACAGATTCATGTCAAACCCGGAATGGAGGTAGCTTATAGGAGATAGATACATATCTTGAATTGGCACATAAGCTACTTTTTATTAACACCTCCAGGTAAATTTCTAAGAAATCTATTGTTCACTGTAACGCCGGCGTGTCCGCGGTCATGGAGGGATTAAGGTACAACACTAGTGGAGTCGCGGGTGAAACTAGTGACTAGTAGTAGGATATAATAAGGTGATAATAAGGTGTTTGTATAACTATTAATTATTTATTTAGCCAAGGAAGTAACTTGTTTGCTCAGATATCTCCCATAGGATTGGAGATGACCTATTTGATGTACCTAACGGGATAAAATGTAACCTATCACACTCTTCGGTAAACCATTTCTATGCGTAAAATCCGATGGTGCGTAAAAAAAAGGAAACCGGCAAATATTTTTGAATTTATAATATTACTAGCAGAACCCGCGGGTTCGCTCGCGCAAACACTAAAACTGAACTAATATTACAAAACAACTTTAAAAAGGTAAGTTTCATACAAACTTTCATGCTATAAACCCTCTTATGGACGAATTTAGAAAAATGCTGAAATACGTATTTATTTAATTATATTGAAGAGCAAGAATACTAAGTTTCAAGTAATTCTGATCATAAATATTTTTTTGGGTTGTATTTTAGGTGTTTACCTGTGGGAATAGGTAGATAATCTCAAGCGATAAAAAGTAGTCTATGCCATTCTCCAGCCCTCCAACTCTCTTCACACAAAAAATCAGGCCAATCCGTCACTCTATTTCGACTTGAAAGAAGGACAAATAAACAAACAAACACACTTTTATATGTTTAATGTTAGTATGGAAGTATGGATTAGCTTGGGATGTCTTAATTTGTATTTTAACTACCGGTACTAGATAACGCGAATGTCGCGATTTGTTTCATATTTCATCATCTCGGTTTTATTATAAGTATATTTTATACTGTAAAGAGAAAATTTTACGGTACGCTGACTTCTCTGTGGAATTGTTAGAGGTGCCTAATGCGGCAAAATATGATACTCTAAAATCTTTCTAAAGAAATGAATAAGATAACAGGAAAAACTGTATCCTGTCATCTCCAGGTGAGCTCGTATATATTATGTACAGATAAAAGCTTGCCGACAAATTCCTTTTTATAGGTACGTAAATATCATCATTAAATAACGATTAAGAAAATGATTATTATACCTCTACCTTTTACTTATCTTTTGGGCTCTATTACATTTGGCTCAGTTTGTAGTGACCCTACTTGCTGTGCCAGCGGTCGCGAGTTCGGGTCCCGCTGGGGGCAATCATTTGTGTGATAAGCACGAATGTTTGTACTCTAGTCACGGGTGTTTATATTTATGATATGTGCTAGGGACTCACCTTCGTTTCGCTCGGATTCGTCCCTAGCTTGATTTCTCATAAAAACTTACATCCCCATTTTCACCCCCTCAAGGGATAATTTCCAGGATAAAAAGTATCCTAGGTCCTTCTCAGGGTCTCATACTATCTTCTTACCAAATTTCATCTAAATGGGTTCAGTAGATCCAGAGCTTCCCCCCTACACCGTCACAAACTCATAACCTCACAAATTTATCCCTTTATAATATTAGTATAGATGTATTTAAAGTTACATATATATGTGTAGTGTATCAACTATCTGGTATCAATAACACAAGCATCATAGCTTGCCATGAAAGTAGGTGGTGCTGTGTGTTAATGTCCCGATATATTTATTTATTTAATGATTAGAAATAGAGAACAAATTCCATATTTCTATTATAGAAGAATTATGTTATGAAATCATCTTTATACATCAGTCACACACGAAGATCGAAGAGTTGGGAGGCCTGGGGTTTTACCCCTGCCATTTTCCAAAGCGGGCATGTTCCCAACGGACTACCATTGTTTGATAATATGATTTTTTTTATTTCGCGGCCGTAAAAGGAGTTTCGTATACGAGTATACGTATTGTGAAAAAAGTATTATAACTAAATGGGCACACCGACTTCAAAATCGCGTTTATTTTAATTTTTCTTCCGTTAGGGATGGAATTTTCTTAAATTTGATATGGCATAACCCTGTAGGTATTACCTAGGTATTCATATATGAATTCACAGTCCACTTTAAAAAGAACAAACTGTGAATCCCAACGCTCTTCCTTTTTTAAGTCGGCTAAAAAGAAAGACAAGGTAAAATAATTATATATTGAAGTATTTGTTAAATAGTTACAAAAACTCTAAATAGTATTTCACTCGAGCGGAACATTTTAATATAACAAAAACTGAGTAAATGTATAATATAATTTGTTTGTCAAACAAAATTAGATCGCGTGATAACATATGAATGAGTAACAATTATTATGTTTACACCATTATATCCTTAGAGCTTACTACTACTAATTTATATCTATACTAATATAATAAAGAGGTAAAGTTTGTGAGTTTTTGAGGTTGTAGGGGGTAATCTCTGGATCTAAAGAACCGATTTAGATGCAATTTGTTAAGGAGTTAGTTTGTAACCCTAGGAAGGACATAGGATCTTTTTATCCTGGAAATCATGCCTTAAGGGGGTGAAAATGGGGATGAAAGTTTGTATCGTGAATCAACCTAGGGACGAACCGGAGCGAAACGAGGGTGAGTCGCTAGTATATGATAAAATGACTAGCGACTTATCCTTGCTTCACTCGGGTGCGTTTTGAATGAATTGCCTTTTTGCCGCCCTTTTGAATTTATAATATGACTAGCAACTTGCCATCGCTTCGCTCGGGTGCGTCCCTAGGTACGTTTTAATTTTTTTTCCAAAGTAAAAGTCTTAGTTACTTCTTATAACATCAACTATCTGCCCCGTCGAAATCAGTCATACCGTTTCGAAGATTAGCCGGAAAAAACAGACAGACATTTTTTTTAAAATAGTGTTTCTTATGAGTACCGTATATAATTTCATATGTATTTAGTAAAAGCTATTATATTTTGACATAACAAACAGACACTTCAAATTTAATTAATCTATATAGATGAATTCTCAAACGTATGAATAAACATTGCTACGAGTAGTTTTCGTAGCAGTGCTACGTGACGCGTAGCGCTGTTACGAATATGTAGCATTGTGCTACAGGAAGCATATGACCAAAATGGCTCAATTAATTCCAGTTATACAACAATAGATACATATTTAGTAGAGATGCAGATATAATTCAGAATATAATCGGCCAAGTGTGAATCGGACTCGTGCATCAAGGACCTTTACTTGTCAATAAAATTGGGTTTTTAATTGATTAGACTGTATTAGCTTAGAAACCCACCTTAAACTAGCAATACTTTTCTTCTCCATTCCACAAGGAAACCTTATAAGGTTTTTCAACAATCATATTGAATACACAACTATGACGTTTATCATATCAATATATATATATAAAAAAATTAAATTATGTGTTATATGTACGTATAAAGCTTTTTAAATGAGGCACACCCTACGTATAAATCCATTCTTTCTTACGTTCTTTCAGCTATTTCTATTTTAACATATAATATATTTACATATACACTCAGCGATCAAACTATAGCATACATTATATTTTTAATTACAGCTCGTAATAAAAAGGAACTTAGCTTCTAATATTGTTTAAGGTTTTTAACAAAGGTTTTTTAACAAACATATATAAATACTAGCGGCTCACCCTCGCTTCACTCGGGTTCGCCTTTAGGTAAACACTAATAGAGATTTATTTGTTCCCACGGGAACCGTTCATTTCTCCCGGATGAAAAGTAACCTGTTGTTTGACCGGCAATATAAGGTATCAGAATGTTAAATTTTACTATATTAGGTGCATAAGTTGTACAAGTTATCATAGTTTTTTAACTATCCCACGGGAACTATTTAATTTTCCGAGATAAAAAGTATCTAAGATGCTGCCCATATACGGTACCACCATGCAAAATTTCATTTAAATCGGTCCAATGAATTCGGAGATTGTCCCGTACAAACAGACAAACAGAGAAACAAAAAAATTGAAAAAATCTAGATTAGTTCTATTTGTCTTCTTACATCCCCCTGACTCGGTTTTTAGCATTTTATTGCTATGTACAGACATTCAACCTCTACTGGTATATTATATATAGTATAAGTAAAATTTCCAACGGGAATAAATTATTTATAGTGTTCAGAACACACCATAATTTTTTCAAATTTTTAAAAAAATATTCAATACCTTAAATAAATTAATTAATGTGCCGTACTCGCTTTTGACGCCACGCGTGCAACCTAAAATGTCGCGCGCAAACCTATTTTCAGCGTTAAATTAAAATTATAAATAATGGAGATAGAGTTCCGGGAGTTAAGAGTTTTTATTGGAAATTTCCTCTTCTTTTAGAACCTTTTTTTGAAATTTCTTAAATATTAATAGTTTATGAAATATTGGCAAAGTACGAAATGCCATTTTTTTTCATCTTTAATTGTTTATACCTTTTGCAATTTTTTATGTGCTAATACACGCTGTTGGCACATTTTTCTAGGCGTCATTCCGGATCCAATGAGCTATCGCACATAATTTTAAGAGCAGTATCTCTATTTTGTACCATTTTCAACTTGTCGACTAGACTAAATATGGACCGTAGGTAAATGGTCACTTACGTGCTAACAAAAATTAATTGATACAATATTAGTATAACTTGAACCCGGAAGCGATTGGGCACTATAATATGTAATAAATCATGCATATTAATGAAACATTGCGTCAACTTTAGGCACAGAGATAGATAATAGTCTGGAATAGCACATTTTGCTCTTTATCCCGGTAAAATGTACGGTTCCCGTGGGATAGGTTTCTTTTAAGTTTTAGCAAGAGATCGATATACAAAAATCTGCAATAGCATAAGTTTTTCTCCTAAAGTACACTTGCAATAACTATTTAACGCATGGGACGCACCCGAGCGAAGTAAGGTTAAGTCGCTAGTATTATGTCATCTGTGCTGTACTAAACAAACAAACTGTAGTTTTAATATTATTATTAATATAAATATGGTTTTAATTAAAAAATATTTTTGAATATCCAAAGTAAGTCTATAATTTGCTATTTATTTCATATAACCAAAACGCTGAATTTTCTCTTCGATAATAGAATATACAAAAATTTAGTATATTGAAATGCAGATATAACTTATTTATAAACCAAACAGCACAAAGAAATATATACCAAAACAAAATATTTATTGAAAAAGATCTCGAACATATAGAAGATTTTTGCCACGAGACAACGTTGCTTCTTTTGGAAAACTGTAATTTGTAAAACAGACAGACAGACACGACTATTTCAATAAGATTTTCCAAAAAAAAAAAAATAATGCGCAGATTCGTTTCAGTTAGAATTTTATTATATGTATATTGTATAGATAAATAGATTTAAAAGATAAGATGAACTGATAGACAAAATATGTGCATCCAGACAAATATAATATTAAAAAAAAAAGCACAGTGCAAACAAACTGAGTTATATTATTAATAAACAAAAAAATGACACTGACCTAAATTATTTTAAACTAATTATATAGAATAATTATCTTTATGATATTTTAATTGGAAAAGTTAGAGTCATCGCAAAGCGCCGTTTAAAAGATATTATAATTCAGAGATTTCTTAGGCGCCTTTGTCGTATGAGATTTTAAATAATAAATGAGGGAAAATGACATAAAAATATTTGAGAATCAACTACTTACCACATTCTGCTACTTTTCTTGATATTTAGTTTATTAATTAAATAGCGACTTACCCACGCATCGCTCGGGTGCGTCCCTATAAAAAGTTATTATACGAGTAGGTACGTTTTAAATATACCTATATATTATGCAAATATTTATTAGTCAGCGTGAGCCATGTAATTATTTTTTTCGTGAAACAAATAAACAAACAAACACATTTTTTCATTTATAATATTAGTATGGATTAAAAAATGGTGTGATATACGGTTTCTGTAGTTTTAAGGATTATTATATTGATTGTTTGAAAAAAGGCTTATTGGTGAATACGCTTAATAAGTTCTGTAACTCCAATCAATCTCTACGTTACTATAGCAGAAGCCAGAAAGAATCTGTGCGCTTCCACACATGTTTATGTTGCTCATATGAATGATTGTACCAGTGATCTGTTATTCTGATACAAGTACCCAGCACACACTATCTAATTTTTATTGGCTTCAAGTACAGAAAGGAGAATGGTTGGTATAAGAGACAATAAATGTGTAGAATAATTGTAAAATAAATTGTAAAAACATTTATATGTAAAGTTTATTTATTTTTTGCAAATTTTTGTAATTATGAGAATAACACTTGTTATAAAAAATGTATCCTCACAAGTAACGCTTTATAGAATTATCTGGTTAGTGCCACAGTGTGTTTTTCTACCTTTATAGTTTGTGTTTCTAACTTCACATCGCATTGTAATCGCTTAAAACAGGCTTTATTCGGGCATATCAAAGGGGTTTTCAAAGCCCTGACAAATTTTGACATCAGATAATGCTAACAGTTCAATCAAGTTTCTTGTCATTCATTGGTCTTGCAAGAGGATGGAGTCTTAACTACAACGATCATCAACTCAAATTCATACTAAAATCTTAATTAATACTTTCTTAGAATTACGCGAATATTTGAAATCTTCCTAATATTATATGTATAGATCTGGATGAAATATGGCACAGAGATAGATTTATCCAGGAAAAACGTACAGTTTCCATGGGGTATATTTTTCTGGAGGTGAACACGAACGAATACAGGCTGAGATTTTCTTAGAATTACGCGAATATGACATTTTAAATAAAACTGTCTTTTCGGATTAACTAACTAAACAATTTTTTCGAAACGTTGGGAACCAAAAATCAAAATAAATCTGCGAAATGATCCGAAATGATAGTTTTATTTAAAATATCACACTAAAATCGTATTACAAGTATCGTAGAAAAATACATTTTTTATTTTATTGTACGTTCATGCAAATTTTACTTAAGAATAAATAAAAGTTTTTTTTTAAAAAAAACATCCTGTTATTAAAAAAAAATTCTTAAAAAAAGAACTAACAAGTTGAAACTAGTTTTATTCCGATTGGAAATAAGCCGTTTTAAACTTCTCAACCTTTAAACGATAATGAAGCTCTTTCGTTTATATGAAAATCATGCCATATCATCCAGCTATAATATAAAAAAGAACTCTAAGTCGAATCTGTACATAAAATATTTTTTGGAAAAATTATTTGAAATTGTGATTCTTATATCGATAATATATACTAAAAACTATAGATTCGGCCTCCGTCGATTCGGAGGCCGAATCTATAGTTTTTAGAATTTTTGTTTGTCTGTCTGTCTGGGAACGCATTACGAGAAAACCCACTTGGCGGATGTTGATGAAATTTGGAATGATGATGGCTGGTTATTTTTTTTTTTTTTTAACGTTGGGAAATGCATTTACGCACGAAGTGTGGGACTCACCGGCGAAGCCAGTACTACCCACTAAAACCCAACAAAGCCTTCCCCCGTCTTAATGGGGCGTCGCAGGATCGCTTACGCATTCAACTACGACGCCCCGACGGCAGGTCTGCCGAAGCAGACCACAACAACCATGGGGTTGCTCCACGGTCCACTCTGCTATCAGAGAAGTACCAGGAGCAACCCGCATGGTACACCGCCCTCCGAAGAAGGCCGCCTTCCACCGCCCACCGAAGCGGGCCACCTCCCTGTGCGTTTCTTGGCTTCGCGAGTACACTACTGAGCCCCCCCACCACGACAAGGTGAACGCACGTTAGGGGGGGGGGGGGGGTGGCTGGTTATCCGGGTCAACATATAGGATACTTTTTACTGCGGGAAAACATCTTATCTCTGAGTTATCTATATCATCAATTAAAACGTATGTATCCGCAGGGACGAACCCGAGCAGAGCGAGGGTGAGTCGCTAGTAATTATATATTTTCAAACTTTGAAACTTCATACCATAATTTAAATCTTTGTGTACCTATCACAGTCTCAAGTTTTCAAATAAAAGCCCTTTACACCTTGATTTTTTCCCTCTTGCTTTTAAAATGTAACACGCTTTCCACCTTTAGGTCTGATCCACACTATGCCGCTCACGGCTCGTTCTCGGTCCGATACCAGTGTAGTAAAGTATTTTTATACAATAAACAATGAGTGCATTCACACCATCAGTAAGAATCAATTTCCGATCGAATCGTACTCCAGCAACATTTCTTGTAAAAATACTTTACCAAAACGATATCGGACTGAAAACGGACTGTGATCGATATGATAGTGTGTAACGCGCCTTAACATAACAATGAATATAATTACCGGCTGGAACAACTTAGATGTTAGCTGGTCTGACACTAACCATCTTGTACCGCGATAGCATTCGAGGTGGCATTCATAAAATGAAATACGATTTCATTACGTAAAATGCTGAGAATAAAAAAGTACTCCACTAAAAGAAGATCCGTTATTAATAGCTGCTGTGGTTTAACAGTGCCTATTCACTTTATTGGTTGCTTTAAAACAATAGAGGTTTATGAATGCTTTTACATAATTAATTTTAACTATATACTAAATTGTTATTCATAGTTTTGTGGTATTTTCAACCGACTTCAAAAAGGAGGAGGTTCTCAATTCGCCTGTATGTTTTTTTTTATGTTTGTTACCACAGAACTCCGTCATTTATTAACCGATTTGGACAATTTTTGTTTTGTTTGAAAGGGTATACTTCCAGATTATTCCCATTTAAATTTCAAAAAAAAAATACCACCCCTAAGGGTGGAAAAACAACAAATGATGAATTTTACCTACTTCTAATTGTCATATTGACTTGAAACTTTGCAAGTATTTCTATTTCCGTTGATAGTACAGTGGTTCGGTGTTGTTGACCTGATCTGATGGTAAGGCCAGAAGGTGGATAGGTGGAACTCTTCAACGGCTAATAGTAGATACTTTGAGTTTGGGCTTATTTTGTTTGATTTGACAAGCCTAACACGTTAGAATCCTTACTTTGCTACTATTGTCTACACTAAAAAGGGAAAAATAAAAACTTTTTAACAAAAAAATTAAAACCTACTTCAAACAAAAGCACTAAAAAGTAAAAAATAACTGATTGGTAGTTTTCATTTACTATACATACCTAATCAAATATTTTCGAAGTCGGTGTGCTTTGCTTTGTATGGGCTGGCACCGATTTCGAAAATATTTGATTAGGTATGTATTTAATAGGTGGGCTTTAATTACTTAGCCAAAGCACACCGACTTCGAAAATATTTGATTAGGTATGTATAGTAAATGAAAACTACCAATCAGTTATTTTTTACTTTTTAGTGCTTTTGTTTGAAGTCGGTTTTTATTTTTTTGTTAAAAAGTTTTATAGCATTATAATACTTGGTTTCACTATATATAACAACTAGATATGTATATATGATTATACTATTATACTAATAAAACTTGTGACATTTTATTAGTTCTAGTAAGGTAAGCTATAGAAAATGTGACGCAGCGTGATAAATGGGGTTCAAAAAGACGACGTTTTACGTGCCACGTTATCCATACGTATAAGAAATTTTGGGCGAGGTTCAGTTTGTTGAATTAAATATTTTTTGGATGAGTCTAGCAACTAATAGATATTTTTGTCTGTTTGTTTGATAACACATAGCTCGACAAATCAATGTTAAAATATAATTTTTATTATATAGCCTAAACCGCTGGTCCTAGAGACATGAAATTTGGGTGTATTCTTTGTGAAGTGTGGGTATCCACTAAGAAAGGGTTGAATTTTCTGTGAAGCTTTTTATTTTCTAGGTCGAATGGCTTGAAAATTGGTACATAATATACTCTTCAATTAAAATTTTGCGACACGTATATAACAGTTTTGACAAAATTATCCCCCAACAGAGTCAAATAGGGCTTCGAAAATACTACACGTTGGCGCGAGGGTAGCGCAGGGTGTGTGGGGGAGCAGGGGTGCTTCTATATTAATTACTTATAACATAAAGTGGAAGTTTTAACGCAAGCGAAACTGCGGGTACTGCTAGTATGTATAATATAAAAGCGAAGTACTACATACTGATTAATTACGAACTCTCAGAAAGTATAAATGCTACAAACTTATTTAGCTGTTATTTTTTTATAGGGAGTAGGTATGTGCTAAGAACGAATTTTTAGAAAGGGGTAAAAATGAGGTTGGATGCCACAGGCGAGTACCAGTAGATAATAATTGTCAAACACTTCTTAGTAAAGATGCATGAAACAAGAATTTCGCCAATCTCAAACACCCGTATCGGAAGAAGGAATTTCATTTTGTAAAACGGAGCTACCCTTACTCCATAATTTGCAACTGATTTGATTTAATTAAAAGATACTAGCATATTATATTAAAGATAGTAGATGCATATTTTTAGTGCTTCGGGTTTCGTATTAGATTGGGACCTAACTATGTTCTATGTTTCCTTCCAGAACTTTCTAGATATATTATATTAAGAAGATTCACATCCAAAGATCATGTAGATTATCCAAATTAGTGATGAATTTTCAAAATCCAAATAATACTAATTGGATTATTACATGTGTAGATAAATCTATACCTATAGGTATTATAAAATTGTAACTAAGCTGAATCTGTACATTAAATATTTTTTGGAAAATCTTATTAAAATATACATTATTATCGATATAGAGGCCGAATCTATAGTTTTTAGAATTTTTGTCTGTCTGTCTGTGACCGCATCACGGAAAAACCAATAGAGGGACTTTAATGAAATTTGGCATGATGAGCTAGGTGGTTATCCGGGCCAACATATATGTACTTTTTACTGCGGGAAAATATCTCATCTCTGAGAAATCTATACTAAATTTTAAAACCGTAAGTATCCCGAACCCGAGCGGAGGGAGAATTAGTAGTTACTAAGAATATAATATTTAAAATAGGTAAATCTCGCGACAAGCTTTTATCATATAAATTACAGTAATAAATTGTTGGGTTTAATTTAATTAAAAGTTTATTTTCTTCTTTTTAGAGCATTGCATAGCATGCAAGCATGTTTTCTATTATTATAGAATTTACGAGCTTCATTTTCGTGGGGATATAAAATGTTTATTGAACAAACTAAATGTTTTATTTAAAAATAAGGAAAATAAACAGAGTATTATGGCCATTAAACAAAAGAATTGAATTTAATGATATTCTGTCAAATAATGACATTCCTTCATTACCTAATAGAAAATAAAAATAAAAAAGTTCGAAAAGTCATTAAAATATTAATAGACTAAAAATGCACACGAACATTATTTAGTTTTAGTTTCAACGTTGTTAGGAATAATATTTCATATAACGCAGCAGACTTTGTTATTTTACTTTAATTAAATACCAGGAGGACGATTCTTGCACTTGGTTATTTAACAATAACGCCTTAATTTTATTCGTTGTCATCGTTAAATCCAAGCGATTTTGTTGGAGACTCTTATAAGTATTAGAGTCTTCGCACACTTAAGTCTGCGTGTAGAGCACATTGAAAGCCTTTATTAGGTATAGTCGAAAGTAAGCCAATTTCATTATCGGTATAAAGACGTATGATATCGACCGAGACCTTTCCGTTATCATATGCTCACTTCTTAAGATTGAAAGCTTACATAAAGTCTGCAGTGTGTCTTTTTCTACTAATTTTATGGTATAATACATTCTAAGCGTCAAACATCGTATAACAGTTTTACATTGCTTGAACTTCAGTATGATAAAGATTTATGAAACGCGTGATTTTTTTCCAAATTTATAATTTACTAGCCACTTAACCTCACTAGGGCTCGTTCCTACTTACGTTTTAACGTTTAGTATATATTTTTCAGAGATAAAATATATTCCCGTAGTTAAAAGTATCCTAAATGTTGATTCGGATAACCAGCTATCGTTATATTAAATTTGATCAAAATCTGTCCCGTGGTTTTCTCGTGATGCGTTCCCAGACAGACAAAATTTCTAAAAACTATAGATTCGGCCTGTGTATCGATAATAATGACTATTACAATAAGATTTTTAAAATAATATTTAATGTACAGATTCGACTTAGAAATTTATTATATGTATAGAATACATGTAGAACAGCTAGTGTAATTTTTAAGTAATTTCTTTCTTTACCTCTCCAAATCCAATCTTTTTCTTGACAGGATGGTGCAGTTTCAGAACAATATAACAACGTAATGGGCCATTTCACTATTAGTGGAAAACATAATATGTAAATTGTAAATTTGTTATAAAATCATAAATGCATTGCAAGTAGAAAAGCAGCAACCGATCGACGAGGAACGTAGGCTATATTTTCACAATACACGAGATCAGATGAATACCTAATGTTGAAACATTAAGTGTTTGAACGCCATAAGTAAATATCATAGTAATATATCGTTACCTACATATTAACGAAATAATAATAATTGGATACATTTAACGTCCCACTGCTGGGCGTAGGCTTCCTTTTCTGTGAGTGGAATAAGGCCAAAGTCCATTGTCATGCTGACCCAATACTAATTGGTGGACTTCACACGTCTTTCGAAAATTAGATTCATTCAGGCTTGGTCACGATGTTTTCCTTCACCGTAAAAAATGAAAATGTAGTAAGTAAACGTTAAATAAAATAATTCTTCAGCTTTACCGACATAAATTCATGCTACTAATGTACAATTCATGAGACCATTCTAGATATAGCGACTCTTCTCTTATATGAGAACGCACGCAGCATGGAAATCAGCTTTCTATTACATAAAATTTTCTGTTATACAGATAACCAATATACCAAGATACAAAGAGTGTTATAGATTCTGATTTATCCATTAATTCATACAAAAAATATGTATGTATATGCATATTGTAAACTAATAAACATTTTCGACAACACGTTTGGCTCAGTTTGTAGTTCTCGCTGTGCCAGTAGTCGCAGGTTCGAGTCCCGCTGGGGCTTTCATTTGTGTGATGAGCACGAATGCTTGTACTCCAGTCATGGGCTATATCTATAATATGTATGTATTTAAAGTGTATCAACTATCTGGTATCCATAGCACAAGCCTCGTAGCTTACCATGGAACTAGATGGTGTTGTGTGTTAATAGCCCAACGTTTTTATTTGATTATTTATTTGAAACTAGCTATATATGTAGAATGTACTTGATTACAATGTTCACAAAGTGTCGCGTAAATATACGATTATCTTAAATTCTAATTCAACAAGTAACTGTCTAACCTGTGCCTATTACATTTGGAAATCAGGTTCAATTACCACTCGTTGGTAAGCTCGTGAAAGCTTGTATTAAATTAGGATACCACTGTTATAGAAAGAAATATTTGAAAATAAATCAAGCCCTGATTATAGGTATCCAGCATTTGAGCATGGTAGTAAGTAAGTAACTAAAAAGACAAAGACAAAGAGAACAGGAGCAAAAGCTATAAAAAACTCAAACAAACAGTATGCAATTACATATTTTTATAATATTTTATACGATCTAATACTTCTTGCTAGATTTTCCCGCTGGAGTGTTGAGCACATCAATAAGTATTGCCTATCTTAATCAATCCTGGGTATGAATTATAAGCCATCTCCTTTTCTACTTAGCCGTTACAGCGTGAAGAAGTAATATACATATATATTGACTCATTTACTCAACGACAAATTCATTCAGAATATTAGTATAACGGTCATTTTCTATTTTATATAATACATATCAATCATAATATATTAAACAAACAGCGGTCCCTGGTCTCATTAAAAATTCTGTTTTGTGAATGTATGTGTACGTTCAAATACGGCACGGAGGCTGCGCTCCATTCATCTGTTGGGCAGTTTTGCCGCGATCTTTGCGTCAGGCGCTCGTGTTCTGAAAACTGTTTTACCCAAAAAGGTTTCACTTACGTTTCAAAATATTTAAAATGAAATAATCATAATGATTCATTATATAAAACAAACATCTTGTGAACTAAATTGTGTTTATAAAGAATGTATATCTTAAGTTATCGTTATATTCTAAAGAAAGGATTAAAATTGAATGGGTAAACGTCATAAATCATTAGAAGGCATTATGCGAAAGTGTTTGTACGATGAAAATAAAAAAATAACTGTCAAAATAATGACAGCAATATTTCATAAGTGGTAAAAGTTAAAATGTTTAAGCAACACATTGAATTTACTAATATTATTGAAAATAATACATAAATAGAATCTTACTTTAGGAATTTTAATTAAAAGGTAAGTTATACGATAGTTTTTCTTAGATATCAAATAAGTTGGGTCTTTTGTCATAATTTAGATGGGTTCGTTAGTCGCCGGGACGCTAGATGCTCTAATTTATCTATGACGTTAAGAGTTTTCTTGACTTTTAATGACATCCTTCTACAGTCTATAGTATTTTTACTTTTTTCTTTTTTAGTTCTTAGTTTACGGATCCGTTAGCATATAATATCGATACCAAATTATTCACGGATAGTGCACATTTTTACCAGTTAAAGAATTCTTAGAATCGGAATAATTTTAGATAGTAATTTAAACAAACGTACTAATTTTACTTATTATAGTTAACAAGTATATTTTTATAAGCACATACGTAATAAATAAGAACAAGCAAATAGTAATATAGAAAAAATAAATAAAAAAACGATAAATAATTAATTACAGAATACCTTTCTGTAGAGGAGGTTCAGGTGGGAGGCGATAAATACTAGGCACATATTATGTATGTATGCCAAGGTCAAATTGTGTGTTTATAGTTTGCTCGAAATGTAAGCATATAAGCAAAACATAGATACACATTTCCTAACAAATATATTTTCAAAAAGTGGCATCTACGTGTGACGTTAAGTCAACCCAAAGAATAAAATTCAAAAATCTTCAAAAGTCTTGACACAAATTAGAACTTACGAACACCATATAAAATACTTTTTTTAAACGAAACAACGTGCATTTTAAATTTGTCATCCGAAAAGCAATGAACTAAAAAGATTTGAAAACAGCGCACAATTTTGAGTTTGCGCTTCTTTTTGAGGACACTTTTGAGACACTAATTGTGTATCTTGAGTTTCTGTATAACAATGCATAACAGTGTCATATTTATATACTATTCGTATATTTTGAATTATCTAAGCACTAATTTTTGTATGACATTTATATTATTGGAAGAAAGTGTTTTTCTCGTATCTCTTTTTAGACTGGAGACGTTCATTCATTATTATATACAAAGGTACCCAATGTCACTCGTATACTTAAGATAAATCCAAGGGCATTTCATAATGTTAAATCCAATAAGCCGCTTAGACTACAGAGCGTGTTAAAGTATAAAGAAATAACCCACCCTCCTTATTGGGCAGTAGGATAAAAATAAACAAAACTGCAAGCAATTTTAGAACAGTCTTTAAGCTTTAATGGCCATTGGCATTACATTTTTCATGTAAACGTTTTTTTCTTCTTTTGATGACATGTTTGGCTCAATTTGTAGTGACCCTTACTTGCTGTACAAGCGGTCGCGGGTTCGAGTCCCGCTGAGGGCATTTATTTGTGTATTGAGTACGAATGTTCATACTACAATAATAAAGTTATATACCAATGTGTAGTGTATCAATTATCTGGTATCCATAACCCAAGCCTCGTAGCTTACCATGGAACTAGATGGTGCTGTGTGTAAATGTCCCAACATATTTATTTATTCTTGTTCCAATAAACCGGCACTTTTGATAGTACCGTGGTCACAAGCACACTAAAACCTATAAGGTATATTTTGAAGGAGAATGCGAATAGAAGCTTTGAAATGCGAGCAAACAAATTAAATAAAAGCTTATAAAAAGAAATAAAAACACTACAAAAATACGTAGAGTAGAGAGGGGGGGAAACAAGTGTTATAAAATTATTTTTATGATGTGATACGAAATATTTACTATGTTTTCGCTTTCTTGCTTGAGTTACCGATATTTTGGAACTTTTGCTATTGCCATGATTAAGGGTGCCAAAAGGGGGGTGCACTTGCATCTCCCTGCTATAAAGGAAAATATATAGAAAAAGTTAAAGAAATAAAATTATATGAGTAAAATTCCCGTTTAAATTTAGATATCTTCAAAGAAATAAAAACTTTTTAACAAAAAAATAAAAACCGACTTCAAGCAAAAGCACTAAAAAGTAACAAATAACTGATTGGTAGTTTTCATTTACTATACATACCTAATCAAATATTTTCGAAGTCGGTGTGCTTTGCTTTGTATGGGCTGGCACCGATTTCGAAATTATTTGATTAGGTAAGTATTTTATAGGTAAGCTTTAGTTACTTAGCCAAAGCACACCGACTTCGAAAATATTTGATTAGGTATGTATAGTAAATGAAAACTACCAATCAGTTATTTTTTACTTTTTAGTGCTTTTGTTTGAAGTCGGTTTTTATTTTTTTGTTAAGAAGTTTTTATTTTTCCCTTTTTAGTGTAGACAGTAGCAGCAAACAAAATAAATCAAACAGTAGTCAGATAAATCAAACAAAATAAATAAGTCAAATCAAACAAAATAAGCCCAAATTCAAAGTATCTACTATTACTCGTTGAAGAGTTCCAGCTATCCACCTTCTGGCCTTACTATCAGATCAGGTCAACAATACCGAACCACTGTACTATCAACGGAAATAGAAACACTTGCAAAGTTTCAAGTCAATATGACAATTAGAAGTAGGTTAAATTCATCATTAGCCATTTTTCCACCCTTAGGGGTGGTATTTTTTTTTGAAATTTAAATGGGACCAATCTGGAAGTATACACTTTCAAACAACACAAAAATTGTTCAAATCGGTAAATGACGGAGTTCTGAGGTAACAAACGTAAAAAAAAAACATACAGTCGAATTGAGAACCTCCTCCTTTTTGAAGTCGTTGAAAAAAGAAAAGATGTGAATAAAAATTATAAAATTAATCATTTAAAGATTAGTTTGTAGTTTAATGTGAAGAGGCAGATGCACCCCAAACCCTCCCCTTGGAAATGATTCTGCTGCCGCCCTTGGCCATGGTCACGTATACACTAAAACGTGTACCCAAAAATTGTAGGATTTATTTCAGAATGAAACACAAGACCGTCGTATATAAAGATGTAGTTTACATGAAACTTAATATATACTAATATTATAAATGCGAAAATAACTCTGTTTTTTTGTTCAAACACAGTTAAAAAACGGCAAAAACGGCTAAACCGATTTAGATGAAAATTTGTACGGAGATAGTTTGAGACCTTGGAAAGGACATAGGATAGTTTTTACCCCGGAACTCATCCCTTAAGGGGGTGAAAAGGGGAGGGAAAGTTTGTACGGGGAATCAATCGTTTCTCAAGTAAGGGATATAAAACTCATCATATCTATGTATGTATAGTCTATTCCATCGTAATGATCATAACGTATCTAGGGGCGAACCCGAGCAAAGCAAGGGTGAGTCGCTAGTTTACTTACAAATTATACTATAAAGATAGAAGTTCCGAAAAATATATTTATTGAATGTCATAGATATCCTAAAGTTTAGTTTTATCTTCTTCTAAAATCGTAAAAACGTTTAATTTAAACATTTTGGAAAACGTTGCTTGGTACTCTTTAGACATATGTGTACGATATAATGTAAATAAGACGTCCAATTTGCCAGGAACACTTACTAAGTAGGTACTTAGTAAGTGTTCCTGGCAAATTGGATATCCTCCAAGTTAATTTTTTATACAATAAAGAAAAAGAAAAATATTAGGCTGTGAACAATAATATGAATGATTTTTTTTTAATTTTTCTGGCCATTTTAGTAAGGATATTTAATAATTACGTGTAAAAGTGTATTTTCTAAATTGTGTCGACTGTCATTAAGATTCCTTTATGAGCAAATGATATTGCATTTCTATATATTGACGTCAGTCAATAAAGAACATGGCGTCAGCTAATGTAAAAGCAAAATATAGTAATTTATCATTATAAATTCAGCTTTAAAAGCTACTTTACCCGGCTTCACTTATGCTCCTTTATAACCCACAACTCCTTTTTTATATTGTTTTATATTATGTTACAAGTCTAAAGCTGTCTAAGCCTTAAGATATACATCAAAACAATGTACTAGAAAATTGCAGGTCTTAAAAAGGCCTATAGAAAAATCCCGGATAGAATATGTGCAACTCCTAAGATATATACCTAATAATAACTATTGTTTTCTATTTAAAACGTCCTAACATGAGCGAAGCGAGGATAAGTCATTAGTAATATTAATTAAAAATTTAAAAAACCCCCTACGCAAGTTAATTGTCATTTAACGATTACACAGGCACGCGTGAAGCACTTAATCGAGTAATCATACGCCAAAATGCCTTAGATCATTTTGGAAAAGAGCGGATACTCTTACACTGCTGGACCGATATTAACCAAACATAGTTAAGAACCACCGCAAGAAAACTGGCTTTCAAATGAAAAGAAACCGCATCGAAATCGGTCCATCCGCTTGAGAGCTACGATACCACAGACATTTGCGTCGGGGGTTAAAAATAAAACAAGTATTATACAAAAAATCATTTTATTCACTCGACTGAATAAAGTGACACATAGCTATGTTTTTAATTCATGACCTTTTGAACAAAGGCCTCTCTGTAATCTGCCCAACCCTTCTGGACTAAAAAGTAATTAAATACATTAAAAAAATCTTAAAATTCTTGAGCTTGGCTATTACATTCTAAGCATCGTTTACCCCAATATTTTTTATAACTGTTTATTTTTAATTTTAATACATTTATTTCAACATTAAGAGTACTCCTAGTATAACAATAAAGGCTCCTTTTTATATAATGATCAAGTTAGAATTTAAAGTATCGTGGGTAGGAAAGGGCACCGAAGTAAATATAAACAGCGGTAACTTCCGTCTCCTTCCTTTCCTCAAAATATTTTTCCTATATTTAGACTCCCCATCGCCTTCTCTATACAAAAATATAACCCACTCCAGGGACAGCGTTTATATAATAAATGGCGTCCAATAGCCGTTAAAAATCTTTTTTATTGGTTTTGTGTAATATAGAAATCTTCTGGGTTCCTATGCTTGAGCCCGATATAGCCATAATATTGTATCGTCACTACATATATAGTCACATATATAGTTATTTTGCCAAATTTCAGTATAACCGCCTATGTTGAAAAGTAGATTTTAAGTAAATTTCGAAACAGAAAGGCAGTTATGCAAACGAAGAAAATTAAATAAAAGCTTTTAAACAGGAAAAAAGAATACAAAATAAGATAGTATCTTAGGCTGTATATTTTATATTACATTACAGTGTAAGAAAGTCCTATGGCATTTTGTTCATCAAATGTAAAAGGTTTTCAACAGAAATCTGACCTACTATTGCAATTGCAAAGTTTGTGTGTATGTGTGTATTTGTATGATTGTTACTTGTTCACGCTAAAACGGCTAGACAAATTTGGATGAAATTTTGTGTACAGATATACCTACTATGATTTGAAATAACACATCTCGGTCATTGTTTGGAGCCTAGACATGCATCCGAACAAAGCGAGGGTAAAAGCATTGTTAGGTCTATACTAATATTACAAAAAGGTAGAGTTTGTTTGTTTGAACGCGCTTATCTCAGGAACTACTAATCCGATTGAAAAAAAATATTTTTGAAACTTACCTAGGGATGAAACCGAGCAAAGCGAGAGTGAGTCGCTAGTTGAATATAAAATAAAGTCGTACAACAAGTACAAATATATAAATAAAGTTTCCTTATTGTATTACTCAGTACAATCAGTTGACTTACGTTGTGGCATGTTGTTAGGAATATCGGAAATTGTTAGAGACCAAAGTTAGGTGATTGCCGACATTGTACATTTTTCTTTTCAATTCTATTTGAACTTTTAGTACATTTTCTATTTGCTTCATTCCGAATATGGAATAATGGTGCAGTAAGTAGTAATGTATATTAAAAATAACGTAAAATTCTCAAAATTTTCATCTTTGATAAGCATAACTACATATGTATCTAAACTTCAACCGAACTGAAACCATGGCTAGAATTTTAATAGCTTTAAGTGTACGGAACTCTTTGTGTTTAACACGAACTCGCCTTGACAGCGTTTTTTTAGCACTTTGCACGGGGAATGTACCGTAGGGTCAAGGTTACATCTATAAACCCCGTCGACCGCAAAAATAAATATTTTACGCCACTGTAGACGCAAATTGTCTATACCAGGATTATCTCAAAATAATTCATCTAATTTTGCTTATGGACTACATAATACAAGATTTTAAGAAAAAATATTTACTTTGTATATATGTTTGTTAACTATAATTTGATTTATATCAAGTGAAATAATTAGGATTACAAAAAATATAAAAACACACTTTGTATATTTAAGGACTCGTCAAATCATTAAAAAAACTAAACCTGAAGGGTTTTAGGAGGCCAATTAAGAATTCCAATATCCATCTCCGGACTTCATCAGGTTAGAGGCGATAGTTGTAAATAAATAAGTATATACTATGATCACTTTTATAGGTATAGAATTTCAAATTGACATCTTAATATATGAAATTCCCGTGTCACGATGTTGGTTCGCCACAATCTCCGAAACTACTTATCCGATCTTGACATGTTGTTTTTTATATATGTGATTTGTTCCAACTTAAAAGTTAGGATTCGAATTAGTACAGTAAATATTTTTTGGAAAATCTTATTGAAACAGTACATCAATACAGAGGACGCATCTATAGTTTTTAGAATTTGTGTCTGTCTGACTGTTTGTTAGGGAACGCATACGAGAAAACCACATGATGGATTTTGATGAAATTAGGTATGATGATAGCTGGTTATTCGAGTCAACATATAGGATACTTTTTACTGCGGGAAAATATCTCATCTCTACTATACTTTCCGTTAAAACGAGTTTCTATACTAACCGTTAAAACGTATGTAGTGACGAGCGAAGCAAGGGTGAGTCGCTAGTGATAGGTATATAAATTAAAATCGATTTACAGAATTTCATTACATTTCTTGTAACAAGTGAAGCTAATAAAAGCATGATCATAAAATATTTTTTAATAGGAAAAACTTTCATTGCCGACGCATTGATTAATTCTCTCACTACATAGCTATATGGAAAGTTTGCAAATTATTGAATTTCAAACTCGACTTCAAATTCATATATGCATTCTTGTTGGAAATTAATCCATTAAGCTCCTTTGTCAGAGGGTTTCGTCTTATACTCAGTAATCTTGTTTCTACCTTTACTTATTATTTTTAATTTATCTAATTAAATATCTCTATAATATGCTACATATATTGTTTAATATTTAATAAGAAATTCTTGTATATCCATATTAATAATATTATAAATGTGAAAGTGTGTTTGTTTGTTTGTTTGTTTGTTTGTTTGTTTGTTTGTTTGTTTGTTTGTTTGTTTGTTTGTTTGTTTGTTTGTTTGTTTGTTTGTTTGTTTGTTTGTTTGTTTGTTTGTTTGTTTGTTTGTTTGTTTGTTTGTTTGTTTGTTTGTTTGTTTGTTTGTTTGTTTGTTTGTTTGTTTGTTTGTTTGTTTGTTTGTTTGTTTGTCCTTCTTTCATGCCGAAACAGAGTGACAGATGGCGTGATTTTTTGTGTGAAGATAGTTGGAGGGCTGGAGTGTTATAATAAAACCCACAACAACTCACCATGCCTATGTATATTATATATATATATATATATATATATATATATATATATATATATATATATATATATATATATAGTATTATAGTCCATAGGTACCTTTTAACAGTTAGTATGAAATACTAACTGTATGAATATATGGACGAACCTGAGCGAAGCCAGAGAGTCTGTGTATACATATATTTGAATAAAAAGCATATGTGATATTGATTTGTTAACACCTCCAGTTAAATTTTTAAGAAATTAATTAAATTTCTAAGAAATCTGTTGTCAACTGTAACGCCGGTGTGTCCGCGGTCGTGAAGGGATTAACTACGATTGTAAAAAATATAAACAGAAAAAAAATCAATAAATATTTTCTAACCGACTTTAAAATAATCTCATTAAGTGTTTTAAATGAAAAACTATTCTTAGAAGCCGGTTTGCATTTTATTAAAGTTTTTATTTCTATAAGCTTAAGCTTGTAGTCACAATAAAATATCTGTTCATATATATGTAATACTAATATATGTACATAGATGTTTGCGGCTTAGAGGCGTCTTTATTGCTATTTAGTTAGTTGTCATCAAATAATCGTAATATTTGAGTGTTTGCTTATATGGGACCGCACTAAACATAATCACAAATTGTATTTCTGGATACGTTAAATGAACGTGCTAAACAACTGACAGCCAAAAATTAAAAAAAAACTCGACCATTTCAGCACCTTATTATGAATTTCTTTACATAATGATACGTAACAGTTATTGTTTTTAAATAATATTTCATGATATGTGAGACACTAACGTTTACCCGCGGTTTTGCCTGCGTATAATTGCACCACTCCGAGTCATAGCGTAATAAATAGTATAGATATTTTTATACCAGGCAGTTCTAGAAATTAGTGCGTTCAAACAAACAAAAAACAAACTCTTCAGCTAAATATATAATAAAACAGATTTTTATGGTGACTATTATCAATAGGGAGTGGTCAATTAACATATTTTATTTTCATACTAAAATAACAATGATGTAAATTGTCACGTACCTACATTGTTATAATATTACTAGCGACTCACCCTCGGTCCGCTCGGGTTTGTCCCTACTTAAGTTTTAACGTTTAGTATAGATTTTTTAGAGATGAGATGTTTTCCCACAGTAAAAAGTATTCTACATGTTGATCCGGATCATCAACTATCATCATACCAAATTTACCAAAATCCTTCTGGTAGATTTTTCGTGATGCGTTCGCAGACAGACAGACAAACATACAAAAATTCTAAAAACTATAGACTCGCCCTCTGTATCGATAATAATGTCTATTTCAAAAAATATTTAATGCTCAGATTCAGCTTAGTTAAAATTTTATTATATGTATAAATGTAAGTCTAATCGTCGCTTTAGTGCTTATTCAAACGACCAATACTTGTACTTTTACAGTAGAGACTTTTTCCATTTACTTTCAAACCAAAGTTTAAAGTACATTTTTGCACCTTAATTAAGGATAATTTGTATTTAATACTGAATTGAGATTTAAAAGTAAATAATTCTGTATTAAATACTCTTTCGGTAAATTGGTCGTTTCGACAAATACCTAAGCACTGAGACGACGTAATGGTATATTCGCCAAGGAACCATTATGGAAATATGTCATGTGCGATGGAAATACGTAGTTGTTATGTAAATCTATACATATGTATAATAAAATTGTAACTAAGCCGAATCTGTACGTTAGATATTTTTTGGAAAATCTTATTGAAAAAAACATTAATATCAATACAGAGGCCGAATCTATAGTTTTTAGAATTTTTGTTCTCTGTCTGTCTGTCTGTCCGTCTGTTACCGCATCATAGAAAAACCACTGGAGGGATTTTGATGAAGTATGGTGATAGCTGGTTATCGGGGTCAACATATAGGATACTTTTTACTTCGGGAAAATATCTCATTTTTGAGAAAAATACAAAAACTGCAATGTAAGAGTATACTAAGAATTTGGTTTTTGGTCACCTGAAGGTGGACGGAGCCGCGAGCAATGATAGTGCTATATATCACACCTAAGCATACATCACATCTAAGCGGCCAAAGATTTAACTGGAAATTGGTTAATGGCTTGAAATCCGAGATATACTTACCTCTGTTTCATATTCCTCCATCATTTGAAATTTGATTCGATGAATGTGTCTTAAAGTAAAGTTCCTAACATTATTACACGTTAAGCATATTCTACCTATATTATATATAAAATTTATATTATATATAAAATTCGATAGGTCGCCGCGTCTGCTGTATCATAGGTGATCAGTCAGTAGGCGAAAATGCTTAGTCTACAGCATCGACGCAATGTCGCCTGTCTATATCGATCTTCTATAGAATATATTTTGGGGAGTGAGCGCAGGAACTTCATAATCTTGTGACTTCTTCACTGTTTACCACAGAACTGCGAGAAGTCCTGAGCGATGGCATCCTTACGTGGTAGAAATCCAATCGGTAGAAGTTCAACATTTCTAAAACAAACTGCTAAGGTGTGGAACACCCTTCCAGCATCTGTGTTTCCTGCCACCTATAATATGAGTACATTCAAGGCAAGAGTGAATAGGTATCATCTTCTAGGCAACCGCGCTCCAACCTAGACCTCATATCAGTGCTTTCCAGCGTTGTCGTCAAGCGCAAGCCTATTTAGTAATAAAAAAGCAATGTCGGGTTTGTTACAACACTTATATCTTGAGTATGGCTGGACCGATTTTAATGTTCTTTGTTTGGTTAGATTTTTCTTAAACCCGAATGACAGATAACTATTAAAACATCGAAAAAAATTGAAAAAAAATCTATTCCATACTAAGCGTCAAAACGTACCTAGGAACGAATCTGAGTGAAGCGAATATGAGTCGCTAGTATAATATAAAACAAAGTCAGGTTAGTTACACCATTTATAACTCAAGAACGGCTGGACTGATTTATAATGTTCTTTGATTTGTTGGATTTGTCTCTGCCCCAAAAAGAATAATAATAATTAAAACATAGAAAAATTCACGAAAAAATATGGCTAGCGCTGGCTAATAACTATTTATATCTATTTAAAACGTACCTAGAGATGAACCCGAGCGAAGCGAGCCTGAGTCACTAGTCAAATATTATTTTTACAGTTATCAGGACGTATATTGAAATGAACTTTCAAGTCGATACGACATTCAGAATTCGGTATTCAAGATTTAATTAGTGAAGTTAATAAAAATGTGAAAAAATTTTGAAAGACGTTCGCGAAACGGAATGTCGAATTGATTGTATTGTATTGTCTGAATCATAGCAGCTTCCTCACGAAGTGAAAGAATATTTTTAAATAAATTTAAGATTAGTATTTGTAAGTCTAATTAATCAAGCTACTTTAAATAAATCTTTTCGGACTTTTTATTCAGCTCCTTTTAACGTCCCACTGCTGGGCACGAACCTCCCTTCAATACGAGGAGGATCAGGCCATACTCCACCACGCTGGCCAATTGCGGGTTGGTAGACTTCACATGTCTTTCGAAAACATGCTAGGTATTCTCAGACATGCAGGTTTCTTCACGATTTTTTCTTTCGCCGTAAGACAATTAGTAATCGATTTATTTCAAATATTTAGTTCCAGATGTTTCGAATGCTTTACATCAATCATGATTTATGGTCATGAAAGAGACTCCCGTTAGATAGAAAACTGTAGGTATATATAAAACCTGGGTCTCTCCTGTTAGATAGTCCGTTATTTAAAATGTCAAATATTTGTGTAAATCTTAGAAAGTCTCGACTTTGTGTTATAAGAAAACGTAGAATGTTTTCTTCTCTGTTGGTCTCATTTTCATGAATGTATGTATTTAGTTCTTTTTAACATCCCACTGCTGGGCACGGGCCTCCCAATAGGGCAATACGAGGGGGATCAGGCCATAGTCCACCACGCTGGCAAAATGCGGGTTGGCGGTCCATGTATAATGACAATATGATTTTTTTATTTATTTTAAACTTGTTTGGATAAAGCTTAGCCTATTTTGATAACATATTTATGAGTTAATTTCAATTTTTGATTTTAATAACGTGGTCACAAAAGAAGGAAGAAACTAAACGTTTTTTTATTAACATGTTAAAGATACAAGCGATACAGTAAATTGTTCACATTTATATCACGAAAAAAACATTTTGATTTTACGAATTTAAATTAAATTTTTATATGAATAAATTAATATAATATAGTCAAAGTTTAATTGCAGCTGGAAATGATTTACGATAATATTCCATATAAATATTTTCAGTTTATGGGCTCTATTGTATCGTTGTATTATTATATACACGTAATTGAGTTTATTTTGCTGTTGCTTTTATTATAGTTCACAACTAATTGCTTATTGTGTACCTATTATTCGGAAAAAGGGTCGCAAGGGTAATTTTACTTGTTTTTTACTTAAAAGATTCGCTGACTTCAGAATTACTATATTTATTCTTTATTTACGAGTGTTTTTAGGGTTCCGTAACCGAAGGGTACCAACAACACCCTATTACAGTATAGTATATATTTGTATTTATGATCTGATCTATATATATATATATATATATATATATATATATATATATATATATATATGTATATATATACATACTTTTTAGTGCGGTAAATATCTCATCTCTGAGAAATCTGTACTAAAAGTACATAAATAAATCTATACTAAAAATATTATAAGTAAATGTGAACGTTTGTGAGATCGGATCTTATGAAATTTGGTAAGAAGATAGTTTGTGACCCTGGAAAGGACATAGGATACTTTTCATCCCGGAAATCATCCCTTAAGGGGGTGAAAATGGGGATGTAAGTTTGTATGGGGAATCAACATAGTAGAAAGTTGTAATAATAAATTGACACTGGCTTTATTGTTTTATTATAATTGTTTTGTTTTTAATCAAACTATTACTATTGTAAAGCTAAAGTAGTAAGTATTATGTATGCAAGTATTTTAATTGTATATTTGTAAATCCATCACGCTGAAGCGGCTGGACGGATTTTGATGAAATTTCGAAGAGACATAATCTTATGACCTGGAAAACAACACATTTGTCTGTCTGTATATAGCATTATAAATAAAAAAACAACTAAGGACACACTCGAGCGAAGCAAGGGTAAGGCGTTAATATAGAATTTTGCCCGTAGAACAAATAAGTTCCACGTAGGCCTCTTCGAGCGAAACGCTGTTACTTCTTAACTAAGAAAGTACACTAACTTCAAATTACTTCAAAACTGATTATTCCACTCTAAAGAGTATTTTTTCTTTGTTTCAACGGGACCTCCCTTGAGATATAACCTAATTATTAAATGAAAATCTAATCTCGAACAATTCGTAAGTCAATATTTTATATAAATAATAGTGATAAAATTTATAATACACTAACTAGCGACTCACAGTCGCTCGGGTTCGTCCCTAGGTGATTCTTTAAATATACATAACTTTTTATTTATGACCCGATGGAAATAAAATAATTACTAAATGTTAAGTAAAGTTTATCACAATACTAATGTAATCTGGTGAGCTCGCTCATGTGAAAACCGCACCCAAATTGGTTAAGTCGTTTCGGAGATTAGCGCGCACAAACACATAGACAGAGAGACAGACAAAAAAAAATTAAAAACCATTGTTTTGGGTTCTATTGCGTTAATAAAGACCCCCAGTAATAGTTTTTATCAGATATCTTCCATGTACAGACAGCAATCAGTTACACTTTTATTATAGTCTAGGTTGATTCCCCATACGAACTTTCATCCCTATTTTCGCCTCTTTAAGGGATGATTTCCGGGATTAAAAGTATCCTATGCTATCCAGGGTCTCAAACTACCTTCTTACCAAATTTCATCTAAATCGGTTCAGTAGATCCAGAGATCCACCCTACAGCGTTACAAACTCACAATTCACAAAATTTACCTCTTTATAATTAATTTTAGTATACTTATCCACTTTCTGCACGTGCTTTCGGAGTTGAATGCTTTTTAGGGTTCCACAGGAAAATAGCACAAATAGATTGTAATTTCATTTACACCTATTTTACTCGGAGAATATTTGTGATGTAGAGCTGCAAAGGTTAACCTTATGTGAATTGCTAAATTTTACTGTCAATTTATGCCAATTTAAAATATACGGGTAACAACACTCCTCCATTCCAACAAAAAACTTGAAAGTACAAAAGCTTTCGAGATGTTTTAAAGCTACTTTTTTAAGCCAACCGATTTATGTTTTCAAAGTTGTAAGCATCGAAAAATTCGTCCAAATTAAAATTTAAATCCATACTAATCCATACTAGTATTATAAATGTGAAAGTTTGTGAGGATGGAGGGATGGATAATTTGTTACTCTTTCACGCGAGAACGGCTTAACAAACCTAGATGAACTTTGGCACAGAGATAGATTATAGTCTGGAATAGCAAATAAGTTACTTTTTATCTCGTAAAAATATACGGTTTCTATGAGATAGATTTGTTTTGTCTAGGGACGAACCCAAAGGGAAGCGAGGGTGAATCGCTAGTAGTATCTAATGGTAAAGCATACTGGAATAAAAAATATTTCAAAAAACCGGATGTGATCTATGGTTGGCTTTCAGTACCATCAACATCTGGTTAATTCATTCAATTCAAAATCTAGAACAAACAATCAAATAAAAGCTCATAATATAAATACTTTTTAACACGTAGAATAGATAGAGAAAAGGGCAACAACCATATAATAGAATTACTCAGAGGTCGTATTTTAAATGGAGCGCTACACGTGGAATGTGAATAAAAACTTGGTGTTACTTCAATGTTTCACTTCACTCTTTGTTTTTTTGTATATACCTACCAACTTTCAGCTTATTTTGGTTTGTAAATATTTTTTGACATTATATAACATCTGGTTGTTCGTATTTTGAACTAAGTTTTTTGGATTTCGTGCATACAAAAAGTATTTAATAACTAGCCAGATACTGAAAGCTGATTCTGATTTTATATGATTGTAAGTTGTACAGAAACGGTAATCTATACATATAACAAAATTCTAAGTCAAATCTGTACATTAAATATTTTTTAGAAAATCTTATTGAAATAGACATTATTATCGATACAGAGGCCGAATCTATAGTTTTTAGAATTTTTGTCTGCCTGTCTGTCTGTCTGTCTGTCTGTCTGTTACCGCATCACAGAAAAACTACTGGACGGATTTTGATGAAGTTTGGTATGATCATAGCTGATTATCCGGGTCTACATATAGGATACTTTTTACCGCAGAAAAATATCTCATTTCTGAGAAGAAAATAAAAAAAAAATGGTTAGAATAAAAAAACGATGATACGATATAGATTTGAGCAACTTAACTTACTAAATATTTCAAAAACTATTAAAAAATACCTAATCTTGAAAAAGTACATCAATAGCACTATTTTATTCAAAAAAAAAATATTTTAATAAAATAATTTTTTGTATTATTTAGATATTTGTCAATAGATGTCGCCATGTGTCTTTAAAAATACGTAGTTTTAATTTCAAAAAATTGAATGTACAAATTTGACCTTTCTATGATTTTATTAGAATTACTACTAAATTACCCGCGGCCCCGCCCGTGTTTAAATTATCAAAAAACAATCTTTTTGGCTTTATAAATTAGTTACATCTATAGATACTTTAAAATTTAATGAAGCAGTATCTGTGCTTTAAATATTTTTTGGAAAATTTTATTGAAATACGCATTATTATCGTTAACAGAGGCCGAACCTATAGTTAATAGTTTTAAGAATTTTTGTGTGTCTGTCTGTCTGTGACCGCATCACAGAAAAGTCACTGGAGGGATTTTGAAGAAATTTGGTATGGTAATAGCTGGTTATCCGGGTCAACTAATATACTAATACGAGTATACTAATATATAAAAGCTAAGAATTTGGTTTTGGTTATTTAACGCGGGCGGAGCCGCGGGCAATGCTAGTATGGTTATAATAGTTAATATGGAAGCGTATAAATGAATATCTCAAGCTATATGTTTGGATCAACTGATTAAAAGTAAAATGTGCTATGGTATTGAATTATAATATAATAATAATAATTCAGCCCTTAACATCCCACTATTGGGCACGGGCTCTTTAATGTGTTTAGGCCACCATGAGTCACGCTGGCGAAATGTGAGTTGGCGGACTTCAAAAGTCATTCGTAATCTAGTTAGGACCTCACAACGTTTTCCTTCATCGTATTAGCAAGGGGTAATCATGTAGAAAATGCGATTCGCACATGAAAATCTCAGAGGTGTGATGCGATATCCGGCTGAAAAATATTTCCCGTTGCGTGTGTGAACTTTATTCCAACTATTTAACTATTTCGATTTAAACTATTACAGCAAAAACGGTTAACAAAATATTTGATAACATAAAATTAATTAAAAGACCCTGCTTTTTTTTTAGTAATAACAACCCTTTAAAAACAACAATGTTTTACAACAGAAACATATTAAAATATTTTTCGGTTGCAAAACAAAGATTTTAACCTTAAGTGAACCTTACGTAATAAATATCTTTGCCTCCTTTCTAAGTGATTCGGAAAATCTGATCTGAACTACGGCCGAATTTTCCGACCGGACGGGTCGAGTGCGCAGGAAAATTTTCGTTTCCCCTATATAAGAGTCCTTTGTATTATTTCTTTTATTTACGCTCGTTTTCACGGTTCTCGAGAAATTTTATGTTAAAAAGCATCATCCAATGTCAATTATGTAATCAGCAGAGCAACTGATCATAATAGATGTCGAGACTTGTTTATATTAATTTTTACCTCGAAACAAAAATCAAACCTGGTATAAAGCTCATATTTTATCATACTGCAGAGGTATGACGAAAGTGCATGTGTTTCTTCTTTATATTATTATTTATTTTCTCTACGCTTTTTTACGGTCATCGAGAAATTAAATGTAAAATAGTAATAATGTCACATTATTTCATAATGGATCCTTCATATATTATAACACTTATGTACTTCGAGAAGCAATAAAAATCCGTCAACGCTGCCATAAAAGGACACGTGTATGTAAAAAAGATTTATATTCCTGTTAATTAAACAATAAACATAAGACCTGGCAAAGTGTTCTAAATTATATGATACTAGCATAGCCCGCAGCTCCGCCTGCGTTTACATGACCAAAAACTAAATTTTTAAGTTTTACATATTAGTATACTCTTACAATGCAGTTTTTGTATTTTTTTTCAGATATGAGACATTTTCCAGCGGTAAAAAGTATCCTATATCTTGACCCGGATAACCAGCTGTCACCATAAGAAATTTCATCAAAATCTCTTCAGTGGTTTTTCTGTGATGCTGTAACAGACAGACTGTATCGATAATTATGTTTATTTCAATTAGATTTTCCAAAAAATATTTAATGTACAGATTCTGCTTAGTTACAATTTTATTATATGTATAGATGAAAGCTTGTTTCTTAAAATTTTTTTTGAAATTGTACATATAAAACGTAAGTGTCATCAATTCTGAGGTATATCTTTTTTTATCTTTTATTTGATATAGTACAACCAAAATTCATAATTGACAATGCCAGAAAATATCGAATTTCTGAGAAATCTATACTAACCGTTAAAACGCACTTAGGGGCGACTTTAGGGTCGAACCCGAGCGGAGCGAGGGTGAATCGCTAGTATTTATACTAAATAGGCAAAGACAACAGTTCGGTAACTTTGTCTCCTTTGTTAATCGATTTCTGTATTGTTTGTTTAGGAGCTATTAACTAGCTTTAGTGTTATCCAAAAAAAAAAAATTGAAGCAGTTTTTTTACATACATACGTAAATTCTATTTATTTTAAAGACATTAAATTATTATTTAAGAACATAAAATATGGTTGGAGTTCGGACCGCTCTGATTGCTTTCTTTTAGCAAACTCTCTATTGCATATCAGATACCTAAAACGGTTTTAGGCGACCTGAAATCGACGAGGGCTATTTTTTCGTGTTAAATGCGTTATATATATATATATATATATATATATATATATATATATATATATATATATATATATATATATATAAAAAAAAAAAAAAGAAAATGCCTTACATTGCACGTTGTAATTAAAAAGCAAATCTCTGTGACAGTATGGAGATACGCTGTGACTACATCAAATGGCGGTCAAATTACGTTTATGTATGCCTGCCATGATTTATTTATGAGAGGGCACTCAATGTAACACAATATTTAAAGCTATTAAGAGGTATTTACTCTACCCAGATAGTGTTTCAATGTTACTATTTTTAACGTTGTTACGTAGATTCTTATGGGCAATGGAAACTTTTCTAATGTCTACCATTATACATATTTATTATATTTAGGACTAGCGACTCACCCTCGCTTAGGTGCGTTTTAACGGTTTGTAAAGATTTCTCAGAGATAAAAGTATCCTATATGTTGACCCGGATAAATAGCTATCATCATACTAAACTAAATTTTATCAAATTCTGTCCAGTGGTTTTCTCGTGATGCGTTCGCAGACAGACAAAAAATCCAAAAACTATATATTCGGCCTCTGTATCGGTAAGAATAACTATTTCAATAAGATTTTCCAAGAAATATTTGTATAGACTCAGTTAGAATTTTATTATATGTATAGATAGATAATTTGGTAAAAAAGCACACGATTTAAAAAAAAAATGTCTGTCTGTCTGTCTGTTTGTTCCAGCTAATCTCCGAAAGGCTGAATTGATTTTGACGCGATGTTCTCTGGTAATACCTGATGTTATAAGGAGTAACTTAGGCTACTTTTATTTTAAAAATATAATTAGGGTTCCGCTCAAAAAAATTAAAACATACCTAGAGGCGCAATAAAGGGAAGCGAGGATAAGCCACTAGTCAATATTATTTGCACTCTAAGATGTAAAGGTGAAAGATGTGAAAGCTATTCGACACAACCGGAGTGATAAAAGTCACAAGACCGACGACACTACAAAGATTTTTGTCAGACTAACAAATTGAGATTGATCGAACCCGCCCAAAACAATGTCAAAGTAGAAAATGGTATCGTGATTTGTGCTGTTTATAATACCATTTCCGACTTGCCGTCACTGCGCGCAAAATTCAGGGGCCACGTTCGGGAGCATATGTCAATATATACAATAAGTTGAGAAAGTGTAACGAATTTTGTTGTATTGTATTGTAACAACATGTAAAAACTCATCTACAAACATTCAAAGTAATAATTGATAGACATTTTATTGAGAGAATTAAAAACATTATTATGTTAAAATTCTTTGTTCTAATAATAAATATAAGTCTAATCTATCTATACATATTGTCGCGTAGTGAAGAGTGTGTAACGTCATTACACCAAAAATAATAATTAAAAAGGGACGTCTGAAACATGCTTTATACGTCCTAAGACAGTTTGTTGGCAACACATGTTAATTAACAGAAAAGGATAGTTAATCGTAAATGACCGTGTATAAGAGAGAAACAAAACATTCCCGGAAAGGCATCAAAATTACTAGAAGTTTCAAAATTCAAACAAGAACAGCTAATCGTAAATTGCCGTGTGTAAGAGTAAGAGAGGAACAAAACATTCGAAATTACTAAAAAGTTTGGAATTTTCGAATAGTAGAATGTTGTTTGTTTATAAAGAAATCATCATCATGATCAGTTGAATTTCGAACGCTAAGTGAAGATTGAGAAGAAGTACGAAAAAGTGTAAAACTGAAAAAAAGTATAGTGAAAGTGTATCTAGTGGTGAAAATTAGTCTTAAGTGACTGAGTTTAACCAGAACTGTGTGTATACTGTGCGTGTTAGTGAATCTCCATAAGTCACTTTGGTAAACGAAGAGCAATAAAACATCAATATTTTTGTCTGTCTGTTTGTCGGGGAACGCATCACGAGAAAACCACTGGATAAATTTTGATGAAATTTGGTGTGTCGATAGCTGGTTATCTGAGTATATAACATATACCTAGGATACTTTTTACTGCGAAAAAATATCGCATTTCACAGAAATCTATACTAACCGTTAAAACGTACCTAGGGACGAACCAGAGCGGAGCGACGCGACGGTAAGGCGCTAGTCTTTATAATAAATAGGCAAAGACAAAACATTTGGCTAACTTCGCCTCTTTTGTTAATTGATTTTCTGTTTTAATCTATTAACGAGCTATAGTGTTATCAATAAAAAATAATTATAAATTAAAAATTTAAATAACCTCCTACGCAAATTAATATAGTCCAAGATCCCAGTGCCTACCCACAGAAGCATTCAAATTGAGTTTAGGGGATGATTGGCCCCTTGTATCGATCTGTCTTCTTGTAAAAGATTTTAAAACAGTTGTCTGGCTAACATATATAAAAATGGAGCATCAGAATTCACGTGAAGTTAAGTAATTATTTAGGGACCTTTAAAGCGTCTGCAAAGCAATACGGCAGACGAAAAGTATCTGGGAGTATTGACGACTTATTTTTGACGATATTGTCTAAAATATACGTGAAAATCAGCTTGGAGAATGTACGTGAGGTAAGTAATCTTTTGAGGTACCTTGATTACCTGATACCTGGAAATTGGCCGTCTAACCAAGTTAGCAGGTAGGCATGCGATTCTAGTACGTACTAACACTACCCAATCGTCCACATTTCGTTCGTCAGATAATACGTGACGTCTGGCGGCCCTGGGATCTTGCTCTAATAGTCATTTAACGATTACACTGGCACGCGTGAAGAACTTAATCGAATATCATACGCCAAATTGCCTTACATCATTTTGGAAAAGAGCTGATACTCTTACACTGCTAGACCGATATTAACCAAACATAGCTAAAAACTACCGCAAGGAAACTGGTTTTCAAATGAAAAAACCGCATCGAAATCGGTCCATCCGTTTGAGAGCTACGATGCCACAGACAGACACACACATAGATAGAAATCGACGTCAAACTTATAACACCCATCTTTTTGCGTCGGGGGTTGAAAATGGAAACAGTTAAGTTTTTTATCTAGACAGGTAAATTCTATTTAATTTTAAGAAACATTAAATTATTACTTAAGAACACAAAATATGGTTGGAGTTCAGATCCCTCTGATTGGTTTCTTTTAGCAGACTCTCTTGGCACGAGTCGGGAATCGAACCCAGGACCTCCGGATCTGCAGCCGTACATGCTAGCCGCTAAGACCACTATTAATTTAAAAATAAAATGAATACATCTGTGTAAGTTAAAGAAAATTTGTACAATTTCCATTCAAAATTTATTCGGAACTCCTGCCCAAAAAACATGAATATTTTCTTTGGAAAAAAGTAATAAATCTTATTTCATTTTCTGTGTAGTTAGAGCCTTAGTACTAAATTTAATTTACGTTAGCATTAGTACGAATTAATATTTTAACAGCGCTACTTACATTTCACTTCTACGACGAGTGTTATAATATTAATTTATACTCGCGATTTTATATAGCTCATTTAGAAGTCAAAATACGATAGCACATGTTACTTCCATCTTGAGGGAAAAACATGATGGTATTTTTTTCGTATTCGAGTGAATAAAAAAACGGTCAAGTACGAGTCGAATTACTTTTTTTTTATTATTATGTTTTTTACTCTATGTATGTAGTATAGGAACTTCGATGATCGATTAGGAACATTAAAAAATGTTTCTACTTTCTTGTATTTTTTTAATTATTATTTCTTGTTATGCGGCAATAGGAATACAAACTCTGTGAAAATTTCAACTCTCTATCTATTACGGTTCATGAGTTACAGTCTTCTGACAGACGGACGGAGGGACGGTCGGAGGCATAGTAATAGGGTTCCGTTAGCATCCTTCGGGTACGGAATCCTAAAAAATGATTACCTAAGTCTCTTTTTATATTAAAATTACATACTTATTAGAAGAATAAATGTTTGTTTATGAGATTAATCTATACATATAATAAAATTGTAACTAAGCCGAATTTGTACATTAAATGTTTTTTGGTAAATTTTATTGTAACAGACACTATTACAATAAGATTATCGATACAGAGGCTGAATCTATAGTTTTTAGAATTTTTGTCTGTCTGTCTGTTACCGCATCACGGAAAAACCACTGGAGGGATTTTGATGAATTTTGGTATGACGGTAGCTGGTTATCCGGGTCAACATATAGGATACTTTTTACCACAGGAAAATATCTCATTTGAGAGAAAAAATACAAAAACTGCAATGTAAGAGTATACTAATATGTAAAACTTTAGAATTTGGTTTTTGGTCATCTGAACGCGGGCGGAGCCGCGGGAAATGCTAGTAAAGTAATAAAGATATAAATATAGATAATATAACAGTTTAGAAAAATAGCTTACAATACTTTTATAATTTATTATTGAAAAAGTAATTGTAGTTAACCGTAAATGGGACGATTATATTTTTTTATTAAATTCGTACAAAATATATATTTTTAGAGAGGTTTTAATCAACCACCGTTATTAAATTTTAATTATTATTTTATTTATATATTTAGTATTATTTTATTCTGCTCGAGATTTTTATTGATTGCAGTTTCTTCTCAGTCAGTCTTCAGTCTGCTCACGATACTTCAGTTTTTTTTATATAAGAGTAAAATCGGACAAGTACATGTGTGTCACGCGAACGGCGAGTTCCGTAACATCAAACATTAAAGAATTATATTTTAACTTGCGTAATTTGTTAGGTTAAAAGTACTTATTACATAATTTATCTCCTAGATCCTATACTACGAGTAGTAGTTAAAAGTAAATTGAAATCGTAATGCCCTCTTGACCGATTGCGGTCAATCTCACTGAAACTAGCCAACTACGCAGGAGATATTAGACTGCCCAAATTTTCTCGCTTACATAATGTGCACTATCTATTTCTTTCGCCCTCAAATTCTGATGGTTCGGTAATTTGACACGACCGGTAAAATGTCAGGCGCAGGACTGAAGTCATTATGTGTTCACCGAGGCACGGGTGTAAAATACCGCCAACGTCCCAACTCCAGGCTGTTACTGGGACTTTCTTAACAGAAAGACTCAATAATTTAACTTGGTCCAACCCAGGACTCGACCCCAGGATGTGCAGCAGTATTCAGTAGCCACTACACCACCGATGCCTTTAGGAAAAGGACTACTAAGTATATAAGGAATATCTGAGGGTTGATTACATTTCTTCTATATAAAGGCTTTTTATTCCTTTCTTTTTATTAAAAATTCTACGAACATATCACAGAATTTATTTAGCTAACTTTTAATAATGTCACTCTTGAGTCCCTGTATGCTCCCAAAACCGCCATTCACAGTTTATTTCGAGGGCTGATCTTACAATAGTTTGTGAAAATAATCAGAATAAAATAAAAATATTTTCCAAGTTTTTATCATATAAATATTCTTTGTTGGAAGTAATTATAAGTAAATCCTCTAAGTACTTCCAACAATAAATATTTATATGATAAAAACTTGGAAAATATTTTTATTTTATTCTGATTATTTTCACAAACTATTGTATATATATATATATATATATATATATATATATATATATATATATATATATATATATATATGCAAACATTTTCTTTTATGTTAGATGTTAAGGTCTATACCTACATAAAAAGATTTTTATGGATAGACTGTTTAGGTATCAGTAATTGGACGACCGATCTTCGCTCAGCGTTTTTCGGAAAAGATACAAAAATTTCGTTTTTTTACAGAAAAGATACAAAATTTGATCCAAATCGTTAAAGTTGTTACCAAAATACAAGTTTTTTTTGTTTTATATATATTTCTCATTTGATATTATATGACAGATTGTTTAAAAAGAGGCGAAATTATGTGCGCATAAATTCTATTCAAATATACAGGTCAAAAAATATATTTTTCCGACTACGGTCAAAAGGACCATTATGAAATTGAACTGTATGTCTGACTCTATTCCCTCGTAATTACTAAACGACTTTACTGATTTTGAGAAATATACTTATAATTAAACGTCGTTACTTTCGTATTGACATGTAGAAAGACCAGCAGAAAATCAAGTGTGTCTTGACATGTTAGATAATATGTATGTTCCTTCGTCAAATTATTTCCGTGTTTTAATTAGTTTTTTAAGCAGTTAGATTTTTTAGCTAATTTTACACTTTAAAAGACTATTAGATATAAATCGTAGGTTGAATTAATTTTGTTCACAATCATTAAAAATATAATTATTACAAGCGTTAATTAATAAATAATTTAAATAATGCCATAAATTATACCCGTAAACTAATTGTAAAGCGAAAACCAAATAAAACAAAACTCTGCGGGCAGAGTGAACTTCTGTATTCAAACTAGTAGCGTATCCCGGCTTTGCCGAACTACTTTTATTTCATAAAATCTTCCATATTTTTCACTCATTTAGGGGTTAAATATAAAAACACATTTTCTTAGCGATTACGTGTCATTAAGAATATAAACTGTAAAATTTTCACGTTTTTAGTTCCAGCAACAATCAGTCAGTAATAACTTTATACATATAGATATAGTAGATAAAGCCCGCATAGCAAACTAAGCTACGAACAGTAGCCGACGAGAATCCGCAGGTCCCATCCGACTGTAACCCGACATGATGATGTTTTCGGAACAAATATGCGAGTGCCTTTGACGTCGTTTTAGGATTAAGGTTACTCAAACCTATAACTCCTCGAAACCCTTAAAGGTCCAATGAGTCCAAATCACTACCCTAATTTCGTTCCTTATTATGATCCTTTCTTAGATTTCATCAAAACAATTTGCATCTAAAGTATTTTGTTAGATATTGTCTGAAATGGCTCATTTGTTTCAGAATTTTCCACCCTATAATTTAAAAGTTAGACGGTGCACAAGAATGACGATGTTAACGACTTTAGTATACTCGGCAGGTGTAATCTACAAGTAAATTTTAGACATTCAAGAGTTCAAGACATTCGTATAGATGAACAAGAAGACATGATGAAATTATGGGGGATCCGTTTTTGCCTTTTGTCCACGGATCCCAAAAAAGAGTGGCCTAACCTACAAGACATAAAGGGTGAATATATAAAAAAATCAAAGATCTTAATCTCATGGTATGCAATATATTCGTGAGGATGATTGGCCGTCATAACATATTTTTATAAAATATTTAAGAAATCTTTTAGATTAAAATATAAAATGATACAATAGCAATATACTCGTAAAATAAAATAGATATTGTTGTCTTAGTAATATTATTCCGTTTGTATTCAAAACTTTTTTTTGGATACGAAACCCTAATATTAATCATAAAAAGTAGGGTACACTTACGCCGCGTCTTCGCTCGGCCCAGTTTGATTTTTCAAATATTTATCTCTTTTCACTCCCAGAAGGGGTTGTTTTTAAAAAGAAAGAAACACGTGTAAATTTATTTATACATACATGCATATGTAGTAATCTTGAGAATATTTATAATATGTATGTATTTAAAGTTATATATGTATAATGTATCAACTATCTGGTATCCATAACACAAGCCTCGTAGCTTACCATGGAACTAGATGGCGCTGTGTGTTAATGTCCTGACATATTTATTTATTTATTTATTTATTTTATTTACATCAGTCAGTCAGTCAGTCACGGTTTCCTTTTATTTATACAGATATATAACATTCCTAAACAAACTTTTATCGAATTTCAACGTATTTCTTTCTCAAGAAGGCGATATTGTGCGAGGAACAGATTATCGCTACTCTGACCTTCAATAACTTCTCTGGCGAAAGCGATATTCTTGTAAATTTTTCACTTTTATAAACTCTTCAAATATTATTATGAATGCGAAAGTGAATATTTTTGTTGTCTCTGAGCACCTCTTTTAAGGCAAAAATACGAAAATTTAGCACGTATTTTATATAAAACAAAGTCTTCACAAATTAACAACGACGTAATCAATTATACCATAAAAGATTCAAAATTGACTTTATTTACTTAATTAATTTTTGCTTTTGATCGCAGTTTTGCTTGGACGTTAAGCAGGGCGGGGATAAAATATATTCGTGCTATCATGTTAGTTTATATTCAGCCCTTTTTAACGTCCCACTGCTGGGCACGGGCACCTCTTTAATATGAGGGGGATCAGGCCATAATCCACCACGCTGGACAAGAGCGGGTTGGCGGACTTTACATGTCTTTCGAAAACTTGCTAGGTTCTCTCAGACATGCAGGTTTCCTCACGATGTTTCCTTTGTGTAAGGCAAGTAGTAATCATGTTAGAAATGATTCGCACATATCAAAGAGACCCGGGATTTGAACCCGCTTCACTCAGTTTCCCAAGCAAGCACGTAACCACTAGGCTACCACTGCCCTGCTAGTTATCATAATACAATCTAATTTGCCAAATTTCATCGAAATCAGTTCAGCGATTTAAGTATGAAAAAATAATACAAACAGTCAGGCTGAGTTATTTTCACATTTATAAAATTAGCATGGATTATGTACATAACAATTTCTCCTTGAAGAAAGTAAATTGAACCAAACCTTAAAGTCTTTAATACAAATAAAATATATAAAGTTGAGAAATTTTCAACAAGTCTTTTACTGTTTATATGTTTAGAACACTCCACTTGGTTCGCTCCGATTATTTCGATCAGTTTGCACCTGTGTACTTACTTCAATTACGAAAAGATATTCTTTATTTTACCCACTTGTCATAAAAAAGTTGTTATAGTTCTATTAATAATATTATTGGGACTATCTAATACCTTTAAACGAGTTTAGTTCCTGCGGTTTTTTTGCATTATTTCACACAAAAATGGTTGCTAATTTCGCAAGCTCGGCCATAAGAATCGTGGTCGAGCGGCCAAGGCGCAAGATTGACAATCACAGGATTCTGGGTTCGAATCCCGGTCGAAAACAAAGTTTTTAATTTTGTTTTTTTTTTTGTATTTATTCAAGTTTTTAGTTTTCTTTTTATCTAAAAAATATGACATAACCAAAAAGAACTCCGAGCGATGCTCGGTCGCCCAGGTACTTGAGCATAATTTTACAGAGTATAGCCGTGAAAAATTCCACACAGATTGAAACTTATTCAATGAAATTCTAATATTATACAAGCAAACGTTGATTATTGATTTTCTTTCTTTCAACAGAGCATTTATTGAAGAAGTTCTAAGCTCTAACTTAAATTTCATCGTGTCAGTATGTCACAGTCATTTTATTTGTAGAGTATAATTGGTATTGATAATGAGATGGCACTCACATGTAACAAAGAGGTAAAAAAATTGAGGACAAAGAATCGTTAGGTTTATATTTACAAATAAGGTGTAGGTTGATAAACGACCTTTTTATTTAAGTCAATAGTTGCTAAGTAATACACTTCTGAAGTCGTAAGCATTGTGTTACCTCATCCCCTTCTCTCACACCCTCTAACTTGGACGAGATATTTTCGGTTATTCGCATTGTTAGATTAGCGAAATTATCTTTCTTTCCCATGGTATATTTTTCTTGGTATATTTTCCATGGCATATTTGAGGATTATTATGATTGTTAAAATGAAAAGCTTAAAGCTCGGGATGTAGTTACGGTCTGAACAATGCGAGGACGGATCCTTAAGCTATATATTGAAAGTTTTGTGTGTTCAGGATATTTCACGTAAAAGAATGGCTTTTAAAAAGTTCATTTGTACGATGTTAACTAATATATATATATATATATATATATATATATATATATATATATATATATATATATATATATATATATATATATATATATATATATATATATATCTGTAGCCGCAGGCCTTTGATCTAAACATGGTAAAAATAAAATTCGTATTTAGTATTTAATATAGATGGATATTTTTATATTAATATATTTTTCTTTTTGTGTTTATATCAACAAGATGACTTCGCATGCCTTAAAAGTTGACAACTGGTCGCACTGCACTACGCCTTCAGACAGGAATCCGCCACCGATGGTGTCCGTCAAAGTTGGGTGTTTCCACATTGATCCAGCGTCCGTGTGAGTTATAAAGCATATAAACAAATATTCTTCTCAGCAAACTCTTTTATTTAGGATATTATGTGATAGTGCATAAAAAACATAGTCTGCCATCTTTGGGAGTCCGCCATATTGGACTTAGAATAACATCACTTAGCTAAGCATGCATTGTCTTCCAAAGTAAATGTGTATGCAAAATTTCAGCTTAATCCGTTGAGGATAAGTGCTTTAAAATTTAGTTGCAATATTTGACCTCAACAAACAAACATCACACTCAGCAACAAATGTAGCCCTTCCTTCCTTCCTCAACAGAATTACCATCGCTTCACTCGAATGCGTCCCTAGGTGCCAAACTAGCTTATGTGCTACTCCTAGATAACAGTCTATTTTAGTACAAAATTTTATTCAAATCCGTTCAGTCGCTTCGACGTAAAGGAGTAATAGACGTGTGTATGTCTATTATTTCGTTACAGTCAGCGTATGGTACTTTTAGTCACTTTTTGTCGCTGGTAGCTCTAATATATTGGACATAACTCGCATTATTTTCTCTACGGCGATAAGAAATGATATTTTAATATTAAGTACTGGCATTACTTAGACGACGCGTTTGGCTCAGTTTGTAGTGACTCTACATGCTGTGCCAGTGATCGCGGGTTCGAGTCCCGCTGGGGGCCTTCATTTGTGTGATAAGCACGAATGTTTATACTCCAGTCATGGGTGTTTATATTTATCATATGTATGTATTTAAAGTTATTTATGTATAGTGTATCAACTATCTGGTATCCATAACACAAGCCTCGTAGCTTACCATGGAACTAGACGGTGCTGTGTCATGTGTGTTAATGTCCCAAAATGTTTATTTATTAGTATATGTATATTTTTACTTTCATTGTAATTTCATCTTGCGAATATAAATTCATTATTATATCAAGAAAAGTAATAAAAATGCCGTTTACTATTGAATTTTAAGCGACAGTCCCAAATAATTTAAGCTTTTAATAACAAATAGAAATGATAGTTCCAAGCGTACGGTGGGACGCATTTGGATAATGGTTGCTTGTTGGCAAAACGATTGAGTGTCTTTTCTTTGTAAGGAATGTTAAGCTCAATTAGTTCTTTTGACTCGAAGTGAAGCTTTTATCAGAATAACAATTTGTAAAAGTAGACAAAATTAATTTATGGAAGAACATTTAGCTCTCGCTTCGCTTCCGTGCATTCTTAGGTGACATTCATATTTTTAATAATATATACTATACAAATATACAGTACGCTAATTGTGTTACTTCAGGTCATAGTCCATCTGTGTTCTCATCCTAATCTATCCAGCGCTTACACGTACACACACATACAAACACACACACACGCACACGCACACACACACTCTTATACTTTAATCAAATTAATATGTTTAATATATGATTTTTTAAAGTACTGTTTTACAAAAACATGTGCATCGAATGGCTTACACGTTTGTAGTTAAAACTCGCATATCGATTCAATAAATTCATGAACAAAGCTTTTATGGTTAGCTTTTAGTTATTCCACTGTAACGAATGTAATACTGTTGAAATAAATATAAAGTAAATGGTGCTAACTGTAAAACTGTATGTAACATTTTGAACTAAATATACCTATTAATATGGTTTAATCTAAATCTAGGTAAATTAAAATTAAACAATATGAAACATTATTTAAGAATTCGTCTAGGCTTTGTCATTACTAACTTTATTTCGAAACTAGTGAGTTTACATTACGAAAAAAGTTCATAAAATTTTATCTCACTCATAAATAACTAAATTATAACAAAATAGGATTTTCCCGTGGCGTCGCCCGCATTGTTTATTTATATTTATTATACATTACTATGTTTTAATAAATTATAGACTCATTGGTACTTTGATTCTATGAGCTATCAACAAAGTTTCATTAAAATCCACTTGTAGAGTTAGCATGAAAGAGTAACTAACATACTCGTACATCCATCTATCATGTTTCTTACTTCTTCAAGCTAATTATTTGGATATTTTTGGATTTAGATTTGGATAAAGCTAGTGATTTGGATGACGTAAACATATGGACTATGACCTAGTACATAGGAATGCGCCCAAGCGAAGCGAGGGTAAAAACATAAAAAAAAAATGGGTGCGTGTAACCTTTACGCGCGATTAAAGTAAAACTTCTTTGGCAAATATTGCAATTAAATTAAAACAAATCATTAAATAAATAAGGCATATTAGACATATTACAATCGTATATTTATAGAATATCGTATATGGAAAGAATATAATCTATACTATAATAAAACAATAGAGGTCGAATGTCTGTACATAGCAAAAAAATGCTAAAAACCGAGTCAGGGGGATGTAAGAAGACAAATAGAACAAATCCAGATTTTTTTCAAATTTTTTGTTTCTCTGTCTGTTTGTACGGGCTAATCTCCGAATCTATTGGACCGATTTAAATAAAATTTTGCATGGTGGTACCTTATATCCCCGGGCAATATCTTAGATACTTTTTATCCCGGAAAATTAAATAGTTCCCGTGGGATAGTTAAAAAACTATAATAACTTATACAACTTATGCACCTAATTCAGTAAAATTTAACATTCTGATACCTTATATTGCTGGTCAAATAACAGGTTACTTTTCATCCGGGAAAAATGAACGGTTCCCGTGGGAACTAATAGATCTCTATTAGTGTTTTTTTAGGGGCGAACCCGAGCGAAGCGAGGGTGAGCCGCTAGTATTATATATTTGTCAAGCAATAGCAACGACTACCACGGCCGTGTTGCCATGTATCTATCTATCTATCTCATTCTCTCGCCGGCTTAATCCTATATATTTGTGTTTGTCTCTTTTTAGTGTCTCATTTTCGTTCCATCGAGTTTAAAATCACAGCGAATCTAAACAAGTTTCACTTCAAAACATAAAACATGGCTTAAATAAGAATAAATCACGTTGAAGAATATAAATCGTCGATGTCGTAGATTAGGTATAAGGCACAACAATTTTTGTTACAACAATACAATTTTTACAATATTCTACAACTCAGGCTAAGGAATATTATAGCCAGAGTGTCAATAAATTGAGTTCAATAATAATTATACTATAGTTTTAGAGTAATATATATTGTTTTAAAATGGTATACGAAAAAAAATTGTATAATGAGTGATAGGTAAATAAAAATAAAGAAAAAGAACGCTTAAATAAGCTTATATTATTATATTATCTCTTTTCCAAGGGAAGAAAACGAATGCTGAAAAATAAAAAAGAATATCATATATTTTTCTATTCATATTTTATTCTTAAAAATTTCATGCGAAACGATAAGTAATATATGTATGGCAAAATTTTTGCCTTAACATTTATTTTGGCGGACTCCATGTGTATAATTCTTTAGTCTTCTACAACTAGATAAAACGATATAAAAATGAGTTTTTGCTTACAGACGTGGTCGGAGAATGTTCCTGCTACAAATGGTAGTGCTGTGCTTCGTTCCTCATGCCGCTTTGATTGTGCAGAACTGCTCGATCATGGCGCAACTCTCACAGACCTTCGATTCTTCATTATTTTTGAATTCAGAGGTAAATTTAGTAATGTATATGCGTATGTATTGTAAGTATTTAGCCCGTGTTTTAACGTCCCACTGCTGAGCACGGGCCTCCCTTCATTATAAGAGGAAAAGGCCGTAGCCCACCACGCTGGCCAAGTGCGGGTTAGCGGACTTCGCACATCTTTCGAAGATTTGCTAGGTTCTCTCAGACATACAGGTATCTTCACGATGTTTTCCTTCACCTTAAGATAAGTGGTAATCATATTGGAAATGATTCGCACATGAAAATATCAGAGTTGCGAGACCCCGAGATTCGAACCCGCTTTACTCAGTTCCCCATTCGAGCACATTACTACTGGGCTGCCTAATAAATTTACTAAACAATTTTCTAATTACCCTATCATCCAACCCCAAATAAAATCTTCGTAGTAACGAAGATTTTATTTGGGGTTATGTTTTTCGAGTGCATGTATGTATGTATGTCTATTTCTTTGGCACACACTATATCGGCTTCAAGGATTGTGACACATGAAAGTCATTAATAAAATACTAGTACTCGCCCAGTGATCGAATTCCAACAATAATCATTATAGAAAATTTTAGGAAAACAATATTAGATGAATAGAATTTACCTACTTATATATATATATATATATATATATATATATATATATATATATATATATATATATATATATATATATATATATATATATATATATATATAAAAACAGTTTCCAGAATGTTTTTATTGATAGCACTAAAGCTCTTCAATAGCTACTAAACAAAAGAAAAAGAAAATCTGTTGACAAACAGAGGAGAAAAAGGTACTTTGCCGATATAGATATGATCTTATTACACGTTTTTAAGCATTAGGTTGTACTCAAATAATGTTTCTTTTATATAGTACTAGCGACTAACCTTGGCTTCGCTCGCGTTCGTCCCTAGGTATGTTTTAACGTTTAGTACGGAATAGACAGACTATATATTATACATACATACATATATATATATATATTACATAGGTATGGTGAGTTGTTGTGGGTTGTATTATTACGTGTTTTCCCGTGGGAATGAGATAATCTTACGCAGTAAAAAGTAGACTATGCCATAAAAAATCACGCTCTGTTTCGACATGAAAGAAGGACAAACAAACAAACACACAAACACACTTTCACATTTATAATATTATTAAGTATTTCAGCTATTGCGGAAAAACACGTTCATATAATTAGTTCAGTTTTAGTAATTGTTATAATAATTGTCCTCGTATATCGATCTTTACCTGTAAATATCTCAGAAATGTGATACTTTAAGGCACAATGTTGCTTATATTAATTGCCATGACAACCAGTTGGTGGGACGAAGTAGGCAGGCTTATGCCAGTTTCCACAGAAAAATATTCAAACAATCTCGTCAATTCATATATGTAGGATTCGTGGATACAAATAAAACGGTCTATAACACACCGACTGTTTATTTTATTCAAACTAGAGAAAACAATGTTTACGCGTAACGCGTTGCGTTATGACAAAACATGCTTTTCTTTTATTCATCTTTCATTCCATCCTATTCTCAAAATCATATGATACGTCTCTTTTTACTTTTAAAATATCATTTCACGCATACTCATCTCACAAATCTCACATTTTCTAGACAAACTAATTTATTTAATAACAGCTCACCTGAACATTGAAGAGGTTGTGTTGTCTATACATATAATAAAATTTTAATTGAGTCGAATCTGAACATTGATTTTTTTTTGGAAAATCTTATTGAAATAGTCATTATTATCGATACAGAGGCCGAATGTATAGTTTTTAGAATTTTCGTCTGCCAGGGAACGCATCACAAAAAAACCACTGGACAGATTTTAATGAAATTTGGAATGATGACAGTATCTCTGAGAAATCTATACTAAACGTTAAAACAAAAAAAAGATGAGTGAGATGCTAATAATTTCTATAAATTTATTTGTTATCTTTGAAGTCATACACTCTATGAGAACATTTCATTTCTTCAAATTATCCAGATTTCATGAAAAAATTTTTTTTCTTATTTGAACTATTAAAAACATTTTAAAATCAAAGTTAGTTAAAACGCCCACCCTTTTTCAAGTGACACGCTTATAAACGAACAACATTTCATTTATATTATATAGATTTTCTGATCATAGATAGGGAACTTTCTTAGTGTTTTTTTTCTCATGTTTTCACTGTGAAGATTTAGTCTCTAGTGTATAAGTTAAAGCAAACAAGAGTAATTTCTTGATCCATTGAATGCTGTGCTGTGTAAAATCTATACATATAATAAAATTGTAACTAAGCCGAATATGTACATTAAATATTTTTTGGAAATTATTATTGAAATAAACATTATTATCGGTACAGAGGCTGAATCTATAGTTTGTAGAATTTTTGTCTGTCTGTCTGTCTGTTACCGCATCACGGGAAAACCACTGGATAGATTTTGATGAAATTTAGTATGATGATAGCTGGTTATCCGGGTCAGCATATAGGATACTTTTTACCGCGGGGAACTATCTCATTTCTTAGAAAAAGTACAAAAACTGCAATGTAAGAGTATACTAATATGTAAAACCTAAGAATTTGGTTTTTGGTCACCTGAACGCGGGCATTGCTAGTATAAAGTATATAGCATTTTGTTTCAAGCTAAAATAAAGTAACATTATTTATTATTTTAAAAAGGAGAATGGAAACTATAAATAGTAAATATTGAGCTCAATATACAGAATTTCCTGAAGCTCGATATTACTAAATAAATACTATTTCTTTAACAAGCTTTTCTCTTTAAAAGCTTCTGTTGTAATTGCATAAACAAATATTAAATGTTCATTTTAACCTTACGACTCTTGTATCGATTTGAATTATTTCATAAGTGTAATGAATTGATATTACAAGAATTTGATACCATATATTGAAAGACCAATGACTCAAAAGCAGGAGGAAATGGATAGTGGAACTTTTAACGGATTACTAATGAAACCTCGGATGCCGCACTTTGGCACACAAACACAAACAACGCGAAAAAAACACTTCCTATATTTTCTGCTACTGAGTTGGTTGGTCACGTCAAAGCAGTACTTTTCAAAGTGCTCGATTGTGCGGAGCGTTGCTGTAGTTGCAAAATTCGAAACTTAGCATTATGCGGCATAATGCGCTTTAGTTAGTAGAAGAAATTTAAAAAATATATAAGAAAATGACGACTAAATTTGTCATTTCAACTCAATTTTGATAATTTCTATCCTTTAAAGATTGTAGAATGTCATCTTCACCCTCATTGATTAGTTTAAAGAATTTCGTACATTCAAATCAAAAGCGTGTTTTTTTTAATTTATTAAAACTACCATTTTTTTAATGTCTGAAAGTATATTTAGCTATATCAATAAATTTTGTTATCGTTTACAAAATTTGGAACGTTGAAGAGTCTTAATAAAACAAAAGAATGCTAATAAATGTGGTAACCGCTACCTAGTGGCACATTGTCTCGACATCAACGTTAAGCGAGCAATGAAGGCTTCCCTATACACTCTTTATCAATTCCGTAAGGAAAAGTATATTAGATTTAGTAGATTGCATTTTATTGGTCTTTTTCATATTGGAACATGTTATATCCTATGAAAATATTTTTATCAAGCGACTCAATCTCGCTCCGCTCGGGTTCATCCCTACGTTTAACGGTTAGTATAGATTTCTTAGAGAAGAAATATTTTCCTGCAGTAAAAAGTATCCTAAATGTTTACTGAGATAACCAGCATCATTATACCAAATTTCATCAATATCTGTCCAGTGGTTTTCTTGTAATGCGTTCCTAGGCAGACACATAGATAGACAGACAGATATATAGACTGACAAACAGACTTGAAATTCTCAAAACTATAGAACTACAGAATTCGGCCTTTGTATCGATAATAATGACTATTTCAATAAGATTTTTCAATAAAATATTTAATGTATAGATTTAACACAGAATCTTGTTATATATGTATAGGTGTATAGATAATAAATGCGGATAAGTATGTAGGTAGGTTATATGCACAAATACAATTTACATCTTTAACCGCATATTTTCTCAGATTTACGCGAATATTTGTCATTTTAAATGAAACTTTCGGATTTTTTTGGTTCCCCGACGTTTGGAAAGCTTACAATATACAGCAATCATGGTCACGTCAGTCTTTCCCATGAGATTTAATATAAAAAAAGTTTCATTTAAAATCTTTACCTACCAACATTGAATTATTTTTTTTTCCGATTTCAAAAAAGAAGGCTACAGATAAAAATTTTTTTTACAAAATTAAAAACAATACCGACTGCGTAAAATGTGAACTAAAAAGATGAAAACAATTGTCATATAATATACAAATATTTTTTTTATAGCTTAGTTTTATGTCTAAAATATAAATTAGCATAATTTTGTGTTCAACATTTTTATATATAATGTTGTAAGATGTATATTTTTTTGTAATCACCTCTAAAATGCTTTTATCTTGATGCAAAATTCGTTAGATTTGAAAGAAAAAAAAAATTACGATACCCAAATTCATACCTTATATACGCCTTTTTGATTTTTATAATTTTAATATATCCTTAAAAACCTTTTAAACTCGCATTATCAAGGTGAATCTAATATAGGAGGAAACACACATAATTTTCCTTTGGGGCTTCGCCGCAATGAAAGGGTAAAATCATAATTCCAGTTCTAAATTATCAAATTACTATAGAAGTTAGTTAGCCTTTTCATTAAAATAATCAAATGTGCTAACAACAGCTGAAAATATCGCGTTACTTGCGTATTGTGTTCGTAACTACTGCTGTTAGTATTACAATCGAGCCTTTCTTATCAATTTTCACCAAGATTTTCCCTTTTACGCCCTGTCACGTCACACAGAATGATTGCCGGAAATTAAAAGTTTTCCATTCGTGTGGACTGTTTCCTATCCAACCCAGCTTCGAATAACTGTTTAAAGAGTATGAATGCAAACAAAATGTTAATTATAACGCAAAATTAATTTTCATATTACGTAAACGTCAATTAATTGTTGTTACATAACGTTTGGTTGTGTTATTATTTTATAACTGGTTTCTCGTCCCTTTGCAAAGTTAAATTAACAATTTATGTTTTTAACCGCAGCTTTCATTTTAAATTGTACAAAATTTTGACACGGGTTGAGTGATTGATATCGTGTTATAGGCCGTAGGTTCCATTTTTGGACGAAGTTACTTAAGTACTTAATTATTACTTACAAGTAAATCTTAAATATCAATATTAATATTATAAATGTGAAAGTGTGTTTGTTTGTGTGTTAGCTGGAGAGTGACATAGGCTACTTTTTACCGCGGGAGATTATCTTATTCCCACGGGAAAACACGTTATAATACTATCCAAAAAAAATTATGGTCAGAATTACTTGAAACTTGGTATTAATGCTCTTCAATACGATTAAATAAATCCGTGCTCTAGCATTTTTCGACATTCATCCCATAAGAGAGTAAAATAGAAGATAAACATTTGTTTGAAACCTACCTTTTTAGTTTTTTTTTTACTTTTTTTTATATCCTTCTTCCATGATACGTATGGCAGACATTCTCCTCGTCTAGAGTGATTTGTCCATTACTATGACCGAGTCTGGTTCTATTTGGTCTATAATACTGTTAAACCAACGTTCAAAATTATGAGCATCCATATCACCGTGGTAATCCAATCGCTTTCTTTTGTTTCAAACACTCATCGAGCCCCATCTAGAAACACATCTGATTTGGCTACGTGTACCTACTATTATCAATCTTTATCCTTTTCACAGATTTTTTAAACCCGTTGATAAATCTTTCATAAAAGCTTGTCGGCAGCAATCAATATTTTTATCTGTCCATACATAAGTTGTCGTATGACCGTTTACTGACGTCTTATCTAAACTAAATATTTTTTTATTTTCTTTTTTTAAATTTGTTACTTGACGCAAATGACGCCTCTAAATCATAAGATCAGGACGAACTAACAAAATACTCCTACGTGGTTTCTTCCTGTAAGCAAAATCAATTTTCTTTTTAATTAAAATTCTTTATTAAATGTCGTCCGGGAGAACGTGGGTAAGTCTTCGTCCACATTAACAGCTGTCAAGTTTTTTTAATGTAGGCAGTTTGTTATTATATTATATTGATTATATTGATGTAATTTTTCGCCTTACTCCTCGAAATTTCTAATGATGTTTCTAGATGACTTCTTTTTTCTAGGTTCTTCTGGAATAGTGCCTTTTTCTTTATGTTTTTATAAGATTTTGTATATCGTTCTTTGTGAAACGCCTATTTAGAAGTTGTCTCAACTAATTCTGTTTTGTAGTAAGCCTGTCATTGTAGTTTTTACATAATTGTGGACTTATACCGCTATTGAAATGTTAATTTGAGACAATTTTGCTTTCTTTTTTGGTAGGGATGACAAAAATTATGGTCCTGTGTTAGGATTAATCATTTTTAGCACCTAAAAACATACCAGAATAATATATTATAGATATGCAGTAGAACTACAAATTATATGTTTAGACATGAAATATAATAGATACCACAATCATGAAAAGAATAAAAATTACGAAACTTACTTCTTCTACACCAAAAAAAATTTTTTTTTGAAATTCATTCAAAGGCAAATCGAAGTGCGTTAAGCGTAGCCACAAGTTGTTGTTTCAATGGTTAACACCATCTAAATTACAAAACAAAATCAAGTCCAAAAGAGAGCCAAGTCGTTGGAGAATAACAAACCGAATAATAACACCCGTGCACATTGACCTAAAGACAAGCGACGAATTAAAATAAAATTAATGTTTGACAATTCCTGTTCAACATTTTGATGGTTGCATTATATTTAATAGGTCTCTATTAATAATAATGACTATTTGAATAAGTTTTTCAAAAAATATTTAATGTACAGATTCGACTCAGTTAGAATTTTGTTATATTTATAGATTAAATTATTACGATTTATTATCTACTACCGTAAAGAAAAAGCATCCATTTCAAAATATATTGTAGCGATTCGCAAATTACGTATGCAAATCTGTGCGAAGTTATATTGCTAGTAATAACAACGTGGTACAATTACAGTAACGTAATATACGAGTATGTATACATACATGCGTATGTACGTTACGACTTATGACCTTAGACTAAGGAATAATATAGATAGAGTGTTATAGAACTACATAAGATGTCAAACAATAATGTTTTGAAATAGTATACAAATAACAATTTGTATATTGAGTGATATGTGAGCAACATCTGGACAAATATTATTATTAATGTGAAAGTTTGTGAGTATGGATATTTGTTACTCTTACAAGCCAGAACGGATGAACGGATCTGGATGAAATTTGGCACCAAGATAGATTATAATCTAAATAACACATAGGCTACTTTTTATCCCGGAAAAATGTACGGTTTCCATGGGATAGGTTTGTTTTTGATTTCCTAGAGGCGAACCTGAACGAAGCGAGGGTGAGCCGCTAGTTAATAAATAAAAATAGATGATGGCTTTTATTATATGAAAAATAAATAAGCAAAAGCTATCTCTTATTCCAGAGGAAGAAAACTAATTCCTAAAAAATAATATAGAATTTGAATTATAATTCTTATTCTTCATATTTTATATATTAACATTATAACATATGTATGTATATAAACTGTTTATGTTATTATATTATGCTTAAATAATGTTCTTAGTAAATAAATAAATTAAATTAAAAAAAAATCTTCTCGAAATAACGACTGATATGTACCTAAATACTTCGGTGACTGAGCTTTTTTTTTTGGTAAAAATATAAAATAAACTTTGAACCCAATCGTTTGAGCTGTTTTCGAGATACACGAAATACAATATACATATGCACAAGAATTGCTCATTTAATATTATAATAAGATATTCAGGCGCTTTTTGGCCAATTTAATCCTACCAATAGCTTATATGTACTAAATTTAATCTAAATCCGTCGAGCACTTAATAAAATTCCCTTATTCCTTAAAGAAAGTAAACGATCTGTATCGCAAATTCCAGAATAGTAGCATAAACATCAAATCACGCTACTATTTTTGACTTTGACATTTTCTTTGTCGGATTCCGTCTTCATAATTCTTTAGTCTATGATAGGTTATCTATACTAATATTATAAAGAGGTAAAGTTTGTGAGTTTGTAAGGTTGTGAGTTTGTGACGTTGTAGGGAGTAATCTCTGGATCTTCTGAACCGATTTAGATGAAATTTGGTATGAAGATAGTTTGAGACCCTGGAAAGAATAAAGGATACTTTTTATCCCGGAAATCATCCCTTAAGGGGGTGAAAATGGGGATGAAAGCTAGTATTGGGAATCAAGCTAGGGACGAACCCGAGCGAAACGAGGGTGAGTCGCTAGTATAATATATTTGTATAATATTTAACGCTTCGCTCTAACTACGAAGAAGAATAACTACGAAGTAAAAACATCTTAACTTTACCTTTATGTCTCACAAAGGAATCTTAAATACCTATGAAAATTGTTCTTCTTTAAGTAAATTAATATTAGTTGTTTTATTGTTTGTTTTGTTCTATCTAACTTATATTTACAAATTATATAGCAACTAGTGATTACCTGCGGATCCACTTTGATAAACGGTGCGGAGTGCGGATTTATTCTTATAATTTTATCAAGGGTCCCCACCAATTTTATTTAAGCATGAATAGACAAACAGACAGTTACTTTAACATTTATCATATTGATGATGATGTTCTCCTGACCGATTCCGGCCACGGCGGCCAATCTCATTAAGACTAGCCAACTGCGCAGGAGATATTATAGTGCACAAGTGTACGCGCAGACACAAGTGCACTCTCTATTCCTGTCACTCTCATACTCTGGTGGGACGACCACTCGACACGACCAGTGAGAGTTAAGGCGCAGGACCGACGGCTTTACGTGCTCTCCGAGGCACGGGGGTGAAACACCGCCAACTTTCCAACTCCGGGCTGTTACTGAGGCTTACTATACAAAAAGGCACAATAACTAAACTTGGCCCGACCCGGGACTCGAACCCAGGACCTCCGGGTGTGCAGCCGTACATGCTAGCCACTACACCACCAAGGCAGTTATCATATTAATACGAATATGGATAAGTTTAATTTATTACGATTTTATTTCAATTATACTCGTATAAAGTACATTTTCTATCCAGCTTATCACATCAACGAGGACTTGACGTATGTACAAATCGAGTTTTGTAACTGAAGAGCTTTGTATTTCGAGACTTTCAAAGCACATTATTATAACTCAGTATCGTAGCAATTTGGAACTTAAACTTCAATATGAGAAAATCTATTTTCAACCGACTTCAAAAAGGAGGAGGTTCTCAATTCGACTGTTTTTTTTTTATGTTTGTTACCTCATAACTCAGCCATTTATTAACCGATTTGGACAATTTTTGTGTTGTTTGAAAGTGTATACTTCCAGATTGGTCCCATTTAAATTTCAAAAAAAATACCACCCCTAAGGGTGGAAAAATAGCTAATGATGAATTTAACCTACTTCTAATTGTCATATTGACTTGAAATTTTGCAAGTGTTTCTATTTCCGTTGATAGTACAGTGGTTTGGTATTGTTGACCTGATCTGATGGTAAGGCCAGAAGGTGGATAGGTGGAACTCTTCAACGGCTAATAGTAGATACTTTGAGTTTGGGCTTATTTTGTTTGATTTGACAAGCCTAACACGTTAGAATTCTTACTTTGCTACTACTGTCTATACTAAAAAGGGAAAAAGAAAAACTTTTTAACAAAAAAATAAAAACCGACTTCAAACAAAAGCACTAAAAAGTAAAAAATAACTGATTGGTAGTTTTCATTTACTATACATACCTAATCAAATATTTTCGAAGTCGGTGTGCTTTGGCTAAGTAATTAAAGCCTACCTATTAAATACATACCTAATCAAATATTTTCGAAATCGGTGCCAGCTCATACAAAGCAAAGCACACAGACTTGATTACATGACATGACCTATTTTCCTGCAGTAAGAAGTATCCTATATGTTGACCCAGATATTCAGCTATCATCATATTAAATTTCATCAAAGTCTGTCCAGTGAGTTTCTCGTGATACATTCCCAGACAGAAAGATAGACAAAAATTCTAAAAACTATAAATTCGGCCTCTGTATCGATAATAATAACTATTTCAATAAGGTTTTCAAAAAAATCTTTAATGTACCTACAGATCGACTGAGAGTTTTATTATATGTATATATAATACTTTCAAAAGTTCAATCCTTCTCAACATAAGCTGTTAAGAATAGTTAACTAAGAGTTTGTTTGTGTCGAACAGGAGATGTTTCATCCACTACGTTTACAGTTTGTTGGCAAACTTTTCGACTACCACTGTGAGACTTAGTTACTTTATAATAAAAACTAATGGCAAGAAATATAACTTTTGAAAGTACTCGATCTTTGCTAATTTAACGAAGAAGTTAAAGCCAGCATTTTGTTCAAGAGCAATTTCTAAGTTAAATCGAGTTGTTTACTAATTAAGTTTATATTATGCGGATTTTCTAGAAAAACGTATCTTCTACTTTCAATTTAGAGTTCATTTTTATTTAAAAAGTTATTAAAGTACTAGTAAGTAAATCAGATTACTTAGAAGTCAATTGACAGGATCAGATTTAGAAATATTAGAATATATGCATATGATGTGAATAAAATATGTATACAGCGTAGTGGCATCATGTGTCCGTTTTTTTTAAATCGATCTTCCTTCGATTATTTTGCCTACATAAATTAGTACATACATGTGTTGGTGGAAATATGGCTAAATTTCCGTGAAAATTTTGATGGCTTCCATACTGTCTTACCGTATTTTGTTAGTGATATATGGTAAAAGTTATAAGCCATAAGATATATGTAGGTATGTTATATCTAGTAAAATTAACCTTAGAATTAGGTATATAGATTACAAAAAAATATTGTTTCTACGTATAATTTACATGTTAAATAATGGTACGCCAATCTATACGTATAATAAAATAACTAAATCGAGTCTGTACATCAATTAATATGTTTTGGAAAATCTTATTGAAATAAACATTATTATCGATACATAGGCCAAATCTATTGTTTTTAGAATTTTTGTCTGTCTGTCTGTTACCACATCACAGAAAAACCACTGGAGCGATTTTGATGAAATTTGGTATGATGATTGCTGGTTGTCCGGGTCAGCAAATAGGATACTTTTTACCACGGGAAAATGTCTCATTTCTGAGAAAAAATACAAAAACTGCATTGCAAGAGTATACTAATATGTAAAACCTAAGATTTTGATTTTTGATCATCTGAACGCGGGCGGAGCCGCTGGCAATGCTAGTATAATATACAATTACGATTGATGCTCAGCTCACCTTAGGTGATTTTTATATAACGGAAGGTATTGAGGACTGTGAGAAAAATAACCCATCTCAATGTTCCTACCTTATGTTACATATTGGCAAATGTCACAATCACTTGAAACGTCAAAATACAAACAACGATACTCCTAGAAGCCTTGAAATAAAAGAATTGAATTAAATTGAATGAATTGATTTTTGATTTTCTTTATATAAACTAGCAATTTACCCTCGCTTCGCTCGGGTCGCGTCCCTAGTTAGTACGTTTTATTTTCTTTGAGTGGAACCCCATTTCTTTTTTCTAAAATAAAAGTAGCAAAAGTTACTCCTTATAAATTCAGCTATCTACCATTGAAAGTCCTGTCTAAATCAACCCAGCCGTTTCGGAGATCAATTGGAACAAACAGACAGACAGACAAAAAATTTAATAATTGTGTTATTCTTATAAGTACTGTATATAATTGCATTAAGTAAAAAGCTACTATTTTGACATTACAGTAAGACACTTCAATTTTATTTATCTGTACAGATAGGCAAAGGCAGTTCAGTGTCTTTTTTTTCTCCTTTGTTTGTCAACCGATTTTCTTTTTTCCAATTTGCTGAATAGAATGATGGTGCTATTGATGAGATTTAGTGTTACGAATAAAACATTTTGGATTTTTTTAAATAATATAAATAGGTAAATTCTATACATACATGTATTTTACACAAAGTTCATCCCCATTTTCACCCCCTTATGGGGTGATTTCCGGGATAAATACTATTCTATGTCCTTCCCAAGATCTCAAACTAACTTCTTAGCTTTCGTTCAGTGGTTTTTAATCAATAATGCTTATGGTTGAATTTAATAATTAAAATAGAATTTTGTTTAATAATAAAATAAGAATTGAATTTAATAAATTGAATTTATTAATTATTAAATTATAATTTCGATCATTAAGCGAACATTCGTATTTATAACATTACTAGTAAGAATTATATGAAAAGCTTTCAAATAAAATGTGGATTTTAAGTTATGATAAATCCTCCTTTGTGGCTTTGGCTTTATATAGTTTCCAAAGTGTTTAAGATTACTCGTACTATTATATTGTACCATCAAAGCTGAAATTACGACGTATTTATGTTATATTATAAAATAGGTTAGCTGTTACCTTTGTCTAAAGACATTATTTTTGATGGATTACATAAGTCAGAGCTTTGTTTGTTATGTTCAAAGTTATACGGAAAAATTTCAGCAAGTTCGAATTTGGCTGAGGGTTCCGTATGCAACATAATTTTTTGTTATGTTTAACTTACGTAACTTGAAAATGCTTAAGCATTCATAAAATTAATGTTATGAACAATAAAAATACCTGTGTTTGTATTTCGCATTATCTCTCAGTATTAATAACAAAGTTATTTTTATTGGTCGCTGAAATAACGATGTGGATACCGAAATTATCCGTTCTCTCAAAGGTTGGTAAAAAAAACGTTCTTTACATAATAAATCTCCTTTAAAATAATTTTATTGCCTGTTAATTATTATACTACATATTAGATTTTACTTTTTAATTGTTTAATTTAAGGCCAGGAGGGACGCGGTTGAGGGTGTTAGATCGGAGGGATGGAGATACGATATTTACCTACCCATGCACTTATTTGCTTAAGACATAATTTAGAGATCTCTCTCTTGGCATCCTAAAAACTATCTAATACTACGTTATATTATACTAGCGACTAACTCTCGCTTCGCTCGGGTTTGTCATTTGGTTGCTATGCCATAAAAACTTTCATCCCCATTTTCACACCCTAAGGGATGAGATCCGGGATAAAAACTACCCTATGTCTTTCCCAGGATTTCAAACTATCTTCTTTTCGTTTGAGTTCAGTAGTTTCGGAGCTTATTCGGTACAAACAAACAAATAAATCTTTACTCTTTATAATATTAGTATATACCTATTTATCTAACTATCTATGACTAATGATTATTGTTTTCATACATAGAGATAACAAAGAGACCCCTAAATTGGTTTGAAATAATGGATTTTTGGGTGGTGTAACGCAATGGTTCCATTTTGTCAGACAGAAACTAGGATAAACATCTAAGTCATGGTAAGCTTTACGAAACTTTCAACCTGTTCAGAAATCGAATCTACGAGTTTAAGTATAGGATAGCGGCTCATCCTCGCTTCGCTCGGGTTCGCCTCTAGAAAATCACAGACAGATCTATCCCATGGGAACCGTTCGTTTTTCCGGGATGAAAAGTAACTTGTTATTAGATCGGCAATATAAGGTATCAGCGTGCCAAATTTTACTAAATTAGGTGCATAAGTTGTTGTGTACTAAGCTGTATAAGTTATTATAGTTTTTTAACTATCCCACGGGATGTCTTTAATTTTTAGGGATTAAAAGTATTTAAGATATTGCCCGGGGATATAAGGTACCAGCATGCAAAATTTTATTTAAATCGGTCTAATAGATTCGGAGATTAGCCCGTACAAACAGACAAACAAACAATAAAATAAAATAAAAAACTATAATAACTTATACAGCTTAGTACACAAAAACTACTAATTGGATTTTAATAACATTTTACAGTAATATAGTTCATACATGACAATAACAAGTCCGCTACTTTTCATTCCGGAAAATTAAAGGGTTCCCGTGGGACAGTCAAAAAACTATAGTAACTTACACAGCAAACAAAAACTACTGATTGGATTTTAATGAAAATTTACAATTATAGATCATACATCAGAATAACAAATAGGTTACTTTTTGTCCCGGAAAAATGTACGGTTCCCGTGGGATAGATGTTTTCGTTTATTTGTAACGTATTATGTACACAACATAGACTCCAAAACAATCGTTATTAAAAAATTTGTCTGTTTGTCTGTTTGCCTGTATGTCTGTTTGTCTGATTTTGTATGCGCGTTTCACGCGAAAAGTAATGAACCGATTTCAACGAAATTTGGTGAAGTGATAACTTATTACTCGAGTCAACATTAAGGATACCTTTTACTTCAAGAAAATCTTTCTTTCTCACTGGAAGATACAATAACTGGTTTTATCGAGTCCTCCCTAGAAACCTTCCCATGGCTAAACCTAAAGACATACATACATTAAAACAATATACTAAAAATATTGGGTCTTGAAAAGTCCTACAGGAAAGTTCTGAATAGTATATGTATATCTCCTAAGCAATATCTATTCTTATCTATACCTATAATAAAACTAACTTAGTCAAATCGATGTGCGCGTTTCACGCAAAAAGTACTAAGCCGATTTTAATTAAATTTTGTATAGTGATAACTTAGTACTCGGGACAACATTTAGGATACCTTTTACGACAGGCGAATTATTCATTCCCACGGGAAAACACAATAACTGGTTCTATCGAATTGTCCTTAGAAATTAATATGGTTAACGCTGGCTCAACCTGAAGAGATAGATCAAAACATTGTACAAGAAAATTATAAGTCTTAAAAAGGTCGATAGAAAAGTTCTTAATAGTATATGTCTATCTCCTAAGGTAAACTCACTATAACTATTTTAATTATTATATATTACTGTTTTATTACACGTTATTTATTCTATCTATACATATAATAAAATTGTAATTAAGCCGAATCTGTACATTAAATATTTTTTGGAAAATGTTATTGAAATAGACATTATTATGGATACAGAGGCCGAATCTATAGTTTTTAGAATTTTTGTCTGTCTGTCTGTCTGTTACCGCATCACGAGAAAACCACTGGACAGATTTTGATGAAATTTGGTATTATGATAACTGGTTATCCGGGTCAACATATAGGATACTTTTTACCGCGGGAAAATATCTCATTTCTGAGAAAAAATACAAAAACTGCATTGTAAGAGTATACTAATATGTAAAGCCTAAGAATTTGGTTTTTGGTCATCTGAATGCGGGCGGAGCCGCGGGCAATGCTAGTCTATAAATATAATAAAACTGTAGAGGTTGAATATCTATACATAGAAAAAAAATGCTAAAAACCGAGTCAGTTATCTTCTTACATCCCGTAAGAAGAAAAATAGAACAAATCCAGATTTTTTTCAATTTTTTTGTTTCTCTGTTTGTGCGGACTAATCTCCGAAACTATTGGAAATTGAAATTTTGCTTACTTTTCATTCCGGAAAATTAAAGAGTTCCCGTGGGATAGTTAAAAAACTATAGTAACTCATACAGCTTAGTACACAACAAATTACGCACCTACTTTAATAAAATTTGGCATCCTGATACCTTAAATTACCGGTCAAACTTTTCATCCTGAAAAAATGAACGGTTTCCGTGGGATAGATCTGTTTTTGTTTGTTTGTAACGTATTATGTACACATTATACATATATAGACCCCAAAAGAATAGTTATTAAAAAAATTGTCTGTTTGTCTGTTTGACTGTATGTCTGTTTGTCTGTTTGCCTGTATGTCTGTTTGTCAGTTTGTATGTTTGTACGGGCTAATCTCCGAAACTGTTGGACTGATTTAAATGAAATTTTGCATGGTGCTACCTTATATCTTCGGTCAACATCTAAGATACTTTTCATCCTAGAAAATTAAAGAGTTCCCGTGGAATAGTTAAAAAGCTATAGTATTTTATACAGCTTAGTACACAACAACTTATGCACCTAATTTAGTAAAATTTAACATACTGCTACCTTATATTGCCGGACAAACAACAGATTACTTTTCATCCCGGAAAAATGAACGGTTCCCGTCGGAACTAATAGATCTCTATTAGTGTTTTTCTAGAGGCGAACCCAAGCGAAGCGAGGGTGAGCCGCTAGTTTAATAAATAATTTAACAATATTTTCGTTTTAAAATAGATGACATTTTACAAATTTGTGTGAAATTTCGAGGTCATGAACTTTAAATCAACAAGGCATTTGTTATTTATTTTATTTTTTAAATAATTCAGGACGTTTAAATAATAATTAGATTACTGTTTGGCATGATTGTAATAGTCGTAATGTAATAATTAAAATAAAAAAATAAACAAAATAATTAATGTAAAAATAAAAATAGATAATTTAAAAGCATTTTGGGTTTGCTTTGATGTGATTCGAACAATGTTTTTGCTTAAATGATTTTAATTCTTTCATTTTATTGTATGTTTCTGAAATAAAAGATTATTTACATTTTTAGGTGAACTTTTATGGTGGATGGTGGAAAAATAAAGCTTATTCTCTCTATAGATTGATCTAAATAAACTGGTAAGACAATAGTTAAATGAATATAATGTTAATTGAGAGTTAATTGAATATAATGTACAGTCAACATTATAAATTAAGTATCAGTCAAGATGGTCAACTAATTTAAAACGTTCTCCTAATTCGAACGTTCCGAAATACGAATAACGTCAAATAATTCAACGTAGCCTCTAGATGCAGTAACAGTTCCTAAAATTCCATTTCTTGGAAACTAAATTTTCAGTCATTGGATCAAAGTAAGCTCGAAACTAGACATTGATTTCTGTTGACATCTATCGACTATCACTACATAATATTATAATATTACTAGCGTCTCACCGTCGCGTCGCTTCGCTCGGGTTTATCCCTAGGTTCGTTTTGATGGTTATTATAGAATAGATAGACTTTATACTTGTATATGTATATATGTAGGTACAAAATAAACATTTCTGAACTTTACGATTTTCCAGCGGTTTTTTTAGGGTTTTCCTATTTTTTTATATACTTAAACTACCCCTGACACACAGCCAACAAAACAAAAGAATTATTCAAATCGGTCCAGCCGTTTTTGAGTTTTAGTCAGACTAACGAACAGATATATGTAAATGTCGGAGACGAGTCATAATCACAACTAATTGGAATGCGAGCGCCATCTTTTTGGGCTCGACAGAGTCTACGTCGTGGCACTCGACCGGGAACGGCTGAGTTACGCTTGGCCGGTCGCACAGTGAACACTAGTAGAAACTGTCTTGCGTTCCGTATTGTCTATGCGTGGTAATAGTGAAGTGCTATATGGTTGTGTAGTGAAGTGCTGTGTAACTATGTACAAAGTGATTATTGTTAACTTGAAATACAACTTTGATTGCATCGACTTTTATTTAAACCAACACTTCTCATATAACGCCCACTGTATAAGTCATGATAAAATAATGGAAAATAATAGAGAAAATTAATGCAGCTTCGATATATGTATAAAATAAAATTTATGAAAAACCCCTTGAGCCCTATTAACTTCCACTGTTGGGTACGGGCATCACTTCAATGTGAGGAATTTCAGGTAATAGTCCACCACGCAGCACGCTGACTATATTCTGGTTGGCGGACTTTACACGTATTTGGAAAACTAGTTAGGTTCGATCACACGTACAGCGCTTCATGATGTTTTTTACCATATTAGTATATGGTAATTAAATATAAAAATAATTCGCCCATAAATACTCGTGATTTGAACCCGCTTCACTTAAGTGATCTCATCGACAATGCTCTATACACTAACCGTGTAGCTGATATAATTATTAATTACCTAATAACTAACCGTCTGTCTGTGAGCTTAGTTAATAATTAATTAAGCGCTTCGAAGGCTTAATTATTATTATCTCGTTAATATATGTTTAGCGTTAGTATGAACGCGATTTTACGTGAAACTTTTGTTATGGTGTACGTATATAATGCGGTTAGGCGTTATACCAAAATGATAGCATGAATGACGGTCTTTTTTGACACATAAAAGGGATTTAACGTGTCAATTGAGGACACTCTCGCCACACTAGCATGTTTTATTATGGAGCGTGAGCGCGACACGATCGGACGTGTGCAAAACATAATTTAGATTATCATGATAGAAATATTTATTCGTTGAGTTTAAATTATTCTGTATTATAGCGGAGGTTATATGCTAATTATAATTAAAACTTACTCAAAGTGATATAAATTAGCCACGTCAATATAATATTATACAGCTAAGCGTTCGCCTTAATTGATAGTTCGCTTAGTTTATTGGCAAGAATGAAAATATGTACGTACATATATTGTACTAGCAACTCATTTGTTCCTAGCTTGCTTCCCAATAGAAACTTTCATCCCCATTTTTACACTCTTAAGAGACGATTTCCGGATAAAAAGTATCCTACGTCCTTCCCAGGGTCTCAAACTATCTTCTTATTAAATTTCATCTAAATCGATTCAGTAGATTCAAAGATTACCCTTTACAACGTCACAAACTTTATAATATTAGTAAAGATATAGTGAGTTCTTCAAAGCTCCTTACTCTATAGTTTATTCATAATTAACTGTATGATGTGCAAATTAGAATATCGAATTAAAACAATCAACATTGAATCCTTAATTATATGAATTCATAATAAAAGTAAAATGAAGATGTCGAAGACGTCCATAAGAGCCGATACGCGGCGCGAGTAGGTTTTTAAAAAATGCTATCTGTTTCATACCGCTCACTTTGCCAACCCGTATGGTGCGATATTGATAAAACAGTGTATAAATAAACATATAATTTCAGGACGAGGAAAATAAGAACACAGTAAACCAATGCAATAAGCTTTATATTATCACTTTTTACTTTATAAGTTTTATAATGTCACTTCAATTTTCGTATTTCCATCTAATATAACAATTAAATGTAGTTTTAACGATCACTTTATATCACTACTATTTAACCAATCACAGGAAAACTCTTTATCTTTTTACTTTTCACACATAAGTTTACCACTATTTTAATCAATAAGTTTACCAGCATAATTTCAATATTATTTTAACAACGATTACTTATCTTTTCTGGCGTAATGCACGTCTGTCGAAAACTAACTCTTCCAATGGTTACCTTATGCTTTTATATCAATCAGCCGGAAGTGAAATTATAATTATTTTTATAAAATCATCCTAAAAGTCAGTTAAGTATCCATAATTAATAATTTAATTTTATTAAATTAAACAATAGTATTTCTGAATTTTTAAATGTAATAATATAATTGTGAACTTCTTACTATTTGATTTATTTTCAAGCATTTTATTTATAAGCATATAATTACAAAATTAGTAACTCGAAAAATATGTTTAATTTTAAGATATTGACTGTTAAATTATTATATTTTAATATTTCTTTTAAAAGTATAATCATTAGATATTCCATATTAATTTGGAGTAGTCAAATATTTCCTGTTAATTTATTAATGACTTTTAATGAAAATATTATTATTCATAATTTCTAATTATGTATATTATTTTATTATGTACAATTTTACTACTCCGTCTAAACCTAGCTTAACAATATACATAAAAAGTTAGTATTATAAAAATTATTATACTCACAATCAGTTTTTATTGATAAGCTAATAACAATATACGTATTTATAATCATAGCATTCATTCTATATAACAAAAAATAAAAGAACTAATAATATTGTATAAAATATATTCTAAATTAGGTCTACTGTTGTTATATCAGTTTTATTTATAAGATACTAATTATTGTTGCTTTATGATTGTTATATTTACTAAATAATATGTCATCTATGTTTGAAAAAAAAAATTGCATGTGTGAGTGTATAATGTCAAATTATTTTAGTAATTAAAGTTGCAAGTCTTTGAGGCAACTACCTACCTACATTTCCTTTTTGAAATATTGTGTCGGACGATGACGTTTTCACCCCCCTAAATATTTACGAAATGAGACAATTTTGGTCTCATTAGATAGAGTACACCTTAATCTAGGTCTGTACGTTTTTTTGTAATTCAGTTAAGTTTAATTTTAAAAAATAAAAACTTTCGAGGAAGTTTTTAAGTCAAAGATGTATTTAGATGCTAACTTCTTCTAAGATTCTTTAAAAAAACATGGACCTACTTTTTCATTATATCTACAACATTTCCAACAATTATGAAAATTAGACTATGTCTATGAACTCTTAAGAACGGTAATGTCTTTTACACATTAGGCAGCCCCGGTTACCTGGCTGCGGCAGGCATTACAACGCGCCTGATTGCATAGCAGCCCATTGGTTGCACGCAGCCAGAGCGAGTGTAGGCGAATGTACTCGTATGTGGCTGCCGTCAGTCTCCGCGCACTTGTCCGAAGCAGTCAGACGTATTTTGCATTTATGCCTTACCTTATTATAACTTTCTTACAAAATCACTTTCGACACGGAGAAATTTAAATAAGGCAATTTGGGATATATCTTCAGAAGAATACAGGATGTAAAAAAAAGAAGTTGGGAAGAAATCACAAATATAACATGCGAGGACAATTTGACATAAAATGAAAAAAATGAATTCGTCCATATCGCTTGAAGAAAAAGTCCTAACAGGCTGTCGCCATGGCTGCTATAACTGGCCGCTCAATTTTTTGGCTGCCGCAGCCAGGCTGCCGCAGCTAAGGTGCCGAGTGTGCGAGCTCCCTTACTAACATGCCGATTACCAATATCCTTACAAAATTTTATACTTTCTATAGAATTCTAAATATTATTTAGTAAGAAGGTTATTAAAATAATGGTGTACTTGTAAAATATAACAAGATAAATCAGTAAACGTTTTATTAGTTCCACTTCAACCGTCAATTTCGAGGCTTAAAGTATTTCGAATTTCTGATAAGCAAAAATTAAAATAATTCTCGGGTATTACTTTAATTTCTTACTTAGCTAAGAAATAAAAGCTTTGTTTTTGGTAACGTACATAGCATATTAAATCGTGAGTATGTCTGTCGATAATTCTCAATTATAATTATTATCTATACTAATATTATAAAGAGGCAAATTTTGTTTGTTTAAACGTGCTAATCTCAGGAACTGAGTACTTATCCGATTTGAAAAATTCCTTTTGCATTAGATAGCCCGTTTATTGAGGAAGGCTAACGGCTATATATCATCATGCCACTACCTAAGGGAGCTGAATAGTAATTTTAAATGTCAACAAATCGGGCAGACTTACATACATTATTGCTAATAGCATAAAGCAAGAGTTTTTTTGTAGTTTTAGCGCGATCGAAGCCGTGGGCGCTGCTTGTGTATATGATAATTTAAAATTAATGTCTTAACGTTATAAAAGTTATATTATATAATATTTTAAAGATTATAGTTCAAAAAAATAAGTACATATTCCTTACTATATTAAAAACTAGGAAAATTCTGCGTGTATTCTTCAAATCAGTCGAATGTGAGGTTTTCTAGTGAATAGACATGTTGCTCGGCGCTCTTTTGACCTACATATGTACATACATATATTGCCCTTTCCTGTGCAATTATAGTGTAATTGACAAATCTTATATACTTTTATTTATTACATTGTTATTTAGTAATAACTTTTTAGGTAAAGCGAAATAAAGTGAAACAAAAAAGTAACGAAAAATGTCAACTGTTTTAATACATCCTAAAATTTAACTTACATTCTGCTTACATTTATGATTCTTTTTTTTCCAGCAAAAATCTAAATAAAAAAGCATCCTCAAAATATTTTAAAATTATATACAATATAATGATTATATTCGCCTCAAATACCTTTTCTATCGTTGAGAAATGCATTTTCATGCATACATACATGTGGTTATGTGGGACTCACCATCTAGAAAAGCTAATACTACCCAGTGAAACCCAATGGAACATCTCTCGTCTTAACGGGGCGTCGCAAGATCATGTACGCCCCGACGGTAGGCCTGCCGAGATAGACCACTACATATACATAAATTGACTATTTTTGATATGATAACTTTTTATTTGATATTTAATATTTAAAATAATCAACGGATCAAAGTTTATTTACTTCTCTATAGTAAAATAAAACGCACACATTCACATGGTATCCTGTGTGAGTAAAATTTGCCTAAAGACAGCTCGTTCCGGGCGAAGCGTTCTCAAGAAAGGTTTGCTAGTTTATAATATTTGAATCAATACACATAATAAAATTCTAACTGAGTCGAATCTGTGCGTGTGAATTAAATACTATTTGGAAAATCTTATTGACATAGTCATTATTATCGATACTGCGGCCGAATCTATAGTTTTTCGAATTTTTGTCTGTCTGCCTGGGAACGCATCATCACGAAAAAATCATTGGACAGATTTTGATGAAATTTGGTATGATGATAGCTGGTTGGTAATCCGGGTCAAAATATAGAATATTTTTTATGAAAAAATATCTCATCTCTGAGAAATCTGTACTAAACGTCATTCACATTAAAAATGTTGCATAGTTTTAACCAGTTTCTGCCCATGGCTTCGTTTGCACGGTAAGTCGATAAAAAGTAGTGTACACTATTAGGAAAATAGTATAATACTTGATTGATCGATCGACTCATTTTATTATTTGTACTTATATAAAGATGTTTTTTTTGTTTTATGAAAATACTTAAGTGGTAGTAAAACTGTCAAACTGTACGTCACATTCTATATATAGTATTGAGATTTTCGTAAAAAAATACCATCCAAATTTTTGACTTTCCCGTCGCTTTTCAAAAAGACGTTTATAATCTTGTCCTGACAATTACAAACACAACGAAAAAGAAAACTAAATCGTTTAAGCCGTTCTCAAGTGATGCTCCGTCATATACATGTGGTAATTATTTTTTATATTATATACAGATATATATGTATGTATTTATATCATACAATACAAAGGTACTATTTTGTTAATTTTTGTGTTTTATTTGCAGGTTACTATGTTGTTGCAAATACTTTGCAAATTCCGCGCATAAATTCATGTTGTCAAATAAAGCCATATTACCGTAGTTAGGCTCGGAATACACACAAGGCTTCGTAATGTCTTTAATACACGTTTGAGAGGATTTATTGTATTATTAGTAGATATTATTAGTACTTTAATTTAATAGATTAAGGAAACATGCATTTGCAACATACAACTAGGTATGTATAAAACAAATTTTAAATGAATACATACTATAATAATAAATAATAAATATGTTGGGACATTAACACACAGCACCATCTAGTTCCATTGTAAGCTACGAGGCCTGTGTTATGGATACCAGATAGTTGATACACATATATAACTTTAAATACATACATATTATAGGTAAATATAAACACCCATGATTGAAGTGCAAACATTCCTATTCATCACACAAATGTGTGTCCCCAGCGGGACTCGAATCCGCGACTGCTAGCACTGCAAGGTTCACTACAAACTGAGCCAAACATGTCGTCAAAAAGTATTTTGTATCTTTGTGATTGATTTCTTTAATAGTTCATTTCTGACGTGAAACACACGGGTACCAGGTCAGAAAAGTGGACTGTAACGAAATCGTCTATATCGTCTTACTTTAATAATTACAAAACTATTGGTCTTAGAAACATAAATCTAGTGTCATTATTTAGCTTTTATAGTCAGCTCACTGTTGTACACTTGACTTTGTGTCAGGTTGGGTCGGGGTCGCTGGGATAGGGCACTGCACTGCGCAGAATAACAGAAATCGCCGGAGTGATTTTATAATGTTTTTAAAGAATCTATTCCGACCTATCGATTTAAATAAAAATACACGTAATTTGGACAACATTTAAATTAAATAATAAGCAGTAACTGTATAAAAAAATATGAAAAATCAATATGTCAGCTTCAGCTCGTGCTGTAGCCAGCCGGAAATATAAATCGCGGTTTTCGGTTCGGTTTTAAGTCTAAAATTAAAAATTTATTACTGAATAAGACTTATTATACTATCGCAGAATACATACTTCGTAGATATCAATGTGTGGAACTAATGTCTGGTTGGGTCTCACGTAGGATAAATAGATAATTATTGTATTACAATATTGTACACAATTATTATTTTAAAAGAACAACTGTTGAGTTTCTCGCCGGTTCTTCACAGTAGAAAACTGCATTCAGAGCCGGTGGTAGCTTCCTCACGTACTGACTACACTGACAATTAATTTTAATGTAAAATATAAAATTGACGATTCAAAAGAGCTTGTAAAAATCTATTTGAATAAAGTATATTTTGATTTGATTTGATTTGGTTGTCTGAAAAGATAATCGAAAGATTGAGATGGGGCTATGGGCTACGCATAAGTACCCCAATGTCCGGCGCTGAGCGAGCGAGGTGGTTACGAGAGCGTCTCAAAGCTGTCGCTAGTAAGCAACGCTTTTTCTTATTTCTCATATCACAGATCAATTTTTAACAAAATTGTTCCCAATATTAATCGAAAGAACTTTATACACACTATCTATTCAGTGTCATATCAGTATAGTATCAAATAAAACAATTACTCGTAGAACCAAGTTTCATTTTGTTTTCATTCCAATCTTTAACATTAAAAGCGACTCGCTGAAATACACGTTTCACATTAAACCAACGGCGGTGTGCCCCCACACAGCCCCACCCGATTTTTATCGAGAATTTTAATAGGTTTATATTGAGAGTTGATTGCAAAAACTGATATTAATATCTCATATTTCTCATTATTTAAAATCATTTCGTTCTGAGATAAATATGTTTTTTTTTTAAGTTAATATAATGTAGAGACTGCTATAATAGCAAGCACCGTTCTACGATCTATGCAGAAATAATTTTATTTTAACATTGAAAAATCCGTAGTATTATTTTGACTCCTATATATTTGGTAAACTATTTTTCTTATCTAAATGTTCGTTTAAAATATAACGGTTTTAAAAAAAAATATCCATTAAAGAACAAAACTTATCGATGAACAGTGTGTTGGAGTTGTTTTATAAGGTATTTTTAAAAAACATGTCATCTGGCCAGCAAAAAAATTAAAGGTAAAGCCACGAAATAAAAGAATTGAATTAAATTGAATTGAATTGAAAATTAAAGGTATCTTAATTCATACTGGAATGTATGAACATAATACAGTAGGCACTAAAGCACTAAGGCACTAATAATTTACAGTATTACAGTATTGTAATATATATAGTATAAACTACAAGACTCTATTAAAAAAAGAGCAGGAAATAAATGAATATCCGGGTCCCTTTTTTTAAATACATTTCTATCGGCCAAGATCACACAAATATAACCTACTAATATTATAAATGCGAAAGTTTATGAGGATGTATAGATGTTTGGATGTTTAGATGTATGGATGTTTGTTACTTTTTCACGCAAAAATGAAACTTAACAATAATATAGCTTATACATCACAGTAACACATAGGCTACTTTTCATCCTGGAAAAATGTGCGGTTCCCGTGGGATAGATTTTTTTTCTAGAGGCGAAACCGGAGGTGAGCCGCTAGTGCTTTGTACATAAATCGTTACAAATTAATCGAATATATTAATAAATTATTTTTTCATTGAAACGCTCATATAAAAATGAAACCTTAAATACTGTTATACCTGTATAATGATATATATATATATATATATATATATATATATATACTTTATTGAAAGTAATAACTGAAAGCTTTTATTACATAATTTACCAATGGTAATTCTATATTATGAAGATAAAAAACTATTTTCTATTTTCCTAAAAGTTATCAAGTCTCGGGTGAATTTAAATTATAGATCAAGTTACGATCGGACGTCCAAAAGAAAAAGCTAATACATTTTTAAATTGCTACCGATTTTCCAATTCTGAACTTCGGAACGTTAAGTGGAAAACTGTGCTTTTTTGTGCCTATTTTTATTTACATTCAATTTAACTTTCAATGTTTGCAATCTTGCATTTAAAAACTTTGATGTTAACATTATGTTGGTAATATTGAAGAGTGTATAGGTAATCTATACCACAGATAAATAAAATTGAAGTGTCTGTTTGTAATGTCAAAATAACAGTTTTTTACTAAATGCATATGGAATTATATACGGTATTTATAAGAAAAACACAATTTTTAAATTTTTTGTCTGTCTGTCTGTTTGTTCCGGCTAATTTCCGAAACGGCTGGGCCGATTTTGACGGGACTTTCACTGGCAAGTAGTTGATGTTATAATGAGTAACTTAGGCTAGTTTTATTTTATACTTTTAATTTACACCGCCAATTGTTGCGGGTTCAAGTCCCGCTGGGGGCATTCATTTGTGTGATGAGCACGAATGCTTGTCATCAATCCACTCATGGGTGTTTATATTATGTATGTACGTATTTAAAGTAATATATGTGTAGTGTATCAACTATCTGGTATCCACAACACAAGCCTCGTAACTTACTATGGAACCAGGTGGTGCTGTGTTAATGTCCAAACATATTTTAAAAAAAGTTAAGTTTGCGGCCGAACGCAAGCGTTTCGTTTTAGCTGCTTAGCTATGGAACCCTAAAAGGAGATATATTTCTACGGATACACGCGAGTATTTATTTTTTAATAAAAAAAACTCTAGTTGATCGTGATTGTTAGCGACATATAGGCGCGTCCATTCCACTAGTGAGTGATTGACAAAAGCCGATAAAAGTCTATATTATAGAAAATATGTACATAATTTAAAAATCTTACACAAAAAAAAAACTTTTACAACGGAAAAAAGTATTTATCTAATACAATTGTGCTTTACTTTATCGTTAAGCAATCTTTCGCTTATATTTTATGACGTTATCTGTTGTATGGAGTCGTTACCTTTTCCAATGTTTATCGATGTCGATAATTGTATCAAACTGTCGCTCCCTCACTCTATGACGTCAGCGTAAAGGGCGTGATTTGTTCGAAAATCGGCATCGGTGATTACCGTACTGGATACTTCTGCGCTCTTCATATTTGATTGCTTGAATGAAGTGAGCTTGATTGATTTTAAAGGAATTCTCTTTAGGTTTTAGTGGGTAGTACTGGCTTTTCTAGCCGGTAAGGTCCACATAGTCACCTCTATGTATGCCTAAATGCATTTCCCAACGTTGTAAAAACTTAAAAAAACCGATTTCAAATCACTAAAAAGTAAAAAAGAGGATTTCCTTTTTGGAAGTCGTTTAAAAATAGGTGCCAGCCTATACAAATCAAAGCACACCTGCTTTAAAAATATTTGATTAGATGTCTATTGTTTATGAAAATTTCCATTTAATTATGTTTTACTTTTTAAAGTATCTTGAAGTCGGTTTTTTAAGAAGTTTTTATTTTTCCATTTTCAATGTAAACGTAGTTGTAAAAAAGTAAGAAGAAATTATTTTAAAAGATAATGAACGAGTCCCTATAAAAATACTCTAGTCGCTTCAAGTGTGCCTATAAAATTTGAAGAGTTCCCTCGATTTCTCCAGGATCCCATCATCAGATACATACAGGATACATCATCAGAAACCTGATAACCATGAGACCACCTGGGAAGTATATCTTTTCAAACAAAAAAATATTCCCAAATCGGTCTAGGCGTCTTCGAGTAATCTGGGAACATACATAAAAAATAAAAGATTTCGACGAATTGAGAACCTCCTCTTTTTTTGAAGTCGGTTAAAAAAGGCTATTTTAATCACGGGAAAATGTCACGGGATAGAGGATAAAAAATTGTAAGTTTGTGCTGTATATACGAGTAATCTATTAATAACAGAACAGTTTTATAATATAGGCATACTTTATCAGTATTTGAAATACACTACCATAGAGTTATAATAACTTGTAATTTCATCACATAATAAGTTTTTTGTTAAGGAGATTTAATATTTGATATGAATACATATTCAAGGTGAAAAACCCTAAATTAAACTAGGAGCTAGCTTTTTCTATAACAATGCCTTCTTTCTATTCAATCTGAATGCACGACAACGTTAGTGAAGTACATAATATGAATATGAATGCCGGGATGAAATGAAAGTGTCACAACTTGAAAGAAACGTACTGAAATGATGTTAGCTTGAAGAGATTAATCCATAGGAGTGTTATAAATGTGAAATTTTGAGGATGGATGGATGTTTGATACTCTTTCACGTCAGAACGGCTGTGCAGATCTGGATGAAATTTGGTACAAAGATAGATATAGTCTGGAATTGTTCATAGTTTACTTTTTATTTCGGAAAAATGTATGGTTCTCGTGGGATAGATTTGTTTTTGTCTAGGGAACGAACCCAAAGCAAAGCGAGGGTGAGTCGCTAGTCAAATTTATAAGTAGCTAGGTGACCCAAGATATAGTCTTGCCTCAATTTAAACTTTGTTTGTGATCGGTCATACAAAAGTTGTATAAAAAACCCCACTTTCAGTTTCTTCCGAATTCCCAAAGTTTCCCGGCAACTTTAAATTTCTTGTCTCTTCTTTTTATTTTAAATTAATCGAAATTTTACAAACATTAAAAGAATGGCCAAATATCCCTAACACATTTCAATTTCACTTTTAGTACGTTTATTAAAGTTTTGGTGATACAATAGGTAAACCTTTCACGTTATGGTCGTATTAAATTTAAATTACCGTATTGTTAATATAAGAAAAAAAATACATTCTATATTAAATGGGTGTAAAATTATATCTTATCTGTTAGTACACTATTATACATGCCTTCGTTTGTGATTGAGTCTTCTTTACATTGTAACGAGAAATAGAATTAGAAATGCAGGATAAAGATAGCTCATATTCTGGATGGAATAGACATAAAAACCTAGCTATTTTATCGTTGTACACTAGCGACTCACCCTCGCTTTCCTCGGGTTCGTCCCTAGATACGTTTTAACGATTAGTATGGAATATATAGACTACATATTATATGATATATATAATATAGCCTATAGCCTTACTCAATAAACGGGCTATTTAATACAGAAAGAATTATTCAAATCGGATTAGTAGTTTCTGAGGTTAGCGCGTTCATACAAACAAACTCTTTATAATATTAGTATAGAAAAGTGGAGTCGCGATTAAAACCTTGTTTAGTATGTAACTTTATAGTTTCTAAAGCTTAAATACATAATGTATCATATAAGCCAACTCCATTTAACTTCCAGCATTCATATAATTTTATTGTTATCTTACCTTTGTCCTCCATAAGTATTATGAATAAACATGTCTACTGTAAAAGACTTGGGGTAGGAACTAGGAACTAGTTATATTTCTAACATTTATTGACGTAGGTATGACGTTATAATCTAAGAATAACACTTAGACTACTGGTGAAGTAAAACATCGTGAGAAACCTGCTGATTTGAGAAAACCTAACAAGTATTTGAACTTGGCCAGCATGGTGGCCTGGTCCTCCTTGTATTGAAGAGAAATCTGTGTCCAGCTGTGGGACGTTAAAAATGGCTGAATACAATACAACGTTTAACTATAACGTTATGGTTTAAATTAACGTTATCGCTTTAATCTTGTATCTACAGCATCATTAAATTATTCAAATATTAATATACCTAATATGCGAACTATTTTTCTAATGCGAGTCAGTTCGTGTATATTGCACTATTATATTTGGAAGGACCTAGGACTACTCATAAGTTAAGTGCTTTATTTTTTTACTTTAGAATTTAAAGTGATAGATTTTTACTTTTGACTGATGAAACAGATAAAAATTTTAGAGCTTGCTTTTTTAAATTCAAATATTTTTGAGTGCGTCAACGATGCTGCTATATTCCAATTAGAAGTGGAATTGGATTTTAGTGGGTAGTATTGGCTTTTCTAGCCGGTGAGTCCCACATTCCCACCTGTATATATACAAGTGGTATACGTAAATTTATTTTCCCACAAAATACAAATAAAAAAAAATTAGTTACACAAACAAAAAAACACAAACTTAAGCATTTATAATGGTAGTGTGATATCATAATATGATATGCAAAATTATGGTGTTATCTTACATGTCATGTTATCTTGCTTGTCTTGTGTTATGTTTTTAAATGTGCATAACAGATTTTATTTTTCTCTCACTGTTTTTTTTTCAATTATCCGTTTTCTTTTCATTCTTTTATTCTAATCGTTTCTATCGACGTAAGCTCTTCCTAGAAAATGTATTGACATCAATAAATTGTTTACTTTGACAATATATCTTATGCCACAGATAAGTAATAAGTCCAGCGCGTTTGACAAATGTCATACATCACTCACGACACACAGGATAGTAATCCATACAGTTGGTTAAGAAAGGCGAATAGGCAGCATAATAGAGCGGAGTTTACGGGGTAAGATGTGGATAGGTCACTCCCTATAGGGAATGTCATACATACTTTTATAGGGGCTGCAGCGGTTCTGTATGTCTCGTCGAGACATCCCGAGACATGCTGAATACAAGTGTCTACTATCACGGAGATAACTTTTGCGGGAACGACACTCTCGTTTTAATCGACTTTTAAAGTCACGTTACTTTTGTGAACGTTGTGAAGCCTACATCTGCTGTTGTACCTCATTTAGGTGATGGCTTTTAGGATTAACGGGTATATCTTATTGTGCTTTTACCATTTGTTTTTATTTTACCGTTTATGTCAGTTGAACAAATTATTTATTAATTAATCTATACTAATATAAAGCCGAAGACAGAATAGTTTATTGTTTATTTCAAATGAATTTGGTAGTTTCAGAGACTATCTGAAACCACCAAATTCATTAAAAAATATTGTTTTATTGAAAAATTTATTCATTGGACTATACGCGCTAGTTTATACGCGAGCAGAGCTGTAAGCCCAAGCTTGTAATTAATAAAATATATTATATAACTTACTATTATACAAGTTATTTTCAAAATCACAACAAATGATTCGGCTAAATAATAATGATAATAATGTATAGGAAAATTTAATCTGCAGGACAAGTTACATGTTTAAAATACATTTGGGCTCCCTTGCAAGGTTCTACAGTCTACACATCGAAAATTGTAAAGCGCTCTTTTAATCAAGTCCCTGGGCGATCAGGCTTCGCTCGACGTAGGCGCTTGTTCAGTAGGTTTTCCATTTTGGCGTTATAGTGGTTATCAATTTTAATTAAAACATTGGCATTAGTAATATAAACGTTAGTTTAAAACGTTAGCGACAATCCAAGTACTACAAACATTTACTAAATACATGGCGCTGTATGACATTGTCGGCAACCGAGCAGATAGATATGTAGATTCTAATAATATTTTGATGTAAACAACGTCTATTTTTTCTGAAAAGACATTGTGTATATAAATAAACTTAAAAGTAAAACCTTACCTAAATATAAAATTTGATCCAAATCGTTAGAGCCGTTTCCGAGATACAGGAAATAAATTTATATATGTATAATATATACAATATTTGCTCATTTAATATTATAAGATATTAACATTACAAGTTTTTATAAGAAACGTAAGTAAGTGCCAAATATACAAAACAACAATTGATTTAGTTATACAATTACATAGTCACATTTCGATGTATTCAAAAGAATTAAGGAAGGGCAATGGATATGGAATGAGTTGAATGAATGCCAGCTCAGGATGTAACAGTTAAGCAGCATTGTTTTATTAGACCTGCAAAGAGTATATAGAAAAATTAGTCTGGTTTTGCGTAAACAACAATTAACTGTCTTTTCTGTAATGTACTGTAGTATACTTCTATATGACTACGTATTATACTAGCAGCTCACCCATGCTTCGCTCGGGATCATTCCTACATTGCTTCCCCTTACAAACTTTCATCAACATTTTCGCCCCCTTAAGGGATGATTTTCGGAATAAAAACTATCCTATGTCCTTCCCAGGATCTCAAACTGTCTTCTTATTAAATTTCATCTAAATCGGTTCTGTAGTTTCGGAGTCTATTCGGTACAAGCAACCAAATCTTTCCTATAGAAATACAAATCTCTAATATAGAAAAGAAAAACTGTCTGTCTAAACGTAAACGAGATAAACTAAAAAACTACCCAACGGATTTTCATACGGTTCTCATGGACGGAATGATTCATAAGGAAGTTTAGGTTTATAATTCATCATGGTGTAAATTGGATGGAAGATGACGATATATGTATATAGATATATATATATATATATATATATATATATATATATATATATAGATATAAAGTGTGTCGGTTATAGATTGTGTCAAAGAAATATATACATATATGCACTATATATATATATATATATATATATATATATATATATATATATATATATATATATATGTACATATATGCACTAAAAATCATTATGTTCCTTCTGCAACAGTCAGTCATAATCATTATTGAAAATTTGAGGAAACCATACAAGAATTTATAAAATTATTGATAACACAAAAGCTCGCGAATAGCTACTGAATAAAAAAAAAGAAAATCTGTTGACAAACAGAGGAGAAAAAGGTACCTATTGGACTGTTTTATTTTTGCCTATTTATATATAGACTAGCGATTCACCTTCGCTTCGCTCGGGTTTGTCCTTAGCTTGATTCCCCATACAAACTTTCATCCCTATTCTCACCCCCTTAAGGGATGATTTCCGGGATAAAAACTATTTTACTCACTCACTTTTCATATCATGAGATTTGAATAAAATCTTGTTGTAGTTTTTTTTTCTTTTTATTTTCTTCTATACAAAACTTCCTGACAATAACTAACTTATACATTTCGGTGATTCATTTTTATTTATATACGAGTAGATAAATTTAATGAGTAATATAGGCTGTACTGAAAGCGACAAGACAGGAATCTAGGCCTTAATTTATTTGCGACTGTCAACATAAATGCGGAATTAATGGCTGTGTTTTTTGATTGCGTTGTCTTAGGTCCTTGTTCTTTTATAGGATTTTAGATCTACGTATTTAATATTAATTTTACCTTTATATTTTTGGAGAAGAATTCTTGATAGTCGGAGAGAAAGATAGATGAAATTTCCTTATAAAAGTTCCATTTTCCTTTAGAGATGCGGAACCCTAAAAAAGAATTCTGAAAACCCATGACATTAAAATAACTAACGTGAGATACAACAGACGGTCTTATCGCAAATTAGCGATTTCTCTAAGACAACTTTGGGGTTAGGAAATATGAGATACCGAAATTGGGGAGGTCATAATTATATAAGTAAGTTAGGACAATAGAATGGGATAAACAAATTAATAGTTAAATTTATTATATAGTAGTAGTATAATATACGTATATTATATATGTATTTAAATAGTCTACATTAATATAGTAATGGTGATACATATACATATGACTTTATGTTACTGAAACTTAAATATAAATTGGCAAACTATGTTAGAATTTAGTTGCCTGTACAGCAAATTAATGATCGGCGAATTTACTTGAACTTCAAAGAGGTTTTTGAAGTTATAAATGCTCCTGAGGATATAAATTCATCCTAAAATAAAAATTCTATCTTGAATTTATTAATTTAATCACTTGATTAACCTTAGAGGAACAAATTTCGTCAACATATTGAAGATTATAATATTTTCGTATTTTAAAAGACAATTTTAGAGACTACTAGCATTGCCCGCAGCTCCGCCCGCGTTTAGAACCAAAAACCAAATGCTTATACATTGCAGTTTTTGTATTTTTTCTCAAAAATGAAACATTTTGCTATCACTATACCAAATTTAATCAAAATCCCTCCAGTGGTTTTTCTGTGATGCGGTAACAGACAGACAGACAGACAGACAGACAGACAGACAGACAGACAGACAGACAAAAATTTTAAAAATTAAAGATTTGGCTTGATTTGGATATGTATCGATAATAAGGTGTATTTCAATAAGATTTTCCAAAAAATATTTAATGTACAGATTCGGCTTTGTTACAATTTTATTATATGTATAGATTTCATGCTATAAAAAATTATTAATTAAAAACTTTTTAACAAAAAAAAAAACGACTTCAAACAAAAGCACTAAAAAGTAAAAAATAACTGATTGGTAGTTTTCATTTACTATACATACCTAATCAAGTATTTTCGAAGTCGGTGTGCTTTGGCTAAGTAATTAAAGCGTACCTATTAAATAATCAAATATTTTCGAAATCAGTGCCAGCCCATACAAATTAAATTGAATTGGTAGTTAAATTAACTGACAGTTAAACTTACTAGCTCTTAATAAAACTGAAAGTAGTCTTACTGACAGTTAAACAAACTCACAGTTAAACTTACTGACAGTTAAACTAACTAACAATTAAGCTAACTGAGAGTTAACTTTACTGACAGTAAATCAGACTTACAGTTAAACAAACTGACAGTTAAATTAACTGACAGTCAAGCTAACTAACAGGTTAACTTACTGGCAGGTAAATTAACTGACAGTTAAACTTACTAGCTCTTAATAAAACTGACAGTTAGTTTTACTGACAGTTAAACTAACGGACAGTTAAACTTACTGACAGTTAAACTAACAGCTAATTGAACTGACAGTCAAACTCACTGACAGTTAAGCTAACTGACAGTTAAGCTATCTGACAGTTAAACTAACTGACAGTTAAACTAACTGGCAGTTAAACTAACTGACAGTTAAATTAACTGACAGTTAAACTTACCAGCCGTTAATCAATCTGACAGCCAACCTTACTGACAGTCAAACTCACAGACAGTTAAATTAACTGACAGTTAAGCTAACTTACAGTTAAGCTAACTAACAGTTAAACGAACTGGCAGTTAAATTAACTGACTGTTAATCTTACAAGCCGTTAATCTAACTGACAGTTAAACTTACTAGCCGTTAATCAATCTGACAATCAACCTTACTGACAGTTAAACTCACTGACAGTTAAATTAACTGACAGTTACGCTAACTTACAGTTAAGCTAACTGACAGTTAAGCAAACTGACAGTTTATCTGACTGACAGTTAAACTAACTGACAGTTAAACTAACCGACAGTTAAGCTAACTGACAGTTAACCTACCTGACAGGTTAGCAGACTGACAGTTAAATTAACTGACAGTTAAACTAACCGACAGTTTAACTAACTGACAGTTAAGCTAATTGACAGTTAAGCTACTGACAGTTAAACCTACTGACAGTTAAACTTACTGACAGTTAAGCTAACTGACAGTTAATCTAACTGACAGTTAAACTTACTGTTAGTTAATCTTACTGACAGTTAAACGAACTAACATTTAAACTAACTGACAGTAAAGCTGACTGACAGTTAAGCTAACTGACAGTTAATGTAACTGACAGGTAATATAATTGCCAGTAAAATTAACTGATAGTTAAACTTACTAGCCGTTAATCAATCTGACAGTCTACCTTACTGACAGTCAAACTCACTGACAGTTAAATTAACTGTCAGATAAGCTAACTTACAACATAACTGATAGTTTAGCTGTCTGATAGTTAAACTAACTGACAGTTAAGCTAACTGACAGTTAAACTAACTGACAGTTAATCTAAGTGGATGTTAAGCTAACTTACAGTCAGCGTTACTGACTGTAAATCAAACTGACAGTTATACTAACTGTTAGTTAAAATAACTGACAGTTAAATGAACAGACAGCTAAACTAACTAACAGTAACTAACAGATAGTTAAGCTAACTGACAGTTAAACTAAATGGCAGTTAAATTAACTGACAGTTAAATTTACTGACAGTTATACTTACTGACAGTTAAACATACTAACAGTTAAACTAACTTACAGTTTACTAACTGACAGTTAAGCTAACTGACAGTTTAACTAATTGACAGTTAAGCTAACTGACAGTTAAGCTAACTGACAGTTAAGCTAACTGACAGTTAACCAAACTGACAGTTTATCTGACTGACCGTTAAGCTAACTGACAGTTTAGCTAACTCACTGTTAAGCTAACTGACAGTTAACATAACTGATAGTTTAGCTGACTGACAGTTAAACTAACTGACAGTTAAGCTAACTGATAGTTTAACTAACTGACAGTTAACCTAACTGACAGTTAATCTACGGACAGTTAAACTTACTGACAGTTAAACTTACTGACAGTTAATAATACTGACAGTTAAACTAACTCACAGTTAAACTAACTTACAGTTAAGCTAACTGACAGTTAAACTAACTGACAGTTAATCTAACTGACAGTTAATCTAACTGACAGTTAAACTAATTGCCAGTAAAATTAACTGACAGTTAAACTTACTAGCCGTTAATCAATCTGACAGTCAACCTTACTGACAGTCAAACTCACTGACAGTTAAATTAATTGACTACTAAACTAACTGACAGTTAAGCTAACTGACAGTTAAACTAACTGACAGTTAAGATAACTGACAGTTAAGCTACTGACAGTAAAACTTACTGATAGTTAAACAAACTAACGGATAAGCTTTTAGCCGTTAATCTTACTTACTGTTAATCCAACTGACAGATAAACTTACTGACAGTTAAATTAACTGGCGGTTATTCTAACTGACAGTTAAATTAAGTAACAGTTAGTCTTACTATCCGTTAATCAAACTGACAGTTAACGTTACTGATAGTAAGTTGAACTGACAGTTAAACTTACTGATAGTTAAACAGACTGACAGTTAAACTAACTGACAGTCAAGGAAACTGACAGTTTAACATGCTTGCAGTTAAATTAACTGACAGTTAACCTTACTGACAGTAAATCAAAGTGACAGTTAGACTAACTGGTAGTAGTCAATGTACCGTTAAACGCTTGCGTCAAACTTCTTGACAGCAAATGTTCAATGTTCACAACATTGTCATCATCTACAGGTAAAATTTGTACACCTTGCAGTTTTTTATCAAACATTGAACCAATTGTTGAAAATTAGCCACGTCATAACCTCTGGCTACCGATTGATCTGCTGTCCGTTTTATGGTTGCGCCAATTCCATTAGGTGATCCTTTGCCGTGTCCAGTTTCATTGTAATGCCACACTAGATTTTGCATGTCTAAATATATAGCAAGGAAATTAGCCATCAAGAAAAAATGGTCCGTCACTAACAAAATGCATGATCTTTATGGTAGAACATAAGCCTTTGATTATTTTAATAACTGGTAGTAAATCATTGCAAATCAATACTGGGTCATGCCTGAGATTTTCAGAAATTGTGCAAAATGGAGTTATGATAGAGTCAGATTCCACGAAATGTACAACGCTGTTACAACGCGTTTTGTACTTCTTCAGTCTTATCTCCATTATTCGCAGTTTTTCTCTCAGCAAAATGTTCTCTAATTTTAAACGTCTTTTGTTCTTTTCTCCTATCCTCCTACCAGACTCTGCTCTTGATCTAGAACTAGAAGATGTAGGGCTATCTGGAAGAGTGTCATTTTCAACAAAATCCTCAGTTTGTTGACGAATTTGTTCCATTGCTTTTTTCTTATCACGATATTTTTTCGGTCTTTCTTTCCACTGCTGTATTATTATTTTTTGAGCTCGAGGTATTAATTCATTGATGTTACTTATCAATCCCTGTTCTTTTTTTCGGTTGTATCGTTCTGTCTTTTTTTCGCCTTTGTTCCAGTTGTTTTTCTGATAACTTCTGTCGGTGTCGCCTCATGGTGTGTTTTACTTGCTCTCTACGTTTCTGTGTATTATTTTTTTTAGTTTTCTTATTTTGTCTTGCATTTGGAGCCACGTTGCAGCTAAAAATAACAAAAATTATCTATAAACTCCTATCGTCTATTAATCATTTCCACAAGCAATATTTCGTCATAAATATAAGTTTTAAATACCTATTTATATCAAAGTAGCAATATCACCAATATTTAATTAATATTATTCCCAAACATTTAAATATAACAATAAAAAATCCAAATTGTCACTTTAGTGATCGTACATCATTTCTGTTATCATGCTCATAACAGGCGTGACGATCACGGAAATGACGGAACGTAGGTTTACCCGCCATATTTCTCTTGATAACAAAGTCAAACACTTTAACTCCACTAGTATCCTATGAAACATCGAAACGTATGCAAGCCGAGTGATTTTACATTTAATTTCAAAAACCTTACCTTTGCACAATTACAAATATATTATTTTTTTGAAAATTACAAATATATTATTTTTTTTTATTAAAAAACGAATGAAACTCTTTTCACTCTGAAGCCGCCATCTAAATGACAGGTAACGTAATGTTGCAACTTACTTGAATTTAACCAAGCTAAGCAATGTTACTAGATTTTTTTTACATTTTTACCCCTGATAACAGAAATGACAAATATTTTGTAACACAAGTAGAATCATGTATAACTTTTCGTGTGCTTCGCTCAATTTTATATGCTTTAAGTATTATTAACTGGACTATATTTCAAAACTAATTATAATAGTGACAGGTTAAAAGACTTAATAATAATATTTTTTAAAGTCACCTAAATGTTACAACATATGAAAGCCACAGATAACAGGACATGACAATTAGCAATTCCGACTCTTAAATTTTTTTGAAAAATATAAATTTATAACTAATTTATTGCACCTAATGAAAATTACGATTGAGATCCTTTATAAAAGCTAAAAATGAGACCATAAAGTAAATTAATTCATGTTAATTTTCCCAACGCACACTTTTTTTGCTGTAGAATAGAATTACCCGGATACTCTTACACTGCTGGATCGATATTAACCAAACTTAGCTAAGGAAACTGGCTATAAAATGAAAAAATAAAACGCATCGATATCGGTCCATCTGTTTGATAACTACAATGCCACAGGCAGACACACACACAGACAGACAGATAGACAGACATCGACGTAAAACTTATAACACCCCTCTTTTTGCGTCAGGGGTTAAAAAACATTAAACTCTGACTTTGACGCTAATAAAATAAACAACAGTCATTTTCAGGAAGTTCTGTCTCATAAAAATGGGCAGAATTTTCATTTATCCTTTACAATTTCTTCCTCCACATTTACGTTCATATTATATCCTCTTGAAACATGCAAAAATAATTTAAAATAAAAGTCTCCCTTAATAGAATAACATCGTAAGCAACACTCATGTTTATCTTCATTTACCTAGTTGGAAAATCTTATTAAAATAGACATTATTATCAATACAGAGGCGGAATATATAGTTTTTAGAATTTTTGTCTGTCTGTTTGTTACCGCATCACGGAAAAACCACTGGAGGGATTTTGATGTAATTTGGTATAATGATAGCTGGTTATCCGAGTCAATATGTAGGATACTTTTACATATATATATATATATATATATATATATATATATTATATATTATATATATATATATATATATATATATATATATATATATATATATATATATATATATATATACATATTATATATACATATACATAATATACATACATACATATATATATATATATATATATATATATATATATATATATATATATATATATATATATATATATATATATAACTTAAACAAAGCTGTTAATTCAATACGTACATACGAGTACATATTAGTGATAAAAAGTTATTGTTACAAACAAAAGAAACAAAATTTCTTTAGTGTAATTCATTAAATAAGTATTTTCTTTGTTATGTCAGACAGTTATCAGTCGGAAATGATATTGTAAAAGAAATATCTTGACGCCTCAATTTCCAGCGAAAGCGGTAAATATATGAGATGCGAAAGTGAAAATTCTGAGAGAACAGATCGTAATCACAAGACTATCATTTTCCGAATTTCCCGGAAAACTCTGAAGGTAAATTTACAAAATGATTGGGCTATATAGAAATGTTAAAAGAGCGTTTAGATTTGAACATTTTCTCGCGTAAATATAAAATACTAGCGACTTACACTCGCTTCGCTAGGGTGCGTCCCTAAGCGGATTTTGTTCGCAATTTTATGGGTTTAAATTTTTTACGCGGAACCCTAATTCTTTTTCTTGGATAAAAGTAGCCAAAGTTACTCCTTATAACATCAGCTATCTGCTAGTAAAAGTCCCGTCAAAATCTGTCCAGCTTTCAACGTAACATCCAAAAAAATTCAGATGAATATAATATCTCCTTTTTGAAGTTAAAGAGAAATATTGCGTCGATATTTACCTCTTTTATTGTTTATTTCCGAATAGTTTATTAGTATACTGTAGAAATAATATATTTTTAGGGTTCCATACCCGAAAGGTGTCAACGGAACCCTATTACTATGCCTCTGCTGTCCGTCCGTCCGTCGGTTAGAGGGCTGTATCTCACGAACCGTAGTAAGTAGAGAGTTAAAATTTTCACAGAGTATTTATTTCTATTGTCTCTATAACAAAAAATACTGAAAATAAATAAAAATACAAGAAACATTTTTTAAAAGTTCGTAACCGATCGTCGAAGTTAATATACTACATACATAGAGTAAACGACATATGAATAAAAATTCCAGGAACGATGGTACGGAACCCTTCGTGAGCGAATTTTACTCGCACTTGACCGTTTTTTTAAATAGCAAACGACGAGCGGTGGTTCCAATACTGGCCAGCGGTGGTTCCAATACTGGCCATTTTATTTTATACAAACCGGATCAAGAATTAATGACCATTATATTATAACATTTTTATAAAAATATTTGATTGTTCCTCCTTCTAACTAGACATTGACATGCTGCTAATATGCTAAACAATTGTCTTAATTTAAATGCAATTTAAATATACTTTACATATTTTATAAATGCTAATTTCATAAGCTGAGTGGTATGATAATATTTTTTTAGGCGTACGTTTTAACATTTTTTTTCAAACAGAAAATTTTATGTTTTATTTAAATTAGTAATACCTATATTAATTTTGACGATGCTATAGTAGTTGTATAAGTTCTCTACAATGAAGGTCCAGGGTTCGAGTCTCAAGTCGGGATTTATATGTATGTGCTTGTGATAAAAAGTAGTAGTAGTCTATAATCGTCTCAGTGCTTATTTGCCCAAACGATTTATTTACCGAAAAAGTTTTTAATGCACAAATATTGACTTTTAAATATCAATTCTATGGGTATAAAATACACATTTTACTTTTAAAAAGTCAATCAGATGTATATTATCTATATGTGCATAGAAATCTCAGAAATAAAGCTTTGTTTTTGAAACAGACACAAAAACTCTCTAATGTAAAGTACAACAAGTGCCTATTTAGTAGATTAAAACACTTAAAAAAACAATAATAACTGACTTCTAGGCACTAAAATGTAAAAAATAACTAAACGGGGGTTTTCATTTAAAATAAATACCTAATCAGATATTTTCGAAGTCGGTGTGTTTTGATTGCATCGGCTGGTACAATTCCCCTACAAAGTTGCAAGTCGGTTAAACGTATTGGGCTTATTATATCAAACCAAATAAACCCAAATTCAAACTATTTTCTAGGAGCCTTTAGAATGAATTTAAAGTTCTCCGCTTAGTCCTGTTCACTCCAGGAACTTCCAGGTTTTCTGAGCGGGGAGCATCTGTATCTCTTCTGGTTGCATAATATGCTGCTCTAGATAGATACTTCTGCGGTGCATGAGTGGTCCGCACGAGCAGAGGATATGCATAGCAGTTTCTTCTGTCTCATGGCATAGTCTGCACATCTATCATCTGAATTACAAGCACTTGTAAAGTTTCAAGTCGATTTGTTTAAAGTAGCAAAATCAGTCAAGCCGTCTCCAAGAAATCGGTGAAACACATAAAAAAACATACATAAAGGCGAACCTACAACGTCCCCCCTTTTTCGAAGTTGGTTAAAAATAATAACTTAGCACAATCGATGTGCGTGTTTCGCGCAAAAAGTACTGAACCAACTTTATCATAATTTTGTGTACGAAGTGATAACTTATTACTCGGGTCAAGTAGTACTTATTAGCTCTCATTTAGGATACCTTTTACTACAGGAAAATCTTTCATTCCCACGGGAAAACTCAATATCTTTTTCTATCGAGTCATTCTTTGAAAACATGTCTAACGCTGGCTAAACTTTAAGAGATATATCAAAAAATGTACCTGAAAATTGTAGGTCTTAATAGGGCCTACAGGAAAATCTGCAAATACCATAAGTCTTTCCTAAGGTACTCTCGCAATAACTATTCATATCTATTTAAATCGTACCTAGGGACGCACCCGCACGAAGCGAGGATAAGTCATTAGGTACGTTTTAAATAAAATTATCTTTTCGGATTTTTTTGCGGATTTATTTTGATTTTCATTCCCAACAATCAGCAATCATGGTCACGAGAGAGGCTCTTCCGTGAAGATAGTATTATTTAAAGCACGTTCAAATTTGCTGCACTTGCACCTGTATCATAATCATATGTAAATCATTCTTAATATGTAGACCGCTTGCTAAACGCTGAGTCCGCTAGTCTGTATTTGGCCAACGTGGTCCGCTTATGACCCTTTGCATCGAGGTCTGTGTTTAGCAGGGAGCGTTAAAGTGCTGAGTTATTAGGTATATGATTATGATCTTTGTATATTTTACGAACCCCACACACATGGTTAGCCTAGTGGCGTCCACATAGTAGTTATTTAGGTTTACGTGAATATTATATGACTTTAAATAAAACTATTCTTTTGTGATTTTATATTATTTTTTCCCGATGTTCCAAATGCTTCACAGTAATGCATCACAGTAATATTATAAATGCGAAAGTCTGGATGGATGGATGTTTGTTACTCAATCAGGTCAGAACGGCTGAACGCATCAGGATGAAATTTGGCACAGAGATAGATTATAGTCTGGAATAACACATAGGTCTTATTCTGGAAAAATGTACGGTTCCCGTGGAATAGATATGTTTTTATTTTTCGCAGAGCAATTGATCGACTAACTATTTTATACTACCCGTTGAAACGTACCTATTTTCATATTTAAGCTGATGAGAGTTCTCCATAAAGCGGAATTAATTTTAAATAATTTAATTTTAATTCTATTATGCACTTTCCATTTTGTACGTTTCCATTATTGTTATGAGAAATTATGTTAATAAAATTTCAAGTTAGGATTCATTTGCATATCGTATTTATATGTTGATCCCGGAACTGCTTAGACTTCGTAATTTGAAAATAGTTTTATGTATATTTTAATGTTATTTGTTAGCTTAAAAGTTTCAAATTAAGATAGCCAATCGTATATAAACTCAAAATTGCTTTAAAGTTTTCGCGTAGCTTTTATTATCCTTCATCTATACTATTATAAAAGTATACTATAATAAAAGAGTAGAGGTTGAATGTCTGTACATAGCAAAAAAATGCTAAAAACTAAGTCAGGGGGATATAAGAAGACAACTAAAATAAATAGTTTTTTTTCAAATTTTTTGTTTCTCTGTCTGTTTGTCTGTTTGTCCGTTTGTACGGGCTAATCTCCGAATCTATTAGACCGCTTTAAATGAAATTTTGCATGGTGGTACCTTATATCCCCGGGCAATATTTTAGATACTTTTTATCCCGGAAAATAAAATCGTTCCCGTGGGATAGTTAAAAATCTATAATCATTTATACAGCTTAGTACACAAAAAGTACTGATTCGATTTTAATAAAACTTTACAATAATATAGTTCATACATGATAATAATAAATCGGCTACTTTTCATCCCGGAAAACTAAAGGGTTCCCGTGGGACAGTCAAAAAACTATAGTAACTTATACAGCTTAGTACACAAAAACTACTTGTTGGATTTTGATGAAACTTTACAATAATATTTAGGTCATACATCAGAATAACAAATATGTTACTTTTTATCCCGGAAAAATGTATGGTTTCCGTAAGATAGATTTTTCGTTTATTTGTAACATATTATGTACACAACATAGACCCCAAAACAATAGTTATTAAAAAAATTGTCTGTTTGTCTGTTTTTGTAAGCGCGTTTCACGCGAAAAGTAATGAACCGATTTCAACGAAATTTGGTGAAGTGATAACTTATTACTCGAGTCAACGTTTAGGATACCTTTTACTTCAAGAAAATCTTTCTGTCACTGGGATACAATAACTGGGTTTATCGAGTCCTCCCTAGAAACCTTTGGCTGGCTAAACTTTAAGACATACATCAAAACAATATACTAAAAAATTGTAGGTCTTGAAAAGTCCTACAGGAAAGTTCTGAATAGTATATGTATATGTCCTAAGCAATATCTATTCTTATCTATACCAATAAAACAATATACAATAAAACTAACTTAGTCAAATCGATGTGCGCGTTTCACGCAAAAAGTTCTAAACCGATTTTAATTAAATTTTGTATAGTGATAACTTAGTACTCGGGTCAACATTGAGGATACCTTTTACGACAGGCGAATTATTCATTCCCACGAGAAAACACAATAACTGGTTCTATCGAATTGTTCTTAGAAATTTATATGGTTGACGCTGGCTCAACCTAAAGAGATAGATCAAAACATTGTACAAGAAAATTATAAGTCTTAAAAAGGTCGATAGAAAAGTTCTTAATAGTATATGTCTATCTCCTAAGGTATACTCGCTATAACTATTTTAATTATTATATATTACTGTTTTATTACACGTTATTTATTCTATCTATAAATATAATAAAACTGTAGAGGTCAAATGTCTATACATAGAAAAAAAGCTAAAAACCGAGTCAGTTATCTTCTTACATCCCGTAAGAAGAAAAATAGAACAAATCCAGATTTTTTGTTTTTTTTTTTGTTTCTCTGTCTGTTTGCCTGTTTGTACGGGCTAATCTTCGAAACTATTGGATCGATTTAAATGAAATTTTGCATGGTGGTACCTTATATCCACGGTCAACATTTTAAATATTTTTCATGCCATAAAATTAAAGAGTTCCCGTGGGATAGTTAAAAAACTATAGTATCTTATACAGCTTAGTACACAACGACTTATGCACCTATTTTAGTAAAGTTTAACTCCTCTCTCTCCTTCTGATACCTTATATTGCCGGTCAAACAACATGTTACTTTTCATCCCGGAAAAATGAACGGTTCCCGTGGGAACTAGTAGATCTCCATTAGTGTTTTTCTAGAGGCGAAACCGAGCGAAGCGTGGGTGAGCCGCTAGTTTAATATTATAAATTATAATTTATTAATTTGTATTATCCGTATTATTATTTTATTAATATTATAAATGTGAAAGTTTGTAAGTATGTATGGATGTTTGTTACTCTTTCACGCCAGACCGTCGATGAAATTTGGCACATAGATAGATTATAGTCCGGAGTAACACATAGGTTACTTTTTATCCCAAATAAATGTACGCTTCCGATTGGGATAGGTTTATTTTTATATTCCTAGAGGTGAACCCGAGCGAAGCAAGGGTGAGCCGCTAGTAATAATTAATATAATATCATTGCGTAAATCTAGAGAAAATAAAACAAACTGTTAAGTCACCACACTCTATATCTTTTCTACTAGCGACGAACCCTCGCTTCGCTTCGGGTTCGTTCCTAGACAAAAACAAATATATCCCACGGGAACCGTACATTTTTCCGTCATGATATATTAGCCTATAGCCTTTCTCAATAAATGGACTATCTAAAGCAAAAAAAATTTTTCAAATCTAATTAGTAGTTCCTGAAAATAGTGTGTTCAAACAAACAAACTCTGCCTCTTTATACTGTTTATAATAATATAGATTAGAAATAATGTTATTCTTCCATTAATTACAAGCATTGCAAAGAGATTTAAGTCACTTTATCGTTTATTTTATTTTCTAAAAAGTGTAATTTTGAAGATTTTTTTGCTTAGGATTTTGAATAATTATTTTAACAATTTACATATTTTTTAGGTTAATACAACATTATCACTCGGTGAGATGGTGCTTGCTGTTCAAGAGGAGCGTTTCTTTGTCACCAGATATCTATTTTCCAACTCCCAAGCTGCAGACATACCGAACAGGTAAGTGATCTTTCAATATAAAGACATTAATAATAAACAAATCTCCAAGGATTTTTGTATACCATTTGTTATGTTAATTTTTTATACTATACTAGCAGATTCCGCGGCTACGCACGCGTTCAATCTACAAAAAATAAAAACTCTTTGGCTTTATGTATGTTATACAGCGACTCCCCCTAGATTCGCTCGGGTTCGTCGGTATGTATTTATATACTATTGTATTTACAAAAATATTAAAACCGTGGTTAAAAAATGGGGGTGGGGGTAGGAGGGTGAAAAATACTTTACGACATATTCTCATACCTACAAAATATACAAAAAATTCATTAAAATCGGTCGAGCTGTTTCGGAGGAGTGTGACCACAAACACCGCGACACGAAATATTTATATATTAGATTAAGTGTTAGAAATATGAGTATTTACTTGTCTAAGGGTCTTTGCACACTACCTTAAATAAACGGTTTACGACGCGCGTATCTTGAGCGTACGTCATTTGTGTATACAATGCGCTGGTAAACTTCCTGATAAACTAAAATTGTAGACAACAGTGAGAGGTTGCCCGATTTCTGCGAAGATTAATTTTTAAGGGCATATTTACACCTTGTTACATGAAATCGCCAATAACTTTTGTATCATAAACATACGCCGTATTGGTACATTCTGCATTTATATATTAAAAAATGCAGATTTCTCGCGTTAGCGACATTCGTGTGCGTAGGCCCTTATCGTACGTATTAATACAAATGCGTGACAAGCGCGTGTCGACATGGCTTAGAAAATTCGTCGTATGTCCCGTCCCTAATATGACGCTCTTAATGAGTTTGCTTCTTATAGGTAGGTGACCTGATGCTTTAATAAGAAACTGGTTCTCCATAAAAAAAACATACTACCAGTGCAGTATTAAGCTAGGACTTGATGCGGATTTATTTAAAAAATGTCATGATTCGTAAAATAGATTAATTAATCTGAATCTCGGAAACGGCTCCAACTATTTTCATGAAATTTAGTATGCAAGAGGTTTCGGGAGCGATAAATCGGTCTAGATTAGACTTATGTCCGGGAAAACGCGTGTTTTCGAATTTTCATGCGGTTTTCTTTTGCATTATTCCACGCAAAATATTATGTTCGATAATTTCGCACGCTCGGGCATAAGCATCATGGTCAAGCGGCCAAGGCGCAAGATTGAATAAGTGTCCGGATTCGAATCCCGGTCGGATACAAAGGTGTAATTTCTTTTTGTATTTATTTAAGTTTCTTGTTTTTTTTTTAAAGAAAATTGTACTTTTGATCAAAAACTCTGAGCGAAGCTCGGTGACCTAGGTACTATTGATTGATAATAGATAATATTTGTTTTATTTTCGCTCGGATACATCCCTAGATTATACAGATCTAAATCAAACAGTAACACTATCAGGTCTAGATCAAACAGTAGCCTATGTATTACGCCAGGCCATATTCTATGTCTATACTTATATTATAAAAAGGAAACATTTGTTTTTTTGTTTGTTTGTACCGAATAGGCTCCGAAACTACTGAACTGATTAAGATGAAATTTGTTTATGATCAGATCACGTCGAGAAAGCCAAGCTGATGGTAGCATTCGATGCAATAGCTCGTTTTAATTACATATTTTGGTGGATTATTCATATTTTGGTGATTGGTAAGTCAATCAAAGTAAACAAAAACATCGTGAGGAAACCTGCATGTCTGAGAGAACCTAGCAAGTTTTCGAAAGACATGCAGTCAGTCCGCCCGCACTTGGCCAGCGTGGTGGACTATGGCCTAATTCCCCTTATATTGAAGTTAGGCCCGTACCAGCAGTGGGACGTTAAAAAGGGCTGAATAGATAGATAGAAGCCAATCTGCCGGTATATTTTATATGAAAATCAGCTTCAAAATTTCATAATTTTGACACTGACATGTAAACAGGATAAAATTTCGACAGAAGTAATAGCCTAAGAGCCTGTGAACGCCAGACCTTCGTCATTTTATAAAAGCTGAAAGTTTGTCAGCGCATGATCCCAACACAGATAAGAACGATGGACCATTATGAAGTTCAGACTATGGTGGCTTTGGCAGGTACACGGTACTAAAAGTGTGTAATATACCGATCTAAATTCGTCAAATAATAAAGTGTGATTTTTTGGTATTACCTTCTGAATATTATTAAAAATCACGTCATTCAATGCCAGACACTTAACATCGTGGCATACCCTTGCCAGACACCCTTTTCATGAAATCATAACTCTACTTACGTTATATAGTATAAAAGCTGATTTTTATATAAAATACGCAATCATATATTTGAATACCCCCTCATTCTTTGAATTCGGATAAAAAAGAAAATTAATTTATCTGAGTACGAAAACACTGCTTCAATATATTTAGTCGGCATTTAGATTCCAAGGATATAAATAAAATTACGAGGTGCGGATGATGAAATTTCTTTAGTACCTATATAGGGACTACAGAATGAATTTCGCTATGTGTAATATGGCTTGGTTATAAAAATCATTAACCTTATATTTCCCTTCAGCTATATACGAAAAATGTTTTATTAATAAACTGTGACTCACCCTCGTTCCGCTCGGGTTCGTCCCTAGATATCTAGGGACAGGGATAACGGTTAGCATAGATTTCTCAGAGATGAGATATTTTCCCGCAGTAAAAAGTATATGTTGACCCGGAAAACCAGCTATCATCATGCCAACTTTCATCAAAATCAGTTTAGTGGTTTCCTCGTGATGCGTTCGCAGACAAACAATAAGACAGTCAGAAAAAAATAAAAAAAACTATAGATCTATAAATCTATAGATCGGCCTCTAGATCGGTAATAAATATTATTTCAATAAGATTTTCCAAAAAATATTTAATGTACAGATTCGACTCAGTCGGAATTTTATTATAGGTGTGTATATTTAGTATACAAAGTATTTTTATTTGGCTTATACTCTTATTAAGATGTAGTTTGTTCAGATGTATGTAAACAAATATCTTTGAGTAGTTTCAGAGGCTAAATTGTTTCTTGAATATCCACTAGCGAATTACCCTTGCTTCACTTGGGAGTTGGGTGTATCTATCTGTAGGTGCGTAATATTATATAGTAGCTGAATGACCATTATTTTCCCACTACAATTGAAGTTAGATTTCTGAGAGTAAACAAATTTTAATTAGAATATAAAAACTTAAAAAAAATAAATAAAACCGACTTCCAGGCCCTAAAATGTAAAAAACGACTAAGCGGAGGTTTTTATTTAGAACTAGCGGCTCACCCTCGCTTCGCTCGGGTTCGTCGGTAGGTACGTTTTAAATAGATATAAATAGTTATTAGCCAGCGTTAGCGTTACATTTAAATTTTTTTTTCGTTAATTTTTCAATTTTTTCTTTCATAAGAACCTTCTCCTGACAATAAAAAACACACAAAAAAAATAGTTAAATCGGTCCAGCCGTTCACGCGTGATGGCGTGACCAAGGGAAATAGGGATACATTTTTATATATATAGATATAAATTTAAATTTAAATTTTATATATATCAGATATTTTCGATGTCGGTGCCAGCCAATGCAAAGCAAATCTAATATATTTCGATACGTAAAATACATAATATTTACATAGATATTCATATCTTAAAATATTGTAGGCTGGCACCGACTTCGAAAATATCTGATTAGGTATCTATTCTAAATGAAAACCTCCGTTTAGTTATTTTTTACATTTTAGTGCCTGGAAGTCGGTTTTATTTTTTGTTAAAAAGTTTTTGTTTTTCCATTTTTAGTGTAGACGTAATAAGCAGGTTATTTGTAAGAAGAAAGTTTTTCAATAACGTATTCGATTAAACAATTGATTTAAAAAAATATTTATTGCTGATTTTTTAAAAAACCGCTCGACCGATATCGATAAAATTTATATGGGCCCACCTGGGAAGTGTACCCTTTGAAACAAAAAAAAATCCAAATCGGTTCAGGCGTCTTCGAGTAATATCGGTGAACATACATAAAAAAAAGATTCCGACGAATTGAGAACCTCCTCCTTTTTGGAAGTCGGTTAAAAAAATAGCCCATAGCACTTTCCAGTGATGTATCTTCCTATTAGTGAATTTTTTTTTCAGAATTGTAGTTTCAGAGATAACCCCCTCTTACATATCTGAAAATCTGGTTCTATTTTTTTCATATTAGTGAATGTCTATAATTTCCTAAATAGTAGGGTAATCTTTATCGACTATACTATGCCAGTAAAATTTCCATTGAAAATCAGTAAAAAAACTGAACAAATCATTTAGATAATACGATAATAATGCATTATGTTAAAAATTTTACATCAATTCGCTCAAGTTCGTCTCTAGGTACAGTAGCATTATATTCCAGGGCATGGTCTATTTAGTATGTGTTGGAAGTTGGAAGTGAAGGTTGAGAGTGTAGAAGTAACAAACACACAGACAAACACACTCACATACAAAATTTTATATATCTATACTAATATTATAAAGAGGTAAAGTTTGTGAGTTTGTGAGTTGTAGGGGATAATCTCTGGATCTACTGAACCGATTTAGATGAAATTTGGTAAGAAGATAGTTTGCGGCCCTGGGAAGAACGTAATTTTTATTCGGGAAATCATTTCTTAAGGGGGTGAAAATGGGGTTGAAAGTTTGTATGGGGAACCAACCTAGGCAGTAGGGACTAAGCCGAGCGAAGCGAGGGTGAGTCGCTAGTTTATAATAATTGTAGTCCAATTTATGGACTATTCTACATAAATTACTTTGTCTTGCGTCTTTTGGCAGTTAATTGAAAAAACCACTTAGACCAAATGAAAAGAACTTTTTTCAGTTAATAAATTTTATGCATAATACATAATTTTCACTTAATAAATATTACATATTATAGTTAACCTAATGCCTTGAAGTTGTTTAATATTTTTCTTAATTTTCATTGTACATTTGACTAACTAATTATAGGAATTAGTATGAATATAATTACAGTTTAACTGGAAATTAACGCAGTGGAGTTTCGCTGTTATCACAGCATCGGCTTATTATTATACTTCCAACTAACAGCAGTTTTGCTTTTGAAAGCCCGTTATTGTTACTGGTAGAACTAATGTTGCTAAGAAATGACTATGCATCAATACAATTTGAAATATAACGTCTTAGAAATAAACTTTGAAAGGGAATGACAAAGCTTTTTATTACAGTATACCTATTACATTAAACTAGCGACTTACCCTCGCTCCGCTCGGTTTCGTCAAATGAAATATTTTTTCGCAGTAAAAAGTATCCTCTATGTAGATCCGGATAACCAGCTATCATCATACCAAATTTCATTAAAATCTGTCTAGTGGTTTTCTCGTGATGCGGTCACACATAGAAAGACAAAAATTTTAAAAACTACAGATTCGGCCTCTGTATCAATCATAATCACTATTTCAATAAGATTTTCCAAAAAATATTTTATGTACAAATTCGACTCAGAATTTTATTATATGTATATACAAGTGAAATTTGGGAAGATATTTGGACGTTTGTTATGTAATGATGTATATGCTACGATGGATGAAACTTGGCACACAGATAGACCGAATCAAGGCTTATATGATGCTTTTTATCCTAGAAAACCATTACCGTATGATAATAATTTAGCTTTAATAATATTATACAACCACATTAGTTTTGTATTTATCAATACTTGTAGTCAATACTTATCCATAACAAAGCCTCATAGCTTACCATGGAACTAGATGTGTGCTGTGTGTTAATATCCCAACATATTTATTTTATTTATATATTTAATACTCAACAATGTTGAAGACAAAAGAGAATACTGCTTTTGTATTTTTTTAAATCTACATTTTCTATGTCTGAATCTATGAGTGTATCAGACATTTGCTGGTCTAATAAACAATTGAGACGCGTATATTAAATTAGTGGCGTCGTATTTAACAGATCATCCGTAATGTCGTGGCTGCGGTCGAGTTATTCAATTAGTCATGACAATGTTGTAATTAACGTCCTAATTAACATACAGTATTTGCAAATGATCTCGAAGATTCGACTGCGTTTGTCGATGCGATTTTGTTCACAATTTCTTAGGTTTTTTTTTGTAGGGACCCCTAATTCTTTTTTTAAAATAAAAGTAGCTTAAGTTACTCCTTATAATATCATATATTTGCCAGTAAAAGTCCCGTCAAAGTCGATCCAGCGGTTTCGGATATAAGCAGGGACAGACAGATATACAGACAAAAAATATAAATTTTTCTCTTATAAATACCGCATATATACTTTCAAATACATTTAGTAAAACGATGTTTTTTGACATTACAAGCACTTAAATTTTATTTATTTGTATAGATATTATAAGACCATTTTAACCAGAACATTTCATAAGTAATCTTTGACATATTGTTTTTAAAACAATGGGTAGGTTTTATTTATAAAGGACATGAAACAGCTGAATATAGATAACCGTATGGACAGCCATGAACAGAACAGCATGACCGATGGTAGGACTGTCAAGCCTGAGGAGTTCGACTGGATGGGTACCACCAACTTATCTATTTCTGCCGCCAAGCAACAATGATTACATAATTGTGTTCCGGTTTGAAGGATAAGGATATTGTCATAATTACGTCGTCACCCATTAAAATTCAGTCAAACAAAATATTTCTTTTCATTAAAAATAATGTGCCTTTATTATCTTCAGTTGATCCTTACGAATTTCCCAAGGCATTGGTGCAAACTTTTTGTTTATTAAGAAACTGAGATGTACCCATTGGGATGAATTTTAAATAACTATACTTTGTGAGATAACAAAATTTTATCGTGCTATGTGTTTATATATGTGTGAGGATGCGAGCGTACATGTGTGTGTACGTGCGCATGGTACATGTGCGTGTGGTACATGTGCATGTGTGTATGTTTGTTCGAATAAAATTTAGTAAACGGATAAAATATGACCTGAAGTAGCTCAGACGGACCTGACCTCAGGCACATAGGGACCTGAGTGAAGCGAGGGATTTTGGAACTATTATAATTCTGAATGTTTATAAATGAACCCGTGTATGTTTTTTTATGGTGTTCAGTGACAAACGAGCAGACAGACCACCTGATGCAAAGCAGTACGTTTGGCCCATAACACTTACGGTTCTTGCACTTAGGTTGTATGTAACAAAAATGCAGAACAGTAGGTGCGTTGTAACTGTGAGGACTAAGATGATATGCCTCTTGCCTGTATTTGCGCTGTTTACCTTCTTTTTGTCCTTCAAAGCGGAACACAACAATGTAATCATTGTTGCTTGGCGGAAGAAATAGATAAGGGGGTGGTACCCATCCATTCGGACTCCTCAGGCTTGACAGAGTCCTACCACCGGTACAGAGTCCTACCACCGGTAAAATGTTATGTTTGTTACGTTAAAACGGCTGGGCTGATTTGAAAGACATTTAGTATATAAATAAACCGGAAGTATCACTATACAGTATATAGTCTACTGTTAGGCATTTAGGGACGAGGAAGGCACCCGAGCTAGTAACCTATAATTTCTTTATATCACTAGTAGTACCATTGTATACCAACATCTAATAGTAAATTTTAATTAAGGCGGCACACTGCACACGACAAGAAATGGTATTGGATAGTTTGGAGATGATCCAAGATTAAATTTCCAACATGGGCGATAATATTTCTTTTAGACACGATGAAACGTGTGCTGGATTTATGAAATTATTGTTGCTTAGTGACGAAATGATATTTTAAACCATTTGGTTTATATGGAAACAAAGGCCAAAGACAAAAGCTATTGACCGCCATATGCAAGATTGTCTTTAAATGATAAATGGACGTCGATAGTGATGTTTAGATATATGATAGTGGCACTGTCAATTAAGATCGTGGTTCTGGGTCCTCATTAGCTATAGATGAGGCAGGATTTGCTACACTATAGTTTTGTTTTTAAATTAGCAGCTAGATAGATACAAGTACTGTGACATCTACTGCTATATTTTACATAAGTGAAATACAATGAACAGTTATAAAAGTAAAACGATGTAACGACAAAATAAAATTAAATAAACGAGACTAGAATTAATGATGATCCCTTTTAACAATAAATTCCGTTTTAACTAACAAGAATGACAAAACGGTATTTATTAGGCCTCAAGGGCTTGAGTTTATCCATTCCACTTTGGTTTTAGGGCAGCGATGAGATCTAATTTCATGCGTATTATTTAGGCTACTTCGTGTCTACCCGCTCATCTGTTCAACTGCGATATGTTCATAATAATTAATTTAAACGGAATATAATAAATAACCATATTTTTTTTTGAATTCTGATTTAACTGAACTGAATTGAACTATATTCATATGAATTTACAAGGATAAAATATCTATGGATTGCAAATCTATCCGACAGCCTAGCCATGTAAACCACCTGCATACATACAGGTGGTTATGTGGGACTCATCGGCAAACCCGTACTACCCACGGGTACATTTGGCAAACCACAACAACCATGGGGTTGCTCCAATAGTCCACTCTGCTGTCAAAGAAGTACCAGGAGCGACCACATGGCACACCGCCCACCGAGGTGGGCTACCTCTCATTGCGTTTCTTGGCTTCGCGTCCGACCTGACTGCCGTATGCTAATGAGCCACGGCAAGGTTAACGCATGTTGCGGGTTTTTTGGTCAGGCACCTTTTTTTTCTGTCAGGAAAAACCCTGTTCCCGGGTATACGCTCGCCGATGGGGGATGCGAGACGGGTTATGTGGGGCTCCTGCCGCGCAAAGATGGTAAGCGCGCGGCAGCCTACCCACTAAAAAACCTGACAAAGCACCTCCTTCGCCTTAAGGCCGGGGCCACGGGTACCAAAAAGACTCTTCCGTGACCCAGGCGGCGAGTGCCTGTTAAGGCCCGTCCCAATGTCAGGGGCTGAGATGTTTGACCACCCCTGACGGCCTCCTCAGCCAGAACACTGGACGGCCAACCTCCTCAATCGACCGCCCTCTGGCACCCTCACCCCACCGAAGTGGGCCAGCCCACATCCGGCTGCAGAGGACAGGGAGAGCGGCAGCGACACACCGACACTCCTCTTCCCCTGCAGCCCCACCGCGTCCGCCATCTAACGGTGGCGGCCCCGCCGAGGCCGCGGAGGGCAGGGAGAGCGGCGCACCGTAATACCGGCACTCCTCTCCCGACGCGGCCTTACCCCTGCCGGTCGCAGGCCTGTTACCACAGTCCCGCAACTGACACCCCCCGATCCGATCGCGGGACCGCCAAAGCGGTCCCGCCACCGGTGGCCGCAACGCCCTCGGCCAAACCTTTCGGCTCAAGGCCTCGACGAGCGGCCCCCACCAAGCCATTTGGTCCGCGCCGGATTACTCCGTTACCATCCGACGGCCCTAAGCGGGTGGCATGCCCCTATCCGCCACCTGGGGGATGCGCCCGGTAGGAGTTGGCTTCTCCCCCGGGTTGGTCAGGCACCTAGGCTAAGTTACAATGACACATCGAAGTGTTTTTTTCACAAGTATCCTAATAGTAATTAGTGTTGCCCAAACGCAAGAACAAGACGAGACTTGGCCAGTCTTGGTCTTGGTCTTGCGCCAATACACCTGGTCTTGGTCTTGGTCTTGGTCTTGCGCTCCCAGTCTTGGTCTTGGTCTTGGTCTTGCAGCAAGAGTCTTGCAAGTCTTGCAATTACCTATTAGTCTATTACTATTTATTAAAGTTTACTTTAAATCCTAGAAAAACGTATTAGAATTGGAACATTGTGAGCTTGAATGAATATAGCCATAGTAAAGATCAAGCAGATTAATAAATAACTGAAGATTTGATAAGAAATTCGAAAAATCAACTGACCTATATGTCGTTTTCCATGGAAGTAACTGTTTCTTAATAAACATTTATGATTTATAAGCTTACATTTGCTAAAACATGTAAAAAAACAAATTAATTACAATAACTTGACTGTATTTTAAAGAACAATACTTATCTGTCTAAAAAGAGATTGAACCCTCAACTTATAAGAAATTTAATAAAAGAGTTTTACGATTTATCATTTATTTGAATAAAAAATAAAATACAACACAAATCAACAGCTTTATCATTAGGTTATGATACTTTATATCAATTTTTTTGACCAAGAATTAATACAAAGTAACCATCTGGCTGACTCATCACTTAACCTATTTCTATGTTTTCTAATTACTAATGATGCTTTAGAAAATAACCTCTCGGCAGGTACTGAAGTTGCAGGTATTGAGAGAAAATCACGGGCCATTTTCGATAAAATCGATACTCTGTCTCATGCGTCCTCCACCAATCTAAAATGTCTTCCGAGCTGGCAGTTCTTGGTTTTCTCAGGTACTCCTCCAACTCGTCTATCACTAAGCCTCGAAGACAAGATCCAGATGACGTCGAGGGACATTCATAGAGTTTATCAAAGTCTATTACGTCTTCATCTTCATCACATACTTCATTTTTTTTTTCTGGTAATTCCAGAGATTTGTTCAGTGAGTGTAGACTTTTATATTCTTCATAAAGTTCCTTGAACTTGCGCAGACTTTCTGTTTTAAGTTGCTTCCCCCACATTGTCAGGTCAAAAGTCTGAGCCTTATGCCTTGGGTCTAAAATTAAAGAAGTACAATAAATCCAGTTGCTTTTCTTGTAATGTTTAAGCATTTTGTCTCGAGCTGCTTGGAAAGCTAGAATGAGCCTTTCATCCACTTCAGATCGATTAGGTTTCTCATCTAACTGTTTTACCATGGATTCAATTTTATCTAGCAAGAGATTGAATGATACAATGACTAGCGGTAATGTAACATATTTGTCTCCACCAAGTTTGTACTTAAAAGTTTAAAGTTTATTAGAAATTTATGTAATTTTTCGAGTACCTGCCATTCATTAGCTGTGATTTGAAAATCATTTAATTCGGTGACAGAACTGCACAATATGTCAATGCCCGCTCTCACTTTTAAACCAAATCCAATCATATCATGTGTGGAATTCCATCTCGTTGGACAGTCAAGAATGGCATTTAGATTTGATGGCACGCCAGCTGCTTCACAAGCAGACTGAAACTTCTTCTTGACTATCTCACTTCTTTTTATTTTACTGGAAATACTGCGTAACTTTGTTACAGATGTACGCGAGTCAGCAATATTTGGTGCAGATTCTTCATCTTCCTCATCCTCAGTTTCGTCTGCATAGTCTTCGTACTGCTGATCTTGCGCGTTAGTGTCAGACTCACAGTGTAATGCTAAGGTCTTTAATAAATCTTGTACACCAAGGTTTAAAATGTGAGCAAAGCACCGGAAATGTTGATTGTCTGAATCAAAGTGTGGCGGCAGCTGTTTGCCCAGTTCATACATAAATTTGGTATTTGCAGTTGCGTTGTCGACCGTGATACCTTGTATTTTATCAATTATGCCATATTCCAATAAACATTCATGGAAAATCGTTGCAATATCTTCCCCAGTATGTCGACCGCGTGATGGTATAAAAATCAAGACTACAGATTGATACTTCCATTCGTTGTCTATATAATGAATAGTAACCCCGTAGTAACTCCTACCAGCAATTGACGTCCACCCATCAATGGTAAAAGACATTTTAGATGATAATTGTTGAAGTCGTTCCTTGAGATTCAATTGGAGCTCTTCAAATCGCTCTTTGACTTTCCTTCTAAGTGTAGACCTTTTAGGAAACACCATATTAGGGCAAATACGTCGAAAATATACTTGTGTAGCTTCGTCATCGAAAAATGAGAAGGGAAGATATTTTTTCACCACCCAATCAACTGTAGCTGTCGTGATGTTGTCACTGCTGTTTTCCGACTTAAACAAAACAATAAATCTTGTATTATTATTTAAAACATACTAGGTTTGAGCGTATAAGAGGAGGAGGTTTGTTGTTGTTAAATCGAGAAAATCGTTAAATTGATATTTGTTATATTAAGGTTGCACTGTACTGTAATTTACCAAAATAAAGTACTTAGTTGTTACTGGCCGATTAAATGAAAATATGGGTGTTTATAAAAAATATTTAAGACGATAATTACATACTTAATATGTCGCACCCCTAGATGAAAACACCACTAACTCAAAAATACACTGATAGAAGGATTTTTTTGTACCTAATAAGATTTGTTACCAGTTAAGAAATGATTTGTTAGAGAGAAGACTCCTAATAAATATTTATTAGCAGTTAATAAATCATTTGTTAGCGGATATTTTTTACTGCCAACAAAATATTTATTAGTATGTAATAAATGATTTATTGACATATAAAAAATAATTTATTAATATTCAAAAAATCCCTTGAACATTACGTTCATTGTTCTAATTATTAAAATTACAGAGAATTAGAAATTTTGTGAAACGAATAAAGTTAAAATATAATAAATAATGAATTGATTAATAGTATATAATTCATTTTTTTATGACAACGGTATACATTTAAAATTAAAATAATCACTATTATAATCGATACGTTGGTATTCGTATACGAGTCAATAAATCAAATTTCTTTGAGATATTACATAAGAGCCATCTGACGATACATGAATTTTTAACGGTTTAAAATATTCATCGAAAATTGATAGGATAAAGTTTTCTGGATCGTTTGTTTTCGGTAATATTAATTGATAGCTTTTTATATGGGGATTGAGTCCAATAGTTACACATTTTTTGGAAGAAATATGAATAGTTTTGCCATCAGATATAATTGCAGTAATAAAACCAAATACATGATTATTCTCAGAGTCATTGGAAACGTGGAAGGCATACGATGGCTATTATATATACATACAAAGCTACGCATGAGTGCCGCCATCTATCAACAATGACCACAAATAAAATATTTGTTAACCGTAAACAAATCTTATTTGGTGGAAATAAATAATTTTTTCAATACATTAAAGCTTTTTAACAGTAAAAAAATTTTTGTTTTAATAAAAAAGCGATTTAATTAATCCTAAAAAGTGTTGGTAACAGTAAAAAAATATTTCTTCTATCCAAAAAGATACCTTAAAAAGTTTGTAATAAATTGATTTATTACTCCCAAAAAAATCCTTCTATCAGTGTACTTACGTAAGTTAATGGCGTTTTTGAAAGTATCGCATGAATAGCTACGCGGAGTTAAAATTCTTTTAACTGTTAAATAAATATTCTTACCTGTCCACTTCTTCCAGCGGTTACTAAAAAGCTTGTGATATCTCCACTGAATTTTGGTTTAACAGGAAGAAATATTTCTGATTCCTTTTTATGGAAAGATATTAGATGTTTCCTTAAGCCTGAAGTGTTTCTGTTTTTCATTTTTATTTCAATCTTTTTATGTTGGCACAATTTACAGAAGGCAGTTTGGGATGCATGAATTATTTCGAAAAATTCCTCAAATTTGCTTTTGGGTCTTTTAGATCTGTGACTCAAACTCTCGTTACTCGGACTAGAATAATTTGAATCTTCGTCACTCATATTAAATTGTACACGTGATACGTTTTTAGAAAACAACGAGAATTAGTAAAAACAATTATTAAGTTAGACTCGAAGCACAGCTCAATTGGAAATGACTGGAATTAAAATAATTCCTTTATTTATAGTACGTTTCCTTGCTTTCTACCGCGCCGCCTCGCCACGTGCCGGCTCTATGATAAGGATGCCGCCGCAAATCAAACAATAATATAAAGCGTGTAAAAAAATTCGAAATTACGGCCTGTCCGCACTGCGATATTTCACCGCACGTTTTTATTCCCGCAATTCTGTAACACAATGAATCTTATAGGAGTATCCGCACTGGCGGTTAAAAATTCGCGCGGAAAAAAAATCTGTGATTTGATGCAAATTGAACGTGATGCGGCGCGGATTATTTCCGCGCGAAAGTTTTGTACAGTATATAATATGTATGGCTATGGCCGCACTGCGAAATAAAATTCGCGCGTTTCGCTCAGTCGTGCACCGACGCTATTGGTTTATCGAATGATTTTGTAGTCATTCTGTAATATCCGAAAAACTTTTTACTGTATTTTCGCAGCTCCTGATATTTAATGTAGAAAAACATCATTTTAGATTACTAAAATGTCTCAGTAGATATAGTAGATTTATCATTTTAGACGTTTGTCTCAGTCGGGAACTGCATCAAACTGACAAAAATCGTACGAAATTTTATTCGCAGTGCGTAATAAGTACAATTTCGATCACGGAATATAATACGCGAGAATAAAAATCGCGCGGTGAAATATCGCAGTGCGGACAGGCCCTTATTTTGCATGAGTATACCTACGCCCTATGGCGGCAATCAAATAGTGTCAAATGTTATGATTTCGGCGTGGCGGCAACGATTGTTTTAGATTTCAAAAGAAGCCGCCGGCGCGTGTATCATAACCATGTACTTCCGGAAAGCGGCAAATTTCTTTGAGAAGTAAGTACAAAACCTTTGATGCCGCATTATCAAAGTGCCGATGGTTAAAACATAACTATGCATGCACTCAGTTTGATTTTAATAATTTTTTTATTCGCTATGTTTATGGTATTAGTCGTAATGCGCATAGGTCCAGTTTTTCATATTCTTTGATACAGTTTTTTGCGTCTCATAGAATTCCTAAGCGTACCTACCTATACACCGAACTGTTACACCTAACTACTCAGTGAAATAGCGCTAAGTCCTAGCTGCAAGACGCAAGAGTCTTGCAGGCTATGTCTTGTTCTTGCTCAAGTCTTGCACGGTCAGTCTTGGTCTTGGTCTTGCTAAAAATACGCGGTCTTGTTCTTGGTCTTGGTCTTGTAAAAACGCAAGAACAAGACCAAGACTGCAAGACCAAGACTGAATTTGGGCAACACTAATAGTAATACATATTTTTTAATATATATATATATATATATATAGATATATATATATATATATATATATATATATATATATATATACTACTACTAAATATAGTAACACTACGTAGTAGTAGTGTCTACTATATATATGTACTATGGATATGTTTAAAAATAAACATGAACATATAACAAAACATATACACGTATTCACTTATCTTTCAAAATTCTTCTCCATCATATGAAAGCTTTTTGATCATTACATGTTTAGAAAAGCTAATTTGAAGGAATGTTTTATGTTATTTACTTTTTAAATATTATCAATAGACCGTCTAATAGAAATAATGATAATATAACACAATTAATCAAATAAGGGTCCTATTTCAACCAATTTCAATTACGAGTTCGCAGAAAATGTTCAAGAGGTACCATCTCTATTATGTTACTCGTATTTATTTGGTTTTATATTTTATCCGATTCACTATAGTGTAGTATTACCCGACTGTGGTAAAGTCCTAAGGAAGGTTATGTGTTTGACCTATATGTATTTATGTATGCTCGAACATATGTTCCCCTGTAATTACTTAACTAAACGGCTTAATCTAATTTAATGATTCATATACGTTGTTAGGTTTGCCTTGATAAAGCGAGTGCTATACTATATGGATTATTAAAATTCAAAGTCATTAAATGCAGGCGCTAATTTGTGTATCGTAAACTTTTCTTTTTCCTCCAAATCTATTGATTGGGGTATCAAAATGAATATTTTAAGAGGCTATCACAAAAAAATACACCTTATATGTTTCAAAATAGGTAATTTAGAGTAGGAATTTGTTAAATAATCTCTAAATGTATAACTGCCCAAAATTCGACTGCATAAAAGCGAACTAAAAGAAGAAAATAAATTAATGAAATAAAATAATTATGCAGTCGCAGATATACAAACATATAGCTAAACTAGCAGGAAGTATAAAACATATACATGATATGCCATGCCTCCGACAAAATTATATTGTATGTCATTTCCTTCATTAATTGTTCCCTACTTTTTAGCTCATTTTTACGTAGTCGGGTTCTTTTATTTTTAAAATTAATTTTCTAACGAAGTTTATAAATGCAAATTTGAAGTATATTTATTTTCAGCATTAAATTATTACATTTTTTTACTGAATATCAAGAGTCTAACAGTTCGGAAAGAATAAGCCTCGGTCTTGCGAAGAAATGGCGAAATAAACTCAGCGAGACTAAATTTTTTTTTTTATATTTTTTTTGGAAAAAAATTTATAATTTACAATAATTTTACAATATTCATGTGGCCTGGAGGCGATTACATCATTCCCGAGGCGTGCCATCTTCTATAAAATCATTAATTGTATAATAATCTTTAGCACACAAACGCTCTTTATCAATTTTTTATAGGCTGTTTTATAGGACACTACGATCTTAGAGTGAAGTTATTCTAAAAAAAAATAAACGACACAAAAATAAGTTTGGTAAATAGAAATAAGTTTATAAAAATTAAAACATAGTTTACAAAGATATACTTTAGATTACCTTAGAATAAATGATAAATATAAATATTTTGGGACATTAACACTTATCACCATCTAGTTATTCTAGTTCTATGGTAAGCTATGAGGCTTTTGTTATGGATACACTATATATATATATATATATATATATATATATATATATATATATATATTATATATATATATATATATATATATATAACTTTAAATACATACATATTATAAATATAAACACCCATGACTGGAATATAGAAAATCGTGCTCATCACAAAAATGAGTGCCCCCAGCGGGACTCGAACCCACTACCGCTGGCACAGCAAGTACAAAGCTGGCAAGCACTAAAAACTGAGCTATACGTGTCAATCTACAAGCTAAATTAATATGGACTATTTATAATTTATGTTTATATTAATGTACGAGAAAAGAGAATTCAAATTAATGCCACGATAGAAGAAAGTATAATTAAATTACAACATGAATTAAGAAAACCAATTAATTCGGTCCATATTAAATAAACGTAGTTATTATGGTTTCTTTACTGCGTAACATTTTGGGATGAAAGCCTTTAATTTAGTTTTTGACCGACCTCAAAGGGAAGGAGGTACAATTCGTCAATTATTTAATGAATAGGTCTATATTAGGTCTCAATGGTCCTATATTTTGAATAAGAAACCAAGTCCCAAGGGTGGAAAAATTACCTTAATAAATTAAGTGATTTTCAAATCATTGTAACTTTTTCAGTTCAAATATAATTGAGTTTATTTTTTTTTAAATTCATTGTTCTTACATAAAGATTAAAGTACATAAACAGGACCTAAAATCAGCAGAAAACTAGGGGTATTAAGTTTTTGTAACAGAATAACATGCCACCGGATTCTAATATAACGGAGTGAAGTAAATATTTTTTTAATTAATTATTACCGATACAGGTAACTTTATAACAAATAATAAAAAAAAATACAAATTGCTACTCCTGAAAAAAATATATCAATAGGCGAAATTTTATTCGTTAAAATAATTCCAAAAATATTTATTTGTGTTATTTAGAAAATCACCAATAGATGTCGCCAAGTGTTTTTATAGTACGTAATTTATATACCAAAAATATATTAAATAATTGTCAAATAAAAATGTTTGTAAAACATTTACAAGCATCGTTTATTAAACAAAGCTATAATGTTTTTCCAATTTTGTGGTGAACGATGAAATTAGTAAATACTATTATGAATGTTTGAGCTTTATCTGTGGCTGGGAACCACACGCAAGGAAAACTGGCAACACACATCTCTCTCGCATTTAGAAATACTTAAGATTTATACTATACTAGCGACTCACCCTCGCTTCGCTTAGGTTCGTCCCTAGCTTGCTTCCCAATACAGATTTTCATCCCCATTTTCACCCCCTCAAAGGACGATTTCCCGGATAAAAAGTATCTTATGTCCTTCCCAGGGTCTCAAACTATCTTTTTACCAAATTTCATTTTAATCGGTTCTGTAGATCCAGAGATTACCGCCTACAACGTCACAAATTCACAATCTCACAAACTTTATCTAATATATAAAATTTCCATGTCACAATGTTAGTTACCATACTCCTCCGAAACGGCTTTACCGATTTTCACCAAATTTTATATGCGTATTTAGTAGGTCTGAGAATCGGCTACTATCTATTTTCCATACCCCTAAGTGATAAGGGTGGTCCACCCCAAAAAAAAATGTTATGATTCGGCATTAAAAATACATACAAACCTAAATTTTCACTAGGGACGAACCCGAGCGGAGCGAGGGTGAGTCGCTAGTCTCTTTATAATATTAGTATAGATTAAAAGTCGTTCAATGCGTAGAGCTAAAGATCGTGCTCAGTGGCGTGCCATAGGAGAGGCCTATGTCCAGCAGTTGACGAAAGCAGGCTGATTTTGATGATAATAGTGATAAAAAAGTTTGGTCATAGGTTGTTTGAACGCGGTCGGAGCCGCGGTCAATACTAATATTATCTAAAAATTATATATAAAATACTAAAATAACAGATGAACATCTTCCTTATTATTAAAAGATAAACATCTTCCAGATTGATAGTTTCATTTTGCTTTTCAGGATTCTAATATATCGGAGTAAAAATGTAATCTATATTGCTATCTATCACTCACCTTCCCATATATTATTTCTATGAAAAAAATAACATTGATTAGTTACCTTGTCGCTACGGGTAAGAACAAATCAATAAAAACACTTTTACTTTATTCATGTACCTACCTATATATAATCTATATGACGTATCTATATAAAGAGGGAAAGACAAAATTGTTCAGTACCTTTTTCTCCTCTGTTTGTCAAGCAGTTTTCTTTTTTTCTGCTTAGTAGCTATTGACGAGCTTTAGTAATCTTTACTTATTAATAAAAAAGTTTTAGAAATTCATATATGTATGTTTTCTTTAATGATTTACAATAATGATTATAGTCACATTTTTCATTTAATTATTAAAATAAAACAGACCACTGTTACTAGTAAAATTTGCCAAAAGATAGCGCTGCATAGGATATAATGTTATGAGTACAATCGAAAACATACAACAAAAGTATCTAATAATATAAGAATGTACATATATATATATTAAAACCATGTCGGGCTTTAAGTTAGTACACAATTCTGAAAACAAACGTGATAGAATATAAGCCTATATAGAGGTTTAAAGTAGGTCATGTCGACTATATTATATCAAAAAGATCAAATTAATGCTGTCCATATCTTCTACTATCACACGGAGTCTCGTTAATTGGATTAAGCGGGTAAAGAACATAAGACTAAGAGTAGTGCACGTAGCGACCTTCGATATACTATTTTAAGGGTTCCGTACCCGAAGGGTGCCAATGGAACCCTATTCCTAAGCCTCCGCTGTCCATCCGTTCGTCTGTCAGAGGGCTGTATCTCATAAACCGTAATAGGTAGAGAGTTGAAATTTTTACAGAGTATGTACTGTGTATTTCTATTGTCGTTCTAATAACACATCATAAAAATTAAAATGGCGAATTTCAAAAAAGGCTGCCATGCAAATTAAAAATAAACGATTATGGTACGAAACCCTTCATGTGCGAGTCCGACTTGCAATTGACCGATTTTTATTTATTAAAATACTATATTTAGAATGGAAAGTTTTATTAATTTCTCCAGAAAAAAACAGACAGGTAGATAAAAAAACCTTAAAATGAACTAGAACAAAATCTACATAAGATATCGCTATACATAATATATAGTGTTGAATATAATAATCCAAAACACATTTGCCAGATGAAGCAGGAAAAACGAAGGGAAGGGAAGGAAGTTACAAAAACAGAAACGGGGAAATGGTAAATTTTGTGTCATTTTTAGGGTTCCGTACCTCAAAAAGTAAAAAGGAACCCTTATAAGATCACTCTCCTGTCCGTCTGTCTGTCTGTATGTCTGTCCGTGTGTCAGCACCGATTTTCTCAGGAACGGGTGGACCTAGCAAATTAAATTTATACTAGATACTAAGGTATATAATCCCTATTGTATAAAAATCAAGGTCCTGAGTTAATACGATAAATAGATACGGGCAAATTTAGATTTTCGCGAAAACTTGTAAGTACCAAAATTTACCTCAATTTTCATTTATTTTATTTTTCGGAATTTTCCCTTTACTTGTGCTGTAAAACCTTGCTTTTAACTGAATTTGACAATTCCAGGTCAACCGGAAGTACCCTATAGGTTTTACGTCGAAAACCTATGTGGTAGTTCCCGTTGACCTAGAGTCGCGAAATTTGCAAAAAGCAAGGTCTTACAGCACACATAAAAGAAAAATTCCAAAAAATAAAAAAGCTGTAAATTAAAGTTTAAAAGATTTCCTACAAATTTGTACGGAACCCCTTGGTGGACGAGTCCGACTCGCTCTCGTACATAATTTTTTATCATTTTTTATCAATTCAAGCTCATATATGAATTATATAGTGTTCATAAGTAATCATCCAAATTTCCCCGACAAAGCAGAAAAACGAAGGGAAGGGAAGGAAGTTACGAAAATCGGAAACATGAAATTGCTGAATTTTGTGTCATTTTTTAACAGTGTTTATCAATTCAAGCTCATTACCTATGAATTCTGTGATTTATAGTAGTTTTTACTCGTCGTGCGTCAAGAACTAAAGTCATTAAACCTAAACATTTTACCTATTTATGATTCAAAACAATAACAGATAAATTTAAAAATTTAATTATCTTTGATTTTAATATTTTTGTTTTATTTTACTTATTTGGAAGCCTAGGTTATAAGCTAAAAATATATTTAGGACTATCCATAAGTCTCTCAGAATGTCACCCTTTTGTACCCCTCCCTCCCCTTTTGCTACGTAAAATCACACTTCCAGCGACTCCCTAACAAATATTACGTCACAAAAGCGAGCCCAACCCCCTGTAAACGGTTTTTTATGATTAAAAATAGGGTACATATGTTGATGTTTACTTTATTTTGACAATATGTATATTTTCGTAATCCTTAACCATTAAAATTCAATGAATCGAAAGATCGTCTTCCTGTTAGAAAATGTTCCTAGTCTCGTACTTTGACTTACTCTTTCCGTGTTTATTATTATTTTTACAGTAAATATTATCTTTCGTATTTTACACCTACAAATACATAAACTATTAAAAAAATTAATACCGTTTACAGAACTAGGATAAGTGGTCTAGTTTTTTTTATTAGTATTTTCCCGTCACGCGGTATATAATAATCGTATTTTAGTAGCGTGGGAAGTGTAAACATACAATTTTAGGTAATAAAACAAGTGAGGCATCTCCCACCCCCTACTTCAGCTCTCTACCTCTCCCGGGGTATTGAGGGTTAAAGTATATTAATCTGTCCCTATTGTGACCACACAAGTAAATAAATAAGTGTATACAGTCTGATCTCACATATCGATATCTCGACACGCTGAGCGATATCCCTCACTTCCTCTTATTTGCGAACCTATTTAATGAACGGCCCCTTATTATTAATTAATATATTTATATATAAAAAATTAATATATTTATGTATAATAAAGTACGAGTACTACTAGCGGCTCACCGTCGCGTCGCTCCGCTCAGGTTCGTCTCTACTTACGTTTTGACTTTAAGTATAGATTTCTCACAGATGAGATATTTTCCCACAGTAAAAAGGAATCTGTATGTTGACCCGGATAACCAGCTATTATCTTACTAAATTTCATCATAATCCCTCCAGTGGTTTTTACATGATGTGGTCACACATAAACAGACAAAAATTCTAAAAACTATAGATTCGGCCTCTGTATCGAAAATAATGTCTATTTCAGTTAGATTTTCTAAAAAAATATTTATTCGTTGCCCACTTATGTTCTAAAAGAATATATATATATATATATATATTGAAATATTCATTACCATTTATCCATCAGATTTAATTCAAACTTGAACGTACGAAATCATATTTCTAAAACATAAGAAAGTTATGGATGTTGGAACGTGGACCAAAATACTCGTAAATATATCAGTAGTTGTTTGCGACAACAGTACGAGTAGCAAATTCCTTTATTTCCAACTTTTCCCTATAGGTGATGAGTAAACATGGATAAATTACGAGACTATGCACACAATATTATATTTTAAACTCTATTACATAGTGGATAAGGTATATATTTGGTTATTTATATATATGATATTTACACACTTCACTGCACAATTCTGTTAATCAAAGTTTATTTTCTTCTATTGAATGGAGTGAATTCTCGCAAGGAAATCTCAATCCGTATTGCTCCGTTCATTTGTAGCGTTATGTATAAATAAATGGAGAAGTAGATATATGTAATGAACAGGAAATGTCACATTTACAGACCCAGGAAAATGAGCGGGTTTCCAGCGGAATTATTATGATTCTGGAAAAATATGCGAATATTGTCAGTCTTAATTTTCGTAAATATCGTTTTTTTTAAATATCTCAAAAACTATTAGTTTGTCTAATGACGCTTATTATAAAACTAGTAACTAACCCTCGCTTCGTTCGGGTTCGCATCTAGAAAAGCACAAAGAGATCTACCCCACGGGAACCGTTCATTTTTCAGTTTAACAAATGTTCGACGTGATTCTTTAAATTGACATAGCTTTTTTATTTATGAATCGATTAATATGAAACAAACACTAAATACTAAATGAAGCTTACCGCAATATATTAGTGAAAACCACATCTAAATCGGATAAGCCGTTTTTGAGATTAGCGTGCATAAACACACAAACAAACAGACAAAAATTCTAACAATCATTGTTTTGGGTGCTATTTGGGTTTATAAAGGTCCTAATAATATTTTTTCTCATATATCTTCCATGTACAGACAGCGACCTGTTACATTTTTATTATTTGTATAGATTTGTTTCTATAAATATTATATACCAAAAATGTTCATATAGGAAATTTCCATGGGGCTAATTGTGATTAAAATATTTAATTATGTCAAATTACTTAGAATTACTTACAAAATTAATAAAATTAATCACATTAATATTACATATTCGAGAAGTTTGTAAGTGATTATGTTACATCCTCACGTTGTGTGTCACAAGGTGTTTGTGAAATTCAGAACGGAAATGACTACCCTGAATTAACACGTTAGAATGCTAACGTGTTCACTTAGCTATAAATTATTGATATGTGTTCAATTATATTATAGAGAGCATTAATTTATATGGACGTACCTGCCTACCCACGCAGGTGGAGTCGCAGGAAAAACAAGTATTGCGAAAAATTAAAACACATAAACTTAAGTCTCTACGGAAAAATAAATAAAATAAAACCGACTTGCATATTGTATAAATGGTGCGGAAATAAATAAATCACTTTAAACTTTTATCAGCCACTAGCATTGCCGAGAGACAGACAGACAAAAATTCTAAAAACCATAGATTCGGCCTCTGTATTGATAATAACGCTTATTTCAATAAGATTTTCCAAAAAATATTTAATGTACAGATTCGGCTTAGTTACAATTTTATTATATGTATAGATAAACATTAAGCATATGTACGAGTATGTACATACATATGCAGTATGCACGTATGTATATTTGCTTGTGATTGGTTCATATTGATCTTTATGTAAAACTACATAAGTCCGCTACTTTACCTGATTGAAAAATGTTTATTTTCGACGTTTTAAAGCAGCACCTACTAATAAGTTTAGGACGAGTTGGTGGAACTCTTCACATATCTCACGCCACAGGAAAGGACAAAAGTACCAAGATAAAAATTCTTAAGAGTGTTATATTGAAAAAAACGATATTTTTGCGGTTTATTTTGATTTTGTATGTATATCTACGATAGCTGTAAAGCCGAGATTGGTCCTATATAAATAGCAAGGAAATTTTGCCTCCCAGGATAGCATAATCACTTTTAAGGTGACTATAACCGAAACATTATTTATAACTCAACACTCAATTTCTGTTTTAATCTTTTTATTAATTAGTGCTTAATTAGTACGTAGATAATATCTGTTATAATCGTAAATTCAAATTATTTTATTAAGCATTCAATTTTTACAATTTTTTACTGTACTTTATGACTTTAATACTAGTTTGGAAAGTAAAATTTTTAATTCTGAAAAGAACTGATGAAAGAAAAAATATTTTTTGTACCTTTTTTATAAGTAATAATAACGTTGTTGTTTTAAACTCAATAAAATTTTTAAAGTCAATATCTATTCGATTCCACCCATTTTTACATACATACCTACTTGTTGAATGGCAGTTGCGAACGTTGCGATGTCTTCGTATCTAGACCAAAACAAAATTCGACTCGATAATATTCTAAATAAAATTTCTTCACGTATGGAATTGAATATTCGTATTTCAGTGAAACTTAAAATGTGGGTTATTGAAAAATACATTTTCAAGCACTTTTCCATCGTCACCTTAACATTTTCCAATAATAAATAAAAGAAAATAAAGCTGAAACAGGCTTAGAGCATTATTCTGCGAAGAAGTCAAAAACCTAATTAAAAATATCTGAAAGTGATTTGCAACTTCTAAGCTTATAGTTTATGTAAATTCATTTTCTCTCAATAACTAAACTTGGTCTAACCTGGGACTCGAACTTGAGTCCTTCGGACCTGAGATAGAACGTGCTAACTACTAAACCAACCAAAGTCAAAGTGATATACATACGTGTATCTGTGTGTAACGTATGCACTGTGCATACCATTCGTATAATTGAGGTAAAACTTTGGCGGGTTGTTGTGTGCACACCTGTGAAAGTTATATAATACCATTAACACACGATAGGTCGCGTGAGTTGTTCCGGATAATTTGAGATTTAGTATCCCGTACCACTAAGTAATTCAGATGTATGTGTTTGTTACATTTGTATATATAGGTATTTCTGTATTTCCTTTACACCTTTAACTTTACACCTGAATGGAAATAAGGCAAATAGCGAGTTAAAGATATGTAATGAACTAGCAAGCAAGGTAACCTTTAAAGTAGTTCTCATATAAACGATAGGTACTATAATTATAGAAAGTTATAAAGAAGCCATAACATTTATGCTTATATTATACCTAAATGCTAACGTAGCTCTGTCTGTCTGTTGGTTACGTTTTCACGCCTAAATCTCTGAACCAATTTATGATGATATGTTGGGTATAGAAGCCTTGAATCTTGGAGAGGTTCAGGAACATAGCAAGTTTCATTTTCGGGATAAAAAAGTATCCCGAAAATGAAACTTGTGAAGGGTGAAGAAAGGGTTTGAAAGTTTGTTTTGGGAACAAATGATTTTTCAAGTTAAGGACAAAAAAATCATTATTACCTATAATTTTGGTAAGAAATAAAGTATATTTCGCCGTTTATGACAATCAAGATAAAATAGGGGACGATTTCAAGTACTTACTACTTTTATATACCTATGTATATATGTTATATAGTCTATCTATCCCATATTAACCGTTAAAACGTACCTAGGAAGCAGGGACGAACTCGAGAGAAGCGACGGTGAGTCGCTAGTTTAAAAATAATTTAGCCATCAAAAAACTTCGATTCTACTAAAAATTCATTTGCCTTCGACAAATTCCACACAGTTGTTATATATTACAAAAAATATTTTTCGACGCCTATTTTAAATTAATACTTCAAACGCGGTCACTTCAAAGTTTTATATTATTTTGAATTGTATAGCTTCTATGCGACATTGATATTTGATAAATCAGTCTTTCTAACGAGAATATTTGTTACAGATGACTTATTTTAAACGATAGGAGCTTTCAAATTCAAAAGCATTCCAGCCCTTTATTTTGGATGAAAACCAGTTTTGTTTTATTTAAAAAGTTTCGATATTTGCGAAAATCTCTTCTAAAGAGTTTTTCCCCCTTTTTAAAACATTTTCTTTCAGATTTTTAATAAATGTCAAAGGAATATTACATTTTCATAAAACATAGTATATAACATTTTAGTTTATCTAATAATATCTTAGTTTTGCTGACAATAAAATAAATATGATAAGTTCAACGTTTCTGAATCGAACCGCTAAAGTGTGGAACACCCTTGCAGCATCCGAGTTTCCTGCCACCTGTAACTTAAGTACCTTCAAGGCATAAAAACTTTTTAACAAAAAAATAAAAACCGACTTCAAACAAAAGCACTAAAAAGTAAAAAATAACTGATTGGTAGTTTTCATTTACTATACATACCTAATCAAATATTTTCGAAGTCGGTATGCTTTGCTTTGTATCGGCTGGCACCGACTTCGAAATTATTACTTTTTATTTTTTTATTTTATTTATAAAGCACACTAACAATACACATATAAAACATTTCTGATAATCTTATTAGTAATATAATTAATTAAGTACCTGATATGTATATCTATAACAAGTGTACATAGCGTTCACTGTAAACAATAGTCAAAAGTATGAAAAGTTAAATACTAATTACTACCTTTAAACTATAAATATAATATTATAAATATACGGTTCCCGTGGGATAGATTTGTTTTTGTTTTCCTAGAGGCAAACCTGAGCGAAGCGAGGGTGAGCCGCTAGTAATAAAAAAAAAGCCAAGAAGGTTCTTAACTTCAATTACACTTCCTTCTTCATATGTTATATACTCGATTATGTACATTTTGTACATGTTATTTAATTGTAAAGTAAAACGAATTGTTAATTAAAATTATCGGTTATTAATTTTAAAATGTTGAACACAAAATAAGGCATATTTATTTTAAGATCAAGATCATTTCCATTAGACCATGGAAAATTATAGAAGGACAAGCAGTGTAATTAAGATCAAGTAACAGTACGCTCAGTAAATTATTATCATTATAGTTTTAAACCCTGAAAAAACACGCCATTTATTAACTGTAATATCGGATATATCTTTACATAGTATTAAATGAAGTCGCTTCCGCTGTCTGTTCGCTGACTTGTTGGTTTTAAACTACTCAACGGATTTTAGTGCAGTTTTCAGCAATAAATAAAGTGATTCAAGAGGAATGTTTATATATATAATACATGCATATTGTAGTACAGAAAAGTCGACAAATTCAAAGATAAATGTATTTCATACTAACCGTTGAAACGTACTTAAGGACGAACCCGAACGAAGCGAGGGTGAGTCGCTAGTTCAAAATAAATTAATGTAGCCGTTGTAGTTCAAAAGTTGAATGAGGTACAAAAGGACGAGCCCAAACATACCTAGTACCTACATATGAAAGAAAATCAATCTGCTATATTCAACAAAAGCATATTTCATTGCAATATCGAATAGCGGAAGAGAGTGAATACCAATTTAATAACTTTGGAATTTCTGTAACATTCTTCTTTTTTATTAAAAGATTAGCTTTTTATGTGGAACAAGCTTCACCTACGTTCAAACAATTTTGTTGTGGGTATCTTTATAATAAAAATGAAATGCTGTTTGTTAGTAAGTGACAGCTGACAGTGACAGTTGACAGCCACTGAACCGATTTGACTGTTTAAGATTGTTTGTAATAATAATCAGAACTATGTTTTTAGGAAAATTAGGTAAGTCGGAAATAAATACTTTCTGTCATTTTTATATACCCTCAAGTATTATCTATACCTACGTTAAGTAGTTAAACCCGAGCGGAACGAGGGTGAATCACTAGTTTAAAATAAAACTATTATTTCGTACTTTTTCGCGGATTAATTTTCATTTTTGGTTCCCGACGTTTCGAATGCTTTACAACAATCATGGTCACGGGAAAGACCAGTTTCTCCAATAAAGATAGATACGAGTAGATAAAGTTTTATTTTAAAATATCAAATATTCGCGTAAATCTAATAAATTATTATGACCTTAAAGATTACAAATATGTTTATTTACATTGGGAAAAAAAATCTGCGGATCAGGTAGTAAAGTATAACAATAAAATCAATCTCTCTGGGACTAGGTAAATACTATTGATATACTATATTAAGTAAATGTCTGCACAAACACGTGCATTCTCGATTTCCATCGCCCCATGGGACGACAATTCGACACGGCCGGAGAGAAATCAGGCGGGGGGCCATAAACTAGTTGTAATGGCGTACATAAAATAGCCAGTATAGCAACTCAAAGTGTAGCATCTATATATATATACATATAATTCTTTTACTACGTTTGTCTGTTTTTTTTAATTCAATGGCTAGATTTTAAATAATGAAACATTTAGAATGATTCTAAATAGTAATATTTTGTATGTCTTTTGGGTGTACGTGGGTGTACGTATGCTACGCGACAACTTCGTAAATTCTGAACCAATTTTCATAATACTTTTTGTATTATGTAGTTCATCAAGGTAGCTGATAATTACTTTTAAAGTAACTTGGAAGTCATTATGCCTAGGGCTTTAGCTTCGCTCGGTGCGTCCGTAAGCTTGAATGTTTTACTATTTAGCCCTTTTTTAACGTCCAACAGCTGGGCACGGGCCTTCCTTCAATACGACGGGGATCAGGCCATAGTCCACCACTCTGGCCAAGTGCGGGTTGGCGGACTGCACATCTCTTTCAAAAACTTGCTAGAATTATTTGAATGGTTTAGGAACACATAAAAGACAAATGTCCAAAAAAAATTCTTTGCGCCGGGAACCTTGATGGAACCCAACAGAGTTTTATCACAATCGGATCAATGGCTTAGGAACGTATAGAGGACAAACATACGATCAACATATTCAATTTATTTATATAGATTGAGATTATAAAGTCGAGTATATTTAAAAGAAAAAAAACCAAGTAAATAAATGTAAAGTATATAGAAATATACAAGCAGGAAAACCCGCAAGCATAAACTAGTATCTAAATATTAAATCGTCCCTGAGATTATTTTCTCTATTATAGATCGTCTAAAGAAACTGCAACTGACAGACTATCTACCATACAATCTATTTTTGTTGGTATTATTTTGCTGGCTGTAAATAATTACTTTTTTCTTATTTCTTTTCTTCGCGTTATTCTTAAATCGAAAGTAAGAATAGTTTATTCTTAAATCAATGAATATGATTTTTCGTAAATATCATGTAGAAACCGAATTTCATTTTCGTATTGAAATCGATTACATACATAATGAAAGGAAAATTTTAGCATTCTAAAATGTTCGTATTTAATTTTAAATGAATAAAATGCCACTAGATATTATAAAACCAAGTAACCCGCCATGTCTGTCTGCCTGTCTGTCTGTCTGAACGCGATAAACTTATAAACTACCGAACTGATTTTCATACAGTTTTCATCAATGGACAGAGTCATTAATGAGGAAGGATTAGGTGTATAATTCATTAGGGTTTTGTGTAAAATGGCTGATATAATGTTATGACGAAGATTGTTGCAGACCTAGGAAAATATCATGACTGTGGGCTTTATTGGAGTGCACCGCGAAAACTAATAGTGTATATATATAGTAGTTATAAGAAACCAATGTATTACGGAATTATCACTACATATATAAATAAAACAAAGTCCTCTGTCCTGTCTGTCTGTCTGTTCGCGATAAACTTTAAAACTACGGGCACTGATTTTCATGCTATTTTCACCAATGGATAGAATGGTTCTCGAGGAAGGTTTTAGTTATAACTTGTTAAGTTTTTGTATACATTGGCTAAAAATTAAAATATAACGATATTTGTTAGAGGTGTCAGAAAAAAATAAGCCGCCTGGGAGCTTTCAACGAAAACGCTGCTTAACCCATTGAGATACTCGTATATAATAATGTATGGTGGAATGGTGTATCTTATATAGGTCTACAGAAAAGTCCGCGATGACATATGTCTATCTCTTAAGGATAACATACTACTCGTATATCCTACTAAGTTCTTGTAAACTGTAGTAAAGCTACATATATGTACGTACCTGCGAAGTGACGGTAAGTCGCTAGTCTTTTTTTTTTTTTTTTTTTTTTTTTTTTTATGGGACTAAGGGGGCAAACGGGCAGGAGGCTCACCTGATGGAAAGTGATCACCGCCGCCCATGGACATCTGCAACACCGCAGGGCTTGCAGATGCGTTGCCGGCCTTTAAGAAAGGAATACGCTCTCTTCAAAATCGCACTGTTGTGGAACGCTGGACATCGAGGTGGTGTGGATTTTACTATTTTGGCGCGATGTCTCAGCAGCCGGGATCAGTCCGAACAATTCCTCGGAACACTCCCCGTGATAGATGCGGTAGAAGATGCAGAGTGATCCAACATCTCTACGCAGAGCTAAAGGATCAAGCCGATCGGAGAGAGCTTGATCGTCGATAACTCGAATCGCCCTACGAGTCTATACTTATATTGTAAAGAGGTAAAGTTTGTGAGTTTGTGAGATTGTAAGTTTGTGACGTTGTAGGGGGTAATCTGTGGATCTACTGAACAGATTTAAATGAAATTTAGTAAAAAGATAGTTTGAGACCTTGGGAAGGACATAGGATACTTTTTATCCCGGAAATCATTCCTTAAGGGGGTGAAAATGGGGATGAAATTTTGTATGGGGAATCAAGCTAGGGATGAACCCTGAGTGAGTCGCTAGTTTTTAATAAAAACGTATAAACGTTTATTGTTGCATTTAAATTTTCTTACTGTCCATAAATCCTAACTTTACAAAACAACATGCATAAATAACCATTTTCACGTAATCGCTGCAATATACTGCAGTAAATAGATAAAACGCACAGTTTATATTGTCCCATAGATATCGGTTTTATTTCATGGTAAAAAATAATATTGTTTTCTTAGAGGATATCAGGAAAAATGAGTTATTTTAATTATTAAATCGATTATTTGGAAGAAATTCATCGAATAGCTAAAATATTAGCTTTTAAATAAAAAATTTTTTTTTTACTTATTTTTAACTTACAGTAAGATTTTCTTAGTTCATTTACTCGTAATTTAGTAGCTCAGTAGCACTTAAATTAATTTTATGTTCGTACACAGTAGAATAGAAAAGAATTTTCAAATAACCTTCTATTCAATTATCAAATAATTTCCAGCAGGAACTCGTAGTTTTTCGCAGTTTTTAGTTTTTCGCATAAAATACTTTTAATTATAGCTCTAATTAGCTCTAAGTACGTATTGCCTTCTGTCTTTGCTTGTGTTTAGATTTTTATTAAGTGTCAGTCAGTGCGTTACTAGCAAAGAGGGTGTCAAATAAAAACATACTTGTTTCAATGAATTATTATTATCTTTAAATACCTATATCATTTATAATATTATATATTTGGCGACGAGGAAAATTCTATGTGTCTAAAAAATATATTTAAAGTAAATAATAATTTATTGTAATAAGTACGCTTAATTAATACCCTCGTTGCTTAGTAGCCCTATAACTTTAAGAACCTATTTTTTTAAATGTTTGTTTTAATGCATTTACGCATACCACCTGTATACATGCAGATGGTTATGTGGGACTCACCGGCTACAAAAGCCTGTACTACCCACTGAAACCCAACCAAATTTTCCCCGTTTTAATGTGGCGGCAAACCACAACAACCATGGGCTTGTTCCAGCAGTCTACTCTGATATCATCATGGGTGTTGCTCCATACGTATAATTGAGAGGTGAAATAAAAATTTAGATAAGTTTACGTCTATAAATTCATATATGTAGATGTTTCTATGTAACTTTCTTGTTCAAACCAAATGGTTGTAGTATATTATTCTTGAGTCGTAAACATCCTGTGACGTGTTGTTTACATATTACGATAGATCCGATAACAATAGTTGCTGAAATTTTCTCTGTTTGTCTGTATATCTGTATGCATTTCACGCAAAAAGTGCAGAACGGATTTTTAACTTAATTTTATGTAGTGATAAATTATTACTCGGTTCAATATTTAGGATAAACAGGAAAATCATTCCCACCGGAAACCAATATCTGGTTTGTCCGAGTTGTGCTTCATACAAAAATGCCAATGATTTATTATAAAAAACTATTTGTAGCAAGGATAAACATTCACACACATTCATACACATATTTAACAATTTAGTGCGGTAAAAACACTCACTTTCATAGGAAAATACAAAATTTATTTCGAGTGTAAGTCACTCATCTACATATAGGTATAATTTAGACTGATTCAAAAAAACCGACTATTTTTTTTTTAATATTGAAAATATTGTCAGAAATGACGAAAAAAAAAATCCTGTGAAAGTTAGAGCTCTTAATATTAATATTAAGAGGTGCCGAGTGGAAAATTTCGATTTCCCATTTGATTAACGTGGGAAAATTTTTTTTTCTTACTTTGGAATTCTGTAGCTCTTTAACAAGTCATCGGATTGGTTCAGTCAGAACATATTCTTGTAGAGAATTGAACGCTCTACAAAAAAGGTCTCTTATGATTTTTTGATATATTTACTTTTTCAAAAGTTATTCAACCCTAAAGATGAATTGATTCAAAATTTTTACATTTTCTAATTTTCCGACGCAACCATCAACTTTATGAGAAAATTTAATAGGACTTTTTTGTAAAACATTCAATTTCCTATAACTTATCTCTCAAAAAATTAAAATTTTTTTTACAGATCGTAAGTTATTTGCAAAAAACTAAAAATTTTTTTAAAAAGTTGTCATTTTTATTCTTAAAAATTAATTATCATGTTAAACAAATAAAGTTTTAAACCTAAAAATTGAATGTTTATTATAATCAAAGCAATTTATAATCGTTAAACTAAAAGATTTCTATTACAATTGGGCACTTTTTTTCTGTATTCACTAATAATTAGCAATAAGTATTGTAGTTGATCTTCATTTTTAGTGAAACACTTATTGTATTGTTCAATTAATGCTACACCACGCTCCGCCACGTCATTCACGACTGTTAATTTTGTAAAATAATTTTGTAGAATAATTGAAAAAAAAAGCGTCCGAAAGCTACGAATACTTCCTCACTCTAGTACACGTCACTCACAGTATTGAAGGCTTAACAATAAAATATATTACTCTATTCAAAAAAGCTCGGCAATTACCTAATTCTTGGAATCACAACAGCGTTGAAGTATATCAAATATAGGTAGAGGGGGGCGAGCTTGAAAGGATTTTTAATTGATATGGATAGTAGAGTCATATTAAATATAAAATAGATAAAAAATGTTTTTTATATGCTTTTGAGAATTGTTCGTCTTGACCTTGAAATGATTTTCCAAAAATCGAATAACATAAATCAGCATTATTTGTTAAAAAAAAAAGCTTTTCCATTATTGATTAAATTGTAATAAACATTCAATTTTTAGGTTAAAACTTTATTTGTTTAACATGATAATTAATTTTAAGAATAAAATGACAACTTTTTAAAAAAAAATTTTTAGTTTTTTTGAAAATAACTTACGATCTGTAAAAAAAAAAATTTTAATTTTTGAGAGATAAGTTATAGGAAATTGAATGTTTTACAAAAAAGTCCTATTAAATTTTCTCATAAAGTTGATGGTTGCGTCGGAAAAATTAGAAAAATGTAAAAATTTTGAATCAATTCATCTTTAGGGTTGAATAACTTTTGAAAAAGTAAATATATCAAAAAATCATAAGAGACCTTTTTTGTAGAGCGTTCAATTCTCTACAAGAATATGTTCTGACTGAACCAATCCGATGACTTGTTAAAGAGCTACAGAATTCCAAAGTAAGAAAAAAAAAAATTCCCACGTTAATCAAATGGGAAATCGAAATTTTCCACTCGGCACCTCTTAATATTAATATTAAGAGCTCTAGCTTTCACAGGATTTTTTTTTCGTCATTTCTGACAATATTTTCAATATTAAAAAAAAAAAAAATAGTCGGTTTTTTTTAATCAGTCTTGGTATATGTATCTCTTATACCTAGGAGTACGAATAGTAATAAGCTGACAAAGTCGCTGTCTGTTTTCATCTGTTTCTCCGCTTACTTCGACTAAATCGCGTAATAGATTTTGATACGGTTTTCACTAATAGAAAAAATGATAAACGAGCAAGGCTTTTTGTATATAATTTGTAAATATTTTATACAAAAGGGCTGAACTGTGACGGTGGTTTTTCAAAAAACAAATAGTGTTTTTCTACATTTACACGGCTAGGAAACATTAAGAGATACATCAAAACATTATTGAAAAAAAAAATGACGTCACGTCTGGCTCAGTTTGTAGTGAACCTAATTGTTGTGCCAGCGGACGCGGGTTCGAGTCCTGTTGGGGGAATTCATTTGTGTGATGAGCACAAATGTTTGTACTTCAGTCATGGGTGTTTATATTTATAATATGTATGTATTTAAAGTTATATATGTGTAGTGTATCACCTATCTGGTATTAATAACACAAACTTCGTAGTTTACCATGGAACTAGATGGTGCTGTGTGTTAATGTCCCAACATATTTATTTATTTATTGATGTAATATAATATTGTAGGCTATAAAAAGGCCTACAGAAAAATTCGTGATAGCGTGTGTCTATCTCCTAAGATACACTCGCAATAACTATTTTATCTATTTAAAACGTAGGGACGCACGCGAGAGAAGTTAGGGTAAGCCAGTAATATAATATAAGTAATTAATGTTTTATGATATAAGATATACGCGATAATTAGTTAATATAAATTAAATAAACCTGTTTATTTTTACTCTTATACAAACAAAATAAAAGTTTGTAAAAAAAGGTAATAGCATAATTAGAAATAATGGTAATTTATGTACATAGACATATGTAAATCTATCATATAAATCCTTTCCACTTTTTATGTAACGTAGTGTAATATATTTTTTTTAATTTTTCATTCCGGGATGAAATTGCTTACTTATGTCCATATCTAAAATGCAAGTAAGAATTAAATAGGTATAAGGTATCTGATGCTTAATCTTCGTAGACCAATTTAGCAGATAATAGAAGAACAATTAAAAGATATTCGAGCGAAAAGAATATATTTCTAAGATATTTCTCGAATATCTTGACATTTTATCGAGATATTCGAAATTGAATTAATGCAAATTTATAAGTTATACAAGTTGACTGGAGCTTTATGATAATATTGTAATAAGTAAGAAAGTGTATAAAGTAAATGAAATTAATTTTATTGGAACTGGGGTTTAGAAGTTGTATTTCGACAATTTTACTATCGAAATTTACTACAATTTCTCAGAGATGAGATATTTTCTCGCAGTAAAAAGTATCCTATACGTTGACCCTGATAACCAACTATCATCATACCATAATTTAATTCTATCCAGTGGTTTTCTCATAATGCGTTCCCAGAAGACAGACAAAAATTCTAAAAACTATAGATTCGGCCTATATTGATAATAATATAAACTTTTTCAATAAGATTTTCCAAAATATATTTAATGTACAGATTCGACTTAGTTACGATTTTATTATACGTATAGATTAGCATTGCCCGCGGCTCCGCCCGCGTTCAGATGACCAAAACCCTAATTCTTAGGTTTTACATATTAGTATACTCTTACAATTCAGTTTTTGTTTTTTTTTGTATTTTTTCTCAGAAATAAGATATTTTCCCGCGGTAAAAAGTATCCTATATGTTGACCCGGATAACCAGCTATCACCATACCAAATTTTATCAAAATCCTTCCAGTGGTTTTTCTGTGATGCAGTAACAGACAGACAGACAGACAAAAATTTTACAAACTATAGATTCGACCTCTGTATCCATAATAATGTTTATTTCAATAAGATTTTCCAAAAAATATCTAATTTTCAGATTCGGCTTGCTAATAATTTATATTATATGAATAGAAAATGAAAATCGTTAAGTCATAGACATAATCGTCATTCTCTTATATTCTTCAACGATTGCAGAATGTCATCTAAATATTCTGATACATATGTACCTATTTAATGATGGGATCTTGCCTAATTAATATAAAGAAGTCTTTGTTAATTGAATTTTGAGTAGGAAATTGTCTCTGCAGCTGCATTAGGTATAAAAAATCTGTTTATAACACTATACTCTAAAAAAGCTCTGGTACGAATAAAACGCAAATTTAACACAATTTAATTAGTTTCATTTGTAACTAAATATTTGGGTGATTAAATCTTGAAAGTTGATTTTTAATTGCTTCAAGTACGTAGTATCGACTCGTTTTTTTAATCCATACAGTTGTCTAACAAAGAGGTCTAGACGGGACAATCGTGCGGGGTGTTCGAGGTGATACGAAAATAACTATTTCGAAACCGAATGTCACACTTACTTTTATTCGACATTCGGTAAAAGGCTATAGGGCGGAACTCGGAATCTGTTCAATTTTTAAATTAGTTTTGTTCATTTACCCCAAACCGAAAGAAATTCGGCTTAGGGTTTCGGTTAAGTTCTTTAACCGGTTAAAATCCGGAAAACGGTTTTTGACGAATCTAGGTTCCATGATCGAAATTAATCTGTTATAAAAACTTTTTAACAAAAATAAAAACCGACTTCCAACCACTAAGATGTAAAAATTAACTAAACAGAGGTTTTCATTTAGAATAGATACCTAATCAGATATTTTCGAAGTCGGTGCCAGCCGATGCAAAGCAAATCTAATATATTTCGATACGTCAAATATATATTTACCTATTAGATGTTCATATCTTAAAATATTGCAAGCTGGCACCGACTTCGAAAATATCTGATCAGGTATCTATTCTAAATGAAAACCTCCGCTTAGTTATTTTTTACATTTTAGTGCCTGGAAGTCGGTTTTTATTTTTTGTTAAAAAGTTTTTATTTTTCCATTTTTCGTGGAGACGTAATAAGCGTGTCATTTGTAAGAAGAAAGTTTTTTAACAACATATTCGACTAAACAATTTATGTAAAAAATATATTTATTTTGACTTTTTTAAAAACCGCTCGATCGATTTCAATAAAATTTATATGGGACCACCTGGGAAGTATACCCTATGAATCAAAAAAAAATTCAAAATCGGTTCAGGCGTCTTCGAGTAATCGGTGAACATACATAAAAAAAAAGAAAAAAAAAAGATTCCGACGAATTGGTAACCTTCTTCTTTTTGAAAGTCGGTTAAAAATGAGTTTCTGTGCGTTTACATTTGGCGAATATTTGATAATGGTGAATTGTTTATTACGAGTATGAATGAATTAATCGGTTTATTTCGGTATTATCCTATGTCTAACATTTACTCTACTAACTTTGAGAACAACCGTTAACCATTATTATTATTATTATGTTAAACCGTTCGTTTTTATTCACCGGTTAATGAACGAGCGACGAATTAACCATTACATTACGGAAATTATACGTTTTTTGAACTGATGAATTTGAAATTCGATCATACGACGTTTGAGTCGATCAAAACTGCATTTTTTCACGTTTTAAAACTATAATAAACTAACATCGATCTATTACCACATGAGAGCAGAACATGTATAATTGTATAATAAATGCTTAACTTCATGCGCGTTCTTTACATTTATAACATTACTTGTTTTTGCCCACGACATTGCTCGCGTGATAAGCGGGCGGGGTTCAAGGGTCTGTGTCCATCCAATCAGCTGTTAAAGGGTGAAAAGGTAACAGACAGACTAACTTTCACATTTATAATATTAATATGGATATGGCATTTTCATACAAAGTAGTCTTAATTAATAATTTCTTCCTGACAAGACATGTTATAATTTTAAAGATTCCTGTCATTCCTAATTATATTTTTTTTTATAAAAGCACTTTCACTATTATAGTTCATCGTCTACCAAAAACTTTTACGCTTAAGATTTTTATACTAGCATAGGTAACAACGTATATAAGTTTTGATCTAATAACTTTATTATCATACATTTAACGTGAGCCATTTTAGAGCTTCGTCAGAATTACACTCGTACTATAAAGACGCTTTTATCAATGATTTTATACTCCAACCGACTTCAAAAAAGAGGAGGTTAATTATTTTATTTGTATATTATTTGATTATTTAAAAAAAAAAAAAAAAACAGTCTTTATTTAAACAACACAATGGTAACAAATACTCACAGCCCTAACTCCTGAACTAGAAAACTGTGTTTCAGGAGCTAGTTATAGAATTAGAATTATTTATTCAAAATTGCACCCTAAAATATAGTTTACAATTTTACAGAACTTTTGGTTAGGAAGAAATTATTAGATACATATAATAAGTATGTCCATTCATAATGCCATTAATATTTTTATATAGAATGAGTTTTGAAATGTATGTGTAGTATGTATGTAATGTATACGGCGCTAGCTGTTAATAAAAGAAAATAAACACGTATTGTGCAGGAAAATGTTAGTAGCAGGTGGAGAGGGTTGAAATGTTATGGGGAAAAATAGAAGGTGTCCACGGGCAATATTATTAGCAATGAAAAAAAGATAATTTCTTATTGTTAAGATATTTTTTTATTGATGGATGGTCCTTGAGTAAAAATGATTACAAACAAAGCAAAGCTGCGCTTTTTTGGCCATTATTCAGGGGACTTAAAATCGCATGTACAGCTAGCATGTCTGGCTGCACACCCGGAGGTTCTGGGTTCGAATCTAGGATCGGGCCAAGTTTAGTTATGGAGTCCTTCTGTATAGTAAGCCTCAGTAACAGCCCGGAGTTGGGAAGTTGACGGTGCTTCACCCCCGTGCCTCGGAGAGCACGCAAAGCCGTCGGTCCTGCGCCTTAACTCTCACCGGTCGTGTCGAACAGTCGTCCCACCGGAGTATGAGAGTGATAGAAATAGAGAGTGCACCTGTGTCTGCGCGTACACTTGCGCACTATAATATCTCCTGCGCAGGTGGCTAGTCTCAATAAGATTGGCTGCCGTGGCCGAAATCGGTCAGGAGAACATCACCATCCTTATGGATTCCAAAACGGCTGGAGCGATTTTGATGAAATTTTCAGGCAATCTTTAGATTAGCTCGCGGGTGATCCTGTAAAGTTTGGTAGCGATGGGAAGTTTAAACGCGGGCGAAGCAGAAAGCGAATTGTATTGAAATGACTTTAATCGTTTTCATAGCATTATAATATGTCATTTCCCTATATTTAGCTCACCGTATCATTAAGCTCATTTATAGCACTTAAGCGATTGGTATCTGAATAATTTATTTTTATCACCACTCTGTCCTAATGTTTTAGCCAAATTTGTTTCGTTAATAATAATAATGGTTGAAACTCGTTTTAGTAAACTCGTAAACAAACAATTATCGAATGAATTGTAGCCCTAGCCTTAGTAGTTTCCGACATGCGTTATTATATACTATATAAAAACAAAATACCTTTTTCTTTAATGGTATAACGTAGTTTTATGATAATAATAATAATGATGCCTGGCCGATTTCGGCCATGGCAGCAAATCTTACTAAGGCTGCGTGCTATTTGTCACAAGCGTATAAACAAAAGTGCACTCTCAAAATCCGGTGGGGTGTCAATTGGACACGTCCAGTAACAGTTAAAACAGACTGACGACTTAATGTGCTCTAGGAGGCATAAATGTGCTTACCCCTACCAACTTCACAACCCCGTGCTGATACTAATGTTGTTGACATTAAACCATAATATACGAAGCTCAACCCGGAACTCGAATTTAGGACCGCGGGATCTGCCGTACATTCTAACCACTAGGCCAAGTTAATTATAATTGTTCTTTTGTACGATATATATCGCAGGGCTATTATAACATAAGTCTAGTAGCTATAATATATTTTAAATTTTAATAAATTTATTTCAGGACCACATTGCAAGGGGTTTTTTTGCTCACAGACCGTTGGTTAGAGGATGCACCGCAGTCCCTCGTCCCCGATACATTAAAATTCACATTATAGTAAGTATTGACTATATTAGAGTAGTTTTTATTAAATTATAATTGTTTTTTTTAATTTATTTAATAAACAAGGACCCCTTTTACATATAAAAAAGTCATAATTAAAGATGTATCACGGTACATGTATACATGTTTATATATTTTTATCTAATTTGCTTTATCTGTATATCTGTTATCTCAGTTCAACAATTTGTAACGTGTGTACCGTCTCAGTTAAAACAGTACAATATAGTTGTTACTAGCATTGCCCGCGGCTCCGCCCGCGTTCAGATGACCAAAAACCAAATCCTTAGGTTTTACATACTAGTGTACTCTTACATTGCAGTTTTTGTATTTTTTCTCAGAAATGAGATATTTTCCCGCGGTAAAAAGTATCCTATATATTGACCCAGATAACCAGCTATCACCATACCAAACATCAAAATCCCTCCAGTGGTTTTTTTGTGATGCGGTAACAGACAGACAGACAAAACTTCTGAAAACCATAGATTCGGCATCTGTATCGATAATAATGTTTATTTCAAAAAGATTTTCCAAAAAAATGTCTAATGTACAGATTCGGCATAGTTACAATTTTATTATATGTATAGATTAGAGTTTGGAGTGCACAAGTTAAAATACTTATAAGTTTGAAGTACTCTAATTACTAAAGTTGCTGTATAATTTTGACGACTAACTGGCCACCTCTGTTCGGCTTAGTGTCTTTAAATGCACTCGTAAAAAATGAAGCGACAAATCGCTTCAAAAAGCTATCACCCAAAATAAAAAAATAAATTTAAATGTTTGTGAAATTTATTTAACCGTATATAGCTAATAGCTAAAATCATCTAGACTACATAATCGAATAATGGTCGGTCAAACAGACAGATAGATAAAAGATCTAAGAATCGTTGTTAATAATATTTGAAACATACTTTAAATAGGAACAATAATTTAAAAAAACAGAAACATTTAAAGTTTTGACTTCCATACAAAATCGTATTATGTATTTAGTAACACATAAGATATTATGTATATCTTATCTGTCAATTCGCATTTGGCCGGCGTTATATTTTACATTACAACTGCCTCGGTGGTGTAGTGGCTAGTATGTACGGCTGCACACCCGGAGGTCCTGGGTTCGAGTCCCGGGTCGGGCCAAGTTTAGTTATTGAGTCTTTCTGTATATTAAGCCTCAGTAACAGCCCGGAGTTGGGAAGTTGGCGGTGCTACATTCCCGTGCCTCGGAGAGCACGAAAAGCCGTAGGTCCTGCGCCTTAACTCTCACTGGTCGTGTCGAGTGGTCGTCCCACCGGAGTATGAGAGTGACAGGAATAGAGAGTGCACTTGTGTCTGCGCGTACACTTGTGCACTATAATATCTCCTGCGCAGTTGGCTAGTCTCAATGAGATTCGCCGCCGTGGCCGGAATCGGTCAGGAGACATCATCATCATTTTACATCACAGTTAACTATTTCCTAAACCTAATAAACGTATGGAAGATATCGCTACTTTAGAGATAAGGCCGCCTCTTGTGCTTTTCAAATCCGTTTATCTTTCTCTAAGAACTATTACTATTATATTATTAAGATTAAGACGAGATATTATTATAATAACCTATTTATGATTTATTTTGATTTATTTTTAAGGTTCCATACCCCAAAAGGAAAAAAGAAACCTTTATAGGATCACTTCGTCGTCCGTCTGTCTGTTAAGACCCTTTTACTCAGGAAATGTGGAGGTATCAAGTTGAAGTTGATATCAAATACTCAAGTGTGCATTTCCTTGTAATTGTGAAAAAATTAAATTTCAATCAATCAATTTTGACACTCGCGAGGGAACCAAAACGTATATGGTACTACGTCCCGTTGACCTAGAATCATGAAATTTTGTCAAGAAGCAATGTCTTATAGTACAAATAAATTTAATTAAAGTTTAGATGTTTGGATGGATGTTTGTTACTCAATCACGCCAGAACGGCTGAACGAATCTGGATGAAATTTGGCAAAGAGATAGATTATAGACTTTAATAGAACATAGGGGTTTTTATCCTTAGGCTTATTATTATTTATATTTCTAGAGAAGAACACGAGCAAAGTGAGGGTGAGCCGCTAGTGTGCCATAATTGATCTAATTTCGAAATATTAAAATAATCCAGAGTTCGCTTGACATATTTTATTCTTCATTGCCTTTCATAATTAGGCTCCAGTTAACAATTTATATGCTGAGTAGCTTTAGTTCAAGAAGGATATTAAATTAATTAGAATATTATTTTCCCTATAATTTAAATTATTAGTAGGTGTATTTATAATATAATCGGTTATAATAATACATATATGTATTTTAAAATGCTAATAAAATGTTTGGTTGGTCGAGTTTAAAATTAATATAATTATTAAATTGTAATGTATAAATCAATAATTAAATAACGCATATTAGGCACATTTCAATCATATATTTATATCATGTAAGGAAAGAATATAATATTATATATTTGTCAGACAATGACAACGGTTACCATGGCAACAATTAGTCATAATAGTTTTTATATATGAGTAATTTATGCACATTTATCCCTCAGTAATAAATGTTCACTTTTATAAGTAATAATTATTATAAGAATATAAATATAATATTTTAAAAATATTTGAGAAACTACTTTGAATATAGTAATGAGTTTTTACGGGAACCGGAGAGACAGTTATCAGCTAACTTCATCATGTCGCTTTTTGGCTGTCGGTGTGCGCGCGCATCGTAAAAATTTTACTCTCACATTTTTTTTTCCAAACGTCCCAAGGGAAGTATAAGTTCAAAAATCCACGATTCAATAAATTACAGCGACAGCACCTGTAGGTTATATCCATTTTAAATGAAAACTATATTGGTCAAGTGTAAGTTGGAATTAGGTTTACGATTCCTACCACAGTTAACAATAAAAAATTTCACCACATTATTATAAATGCGAAAGTTTGTATGCTTGTTATTCCTTCAAGCTGAAACAAGTAAGGAATGAAAAACAAATAAGGAATTGTAAATGATCGCGCTGTCTGTGCTATAATATTAAAAGTATTTGTGGCAATTATGAATAAAAAATTACCTTCCTCTTACCGGTAATAGAACTAGCGACCTCTCATATTAGACAGCAATGACACATGTCAGCCTGAACTAAAATTGTAGAGTAGATTGAATTATTGTCTACTTAAGAAACAGTATTGAAAAAGTTAAGCGAAAACAAGAACTAGCCGTAATGTCAGTATCAGAGATGGTATATACCGTAAAAAGCCATTAGTATTCGCACTATTTATAATAAATGTACATATCTATACATATAATAAAATTGTAACTAAGCCGAATCTGTACATTAAATATTTTTTGGAAAATCTTATTGAAATAGACTTTATTATCGATATACAGGCCGAATTTATAGTTTTTAGAATTTTTGTATGTCTGTCTGTCTGTCTGTCTGACTGTTACCGCATCACGGGAAATACACTGGATAGATTCTGATGAAATTTGGTATGATGATAGCTGGCCTCCGTCAACTTATAGGATACTTTTTACTGCGGGAAAATATCTCATTTATGAGAAAGAATACAAAATCTGCATTGTAAGAGTCTACTAATATGTAAAATCTAAGAATTTGGTTTTTGGTCATCTAAACGCGGGCGGAGCCGCGGGCAATGCTAGTGTATATTCTATATATATAGAAAAAACTCTGTACTTATTATATTCATATATATAATTAAAATTCAAAACCATCATTATCTAAATATCTTTAAATATTTAAGAATTCTTCAAAAGCTATACTAACTATGAACAATTATTAATATAAAATAACAATAATATGCAAATATTTTTACAAAATACCATCATGTTTTATATGTTTATATATCGTGTTATCCATATTCTACAGACATCATCAGATCTTTAGTAGTAACTAATCTTGTGGGTGTTATCAGGGCTCAAATAATAAAGCATTCAATGCTCAATACAATTTAATAAGGGAAATCATAATGCTAAAACTTGAAACAGGGAAAATTAATTAAGTGAAATCACAATGTTACAAACTCCAATGATTTAATTGAGCAGCGGGTTCTCGATACCGAACATTGACTTCCAACTATAATATCAAAACATAACTCTCTATGATTCTCCAAGATCAACCAACTTTACTAAACCACGTATCTCCAATTATGAATGAATGTCATGATGTCTCTGTCTCTGCTCTAATTTTAAAAGCAATAAAAACTAAACTAAATAACATAGTGACTTTAAAATAATAATAATATTTTACATTCTAGTAAAAGGTAACTAAATCCTCCTCCTCCGACACACACACACACACACACACACACACACACATATATATATATATATATATATATATATATAATATATATATATATATATATATATATATATATATATATATATATATATATATATTTATTTATTTATTTATTAGTGGTAAAACGTCCATACAAGACATCTTACCTTCAAATTAGTTTGCTATAATTAAATATAGTGAAGAATTAAAGAGAAGAGGACGACCAAAGAAAAGATGGATGGACTGTGTAGAAGAGGATATGGCTAGAAAGGGAGTAAGCGGGAAAATGACGAATGATAGAGTAGAATGGAAGAATAAAACATATTGCGCCGACCTCAAATAAAAATTGGGCCAAGAGCAGGAAGAAGAAGATTAAAGAATTGAAGGAGTGATGTAACAGCTTCTTAGTGTAAATAAAGTTTAACCAAAAATTGAGATACGAATTTTGTTAAAATCAGGAACTATTTTTTATTGCAACCACGCTGTAGATAAGTTGTGTGGGACAGAATTGCATTATGTTTTCGTTTTCCCTTCATTTGTGTATTCCATTTTCTGAAAGTAAAATAATATTTAATTAATATACAAATATAAATCAGCAATTAGATCAGAATTAATTAAAAAGTAACTAAATTAATTAAATATATTTTTAACTCCCCGATACAAAAGAAAGGAGCCATAAGTTTAACTTGTGTATCTGTGTGTATGTGGCATCGCAGCGCCTAAACGAATAAACCGATTTTAATATAGTTTTCTTTTTATTGAAAGGTGATTTGATCGAGATTGGTCTTAGCTATAAATCAAGAAAATCCGTTCAGCCATTTGCAGAGAATCAGCTCTTTTCTAAACGGTAAAAGTATATGAACAAATTCTACAGATTTAATCGATATAAAACTTGGTATCCAGTAATTTTAATGCCACAATGGCAATGATATGGTATCCTAGGTCTAGTGTTGCAGCGCCACTTAGAATTTTTCAAAATACTCAATTCTTTACTAAAATACTGCAGATATCATGTTTAGGCTCATTGAAATGATTTCAATGAATAATTAATAAAAACTTATAATATAATTAAAGAGTTTACACTCAGCTAAGCTTTTACTAACTAAACCACATTAAAATTATCAAATTGAAATAAAAACAGCTTTGTGTCAGACTTACTATTTAGTATTTACGTATATTACATTTGTCGTACTTGTGACATCATAGAAGATGTACAACATATTTTAGTGGAGTGTACCCGAAGCGAAGCCTTGCGAAATAATTTGATTAAAAATTTTAATTTTAATGTTAAAGGTTTTGGTAGATTTCATAGCATACTTGCTACTCCTGTTACAGAACAAGCTAAAGTAGTTTTTAATGAAATGATAAAAATATTTAAGGAAGCAACAGCTATGTAGATGAATATATGTTTTTGTGATACGATAGGTCTGGTATAATCTCAAGAGATTCAAAGACCTTTAAATATTAAAGAATAGAAAAAAACGTATATTACATGGTCAATTACGAAAAACATTTCTATTTAAAAACGGAATTTATTAATATGTTTATAAATAAATAGCAATATAATATACTTACTTTCTATGCAGCGCCATAGAATGAATTTATATCCTTCAGGACATTTAGGGTGCACTTTAATCGCTATATACGAGGAGAGCGCCCAACACTCGGTGCACTTTTGTACGAGTACCCACAGAACTAACCAAATTATGAAACACTTCATCGTATTATTAAGTGACATGATGAGATATAATATAGTAGATTGATAAATGTTTTAAATATTAATAATAGAAATTATTAATAATAGCTGGAAATCTTGGTTGATCTGATATACGAGTATATATTGCAATTCGCTGCACTTTACTACACTTCACTTCATCACGCTCATTAAATTCAATTTAGTGACATATCCAGTTTTAATATGGTAGGTCTCTAAATTATAACTATTAATTTATTTCAGTTTAGCCCTCTATGTTGGATGGTTTTAAGAACTACTGCTAATTATTAACACTAGATACTTTCAATGAATGCGAACTTCTACAGTAAATTATTTACATATATGCCCTAATACCAAATAAACGTTATTTCTCTTAACACTCGTTTTTGAATACTGTCTGTAGTGTATTGAGTATATATATAGTTTTGTGTGATTCATCTTACCATACTACGTGACCCGTTCAAGGTCTTCAAAATACGACGCTTAAACAAGGGCGGGGCTTAGGTCTTCGTCACGTAGTCAACATCCTCTTGGGAAATTCTGTGCTTTTTTGAGCTATATTCAAATTATGCTCTCGACTCAGCTCGTTCAGCGCTTTTTAAACTCACAGGTGGCAATACTGACACACATATGCCGGGACGCCAGCTAATTTAAAACTGACAGTCCTTGTACTCACAATCAGTCAATGGTTGTATGCTTATCTATACATATAATAAAGTTGTAACTAAGCCGAATCTGTACATTAAATATTTTTTGGAAAATCTTATTGAAATAAACATTATTAACGATACAGAGGCCGAATATATAGTTTTTAGATTTTTTGTCTGTCTGTCTGTCTGTTACCGCATCACAGAAAAACCAATAGAGGGATTTTGATGAAATTTGGTATTATGATAGCTGGTTATCCGGGTCAACATATAGGATACTTTTTACCGCGGGAAAATGTGTCATTTCTGAAAAAAATAACAAAAACTGCAGAGTACACTAATATGTAAAAACTAAGAATTTGGTTTTTGGTCATCTGAACGCGGGCGGAGACGCGGGCAACGCTAGTATAGTATATTTTTATACTACAGCCCCTGTGATCTACAATGTGTCTGATTGAATTGCTGCTGGAAACAGGTATCTTTTGTTCGTCCTATTAAAGGCCTAACAAACACTCCGTTATTTTGTAATAAATTAATCGTGTTTATATTTACCCTTAATATAAGGGAAAGTTCAGTTTGCGAAATTTTAATTTTCTCAAAAACTCAAAATAAAAGCCAAACCAACCATTTTATGATTCATACCGATTGCGCTTACATAAAAATAAATCACAGCGACAGAGCCTCTAGGCTATATTCATTTTAAATAAAAATTATAATGCACCTATAGCTCTATATAAAATCGGCCAAGTGTAAATTGGAATTATGTTCACGATTCCTACTACAATTTGTATGTGTGTATGTTTGGACGTATGGAACCTGAAGATACACATAGGCTACTGTTAGTACTATAAAAACTTTTTAACAAAAAAATAAAAACGGACTTCAAACAAAAGCACTAAAAAGTAAAAAATAACTGATTGGTAGTTTTCATTTACTATACATACCTAATCAAATATTTTCGAAGTCGGTGTACTTTGCTTTGTATGGGCTGGCACCGATTTCGAAAATATTTGATTAGGTATGTATATAATAGGTAGGCTTTAATTACTTAGCCAAAGCACACCGACTTCGAAAATATTTGATTAGGTATGTATAGTAAATGAAAACTATCAATCAGTTATTTTTTATTTTTTAGTGCTTTTGTTTGAAGTCGGTTTTTATTTTTTTGTTAAAAAGTTTTTATTTTTCCCTTTTTAGTGTAGACAGTAGTAGCAAAGTAAGAATTCTAAAGTGTTAGGCTTGTCAAATCAAAAAAATAAGCTCAAACTCAAAGTATCTACTATTAGTCATTCAAGAGTTCCACCTATCCACCTTCTGGCCTTACCATCAGATCAGGTCAACGATACCGAACCACTGTACTATCAACGGAAATAGAAACACTTCAGAGTTTCAAGTCAATATGACAATTAGAAGTAGGTTAAATTCATCATTAGCTATTTTTCCACCCTTAGGGGTGGTATTTTTTTTTGAAATTTAAATGGGACCAATCTGGAAGTATGCACTTTCAAACAAAATAAAAATTGTCCAAATCGGTTAATAAATGACGGAGTTCTGAGGTAACAAACAAAAAAAATATACAGCCGAATTGAGAACCTCCTTTTTGAGGAAGTCGGTTGAAAAGAAGCAGAGATTGCATTTATGAATGCGCGTACACTTATGTACTATAAATTGGCTATAGTCAGTGAGATTGCACGACTTGACAAAAAATGCTTAAGAGGCACTAGTGTAGGTGAGTGGCTAATGCTTAATTAATTATTAGTTAACAAGAATTAGCTAAGTGTAGAGAAATATGTAATGTATTTACACACATAACCTTCAGGTAAAGAAAATACTGCTAAGCGATTTACGATCCCTACAATATCTCTTTCGCTTCTTTTATCGTTTTCTTTTATTATTTATTTATTTAAAGGAACCCTAATTCTTTTTCTAAAATAAAAGTAGCCTATTTTACTTCATATAGCATCAGCTATCTTCCAGTGAAAGTCCTGTCGAAATCAGTCCAGTTGTTTCAGAGATTACCCGGAACAAACAGACAGACACACAGACAAAAATTTTAAAATTTGTGTTTTTCTTATAAATACCGTATATAATTTTATATGCATTAGTAAAACGCTGTTATTTTGATATTACAAACAGACAATTCAATTTTATTTACCTATCTGTACAGATTGAATAATAACCATTAAAACATACCTAGGGACGAACCTGAGCGGAGCGAGGTTAAGTCGCTAGTATTCTATAAACCAAGAACAAAATCAAATAATACTTATGAGATTTTATTTTAATCATGCAGAAAAACAATGTACATTTTTCAAGGATTTCATTAAGCATTTTGTAGCTTCAAAATAATATTTTTATTACCTAATTTAAAAAAAACTACATCTTGCTAATTAATGAAACATAAAAGAGTGCAGAATGTAAAATATTTAATAAAGAAAACTCAAAACTATAAAAAATATATTAAAAAATTGTTTTAGTTAGTTAAACACTGCAAAGAGTAAAAAACAAAACTTTAGTTCAAATAAAGCACATGTATTGAGTTTTTGAAATATAAAATGTAACTATATTTTCACATACCAACCGTTCATATTGTATTAAATGAACGTGCGCAATGTCCATGGAATCATTTGACTGAAGCGTAAAGGCAATATATTTATTAAAGCAATATTCCAAGCCAAATAGTGTAGTTAAATCGACATTTAATTCAGTATGCGATACAATATTATATGTTTATGTGTGTGCCTGCCTGTGGTCTAGTGGCTAACATATACGGCTGCAGATCCGAAGGTCCTGAGTTCGAGTTCCGAGTCGGACCACATTTATTTATTGAGTTTTTCTACCTAGAAACATACCTAAAGTGGTGAAGTTGGCGGTGCTTCACTTCCGTCCCTAAGACAGCTTGTAAACCGCTTGGTTTTGCGTCTGATGTTCCACCGGTAGTAGGAAATTGTCGTCTCACTGGAGTAGGAGAGTGACAGGAATAGACAGTCTATGCCTGGTCTCAGTGATATTGGCCGTAGATAGGTTGACATTATTACGTGTGTCAAACATACATGAGTATTTTTATTCCTGAGCACTAAAATAAATTGCTCTCGCGAAAAATGTATTATATTTAATGTGAAGTCTCAGTGACATCAAAAACCGTTGCGTCCTTTTATATGATTACGCACAAAATAATTTCACAGAAGGATCTGGCAAGTGGTGTAACAATAACTATTGAAAATCAATAAGGAAAAATGTTATTAAATATTTCTTCGCAAACTATATTTCTATATATGGATAGCTGTTATATTTCTATACTAGCGACTCAATCTCGCTTCGCTCAGGTTCGTCCCTACTTACGTTTTCACGTTTAGTATAGATTTCTCAGGGATGAGATATTTTCCCACAGTAAAAAGACCCTTGACCCGGATAACCAGCTATCACCATACCAAATTTCATCAAAATCCCAGTAGTTTTTCTGTGATGCGGCAACAGACAGACAAAAATTCTAAAAACTATAGATTCGGCCTCTGTATAGATAATAATGTTTATTTCAATAAGATTTTCCAAATATATTTAATGTACAGATTCGGCTTAGTTACAACTTTATTATATGTATAGATATTATACCGAAAAGTGAGAGTAAGCCACTAAAATACAACAAAAATAATACCTCCTTTTTTGAAGTCGGACAAAATATAGCGAAATGATAATATATTATGTATGTAAGCGTTATGTCACGTGACCGGAATAACTTATTCCCATAATTTATTACTCAATTAGTGGATGATATATATGTATACCTCAATCAATTTGTCTTAGGGAACTGAATGGAAGAGGAAATGAAGATAAGCAAAATGAATGAATTATATTTTTTTCATACAGGTACCTACGTATTATGGTCAAAAATATAGAAAATATTTTAATTACATGCAGCCATTTACGAGAGGACGTAATGAGTATAATGTAAGTATAATGATATTTATTAGTAGTTATTAGTTGTCATATTTATTATGTAATAGTATAAAATCAACTTTATTTCAATTTTACTTATCTATCTGCTGTATAAATAAAAATGAATATCCGTATGTTTGTCATCTATGCGTTCTTAATCTATTGATAGGATTGTAATAAATATGTGGTGGGTTATTCTGTATAGGCCTGCAAAGGTTTTTGGTGTAAAAAAGTCTTTTTTTGACGTTTGTCTTTTATGGGTTCTTAAACTATTCAAGCTTAGTGACGCTCCCAACGAAGCGAGGGTAAGCCGCAAGTATCTTTTTTTTTTTCAATTAGACTTATTACAAGTACTTTTGAATCGTCAATTTAATGAAAGCGTCAGTGTAGTCAGTCCGTGAGTAAGCTACCACCGGCTCGGAAAGCAGTTCTGCTCAGAAGGACCGGCGAGAAACTCAACAGTTGCTCTTATAAATAAAGAGGTTACATGTATTTTATTAACATAACAATATAGATAGCCTGCATATGAGTCAATATCACCCAATTCCACACATTTTCATCAACAAGAAACTCTTGAACAGTATAATACGCCTTGCTCAATAAAATATTTTTAACTTTATCTTTAAATTTTTGAAAAGGTAAATCTAGGACATTTTGTGGAATCTTATTATATATGCGTATACTCAGGCCCATAAAGGATTTATTCAGATTTTGGAGTCGAAATCTAGGCGTAACAAGCTTATTTCTATTCCTAGTGTTTATTGTGTGTCTATCACTGTTTTTTTACATAATTATTAAAATTCTTACGAACTAGTAATATATTACATAATATATATTGTGACGCAGCCGTAAGAATACCAATTTTTTTGAAAAAATCTTGCAGGGAATCACGAGCTCTTAGATCATAAATAGCACGTACTGATCTTTTTTGAAGAATATAATTCGAATTAATTTCCGCGGCACATTCCCTGTCAAATAAAAAATCAGCCTACTTAGTTATTTTTTAATTTGATACTGCCGAAACCAGGCAGGCTTATTAAATACGTGAATACAAATATTAACTTTTAAGTAATAATTTAACTTATAAATTATAAATTAGTGAGGATAAGCAAATTACTAGCGACTAACCCTCGCTTCGCTCGGGTTCGTCTCTAAGTTGATTTCCCATACAAACTTTTATCCCCATTTTTACCCCTTAAGGAATTATTTCCGGGATAAAAAGTATTCTATGTCCTACCTAGGGTCTCAAGCTATCATTTCATCTAAATCGTTTCAGTAGAACCAGTGATTACCCCCTACAACCTCATGAACTCACAAACCTTTACCTCTTTATAATATTAGTATTATATTACAAACAAAAAAATTGAGTGAAATATTACCATAACATTCAAGACAAGGGTTAGACAAGGATAAAGTAGTGATTCCTTCCGATCTGTGAAGGAAGTTTAGTTATTTATGATACTATGATATCCTCCGAGTCATGTAAGACTGAGTTTATAAATAGTATAAAAAGTGTAAATATAGTAAAAAATTAGGCACCTATAGCACTATCGTATATACTGATAAGCATTCTAAGATAAACAAGTATTTGCTTAACTTTATCGTGGTCAAATTATTTAATGCCCCGCCTTAGAATTCTAACGTAACACAAATGGTCGCAGCCCCACAAACACAATGAGTATTAAATGATAGCGCTTATTCTTGTTTAACAGACCTGCGGATTTCCCATTGGCTTAGACTCACTGAGCCCCGCCTGATTACCCAATGACTGTGCGTGAATGGCTAGACATGCGCAGGAGTATTTGTATGTAGATAAATAGAATCATAAGCATTAATAATATGGGTCGGAGAGTAAAATACTGTAAATAGCTTATGTTTCCTTTACATGTTACTGTATACAAAAGATGGCAATTAGTTGTCAGATTAATAATATTATACGTATTGAAAATTGTTTTTTTTTAATTTAATGTTTCAGTAGCAAGTTCTAGCAGGTACATATACCTATTGTACTTCGCACATTTGTTATGTAAACATAAAATATGTAGTACATAGCACTAGTTGATATCTCAGATTTTTTTTAAAGGTTAACGGCTCCAAGTTTCCGAAGTTTCCGAAAATTACTTAAAAAATAATAAGATAGGTCCTAGGTACCAGTCATCACACCACTCTCCTCATTAATCTAGGGTATTGATCCCTTTCTGATTCGCGATAGTGTACAGACGTCGTGCCATTCTTATTTATTACATTTTAATATATGAATTTTAAAATTAAATTAATTATATAAGAGTAAGTACCAGGCGAGCAGTAGTTGTGAAGAGTAAACTTAAGTCGACCGCATAAACTGTGAACTTAAACTAAAAATGTCTAAAGTAACTAGATCACCACCTGTGCTTCAACATACCTCATCGGGTTCAGGGGTTACCAAGGTTCCACTTGATGCTGTAACGGTAACATTTATATCCCAACGCAACAAAAGGCAACGAGAGTGTAACGAAGAAACATTTTTATCATTTAAAGAAGAGATTACTCACGTAATAAGTGAGTGGGAAAATACTTAAAATACTTTATTGGAAAAGTTAGTAGCAGAAGTTGCCGCAATAAAAGAGCAACATAATCAAATAAAGGAGTCAAACGAGGACATAGAAAAGGGCATTGAATTTCTCAATAATCAGTATGAAGATATGGTGAAAAAAATTGAAAATTTGGAAAAAGAACGCAAACAGCATCTACTGCAAATAGCTTCACTAGTATCACGGGTAGAAGACATAGAAAGAAGCTTAACAACATCCACTATGGAAATACGAAACGTCCCATTGCCAACACAACGTGAAACTAAGGGAGATCTATGTCAGATCGTACAAAATACTTGTAAAATCCTAAATGTAAATGTATCACAAAAAGAGGTCAGAGACGTATACAGAATCACTACAAAGTCTGGTAACACTATTATTTGGTGGCACTATTATTGCAGAAATTACTTCAGTCTTATCTAAATCACAAATTATTCAAGGAGTTAAAACTTACAATCAGCAGCAGTATCTTGAACAAAAACTCAATTCAGCCGTTATAGGAATAAAGCTAAACCAGTGTCCAATTTACGTTTCCGAAGCATTTACCTCCAAAACACGCAGGTTATTCTGGCAGGCAGCGACTGTGTCAATAACTATCGACCTATTTCTGTATTACCGGCATTTTCAATTTTTTTTGAGAAAATACTACTCGTAAATAAAAGGCTAGTAAAAAAAAATATTAAAATAAAAATCGATTATATCGGAAAACCAATACGTCTTTAGAGCAGGTCTGTCTACCTCTCAAGCCGTCTTTGACCTTACTACGTTGCAAACCTTCTAGATCAACAAGAAAGGGGTATAGGCGTATTTTTAGATCACACAGTATCTGTCCCGATATTACTTAGTAAAATGGAAAATATTGGCATTAGAGGAAAAATACTGGACTTATTTAAGAGTTATTTGTTTGTGTGGGACAAATGCCTTATCATTATAAATGTTTATTAACCAATTTAATAATATTAATACCTAAATAATTAATGCAGTAAAATTTACCACATAAAATCATATTGTTAAAAACTAGGTACTTAAATAAAAAAAAAATACAACCTACTATATTTAAAATTTGGCATTCATTCATTATTTTCAGTGGTATAACTTTACCTACTACTTTACTTTTTTGGCGGTACTTGTAAAAAATAATAATAATGTTAATATCAATGTTTAAAACTTTAATGTACAACTGACATTGTAATTTCATTGTTATTATTGTGTGGCTTTAGTTAAATATATGCTAAATTTAGTGATAATGTCTAATGATAATTTAGTGATAATTCTTTTATGTCATTGGCGCTGCTACATTAGCGGGATCAAACTCAAAAAAAAATCGTGGGGCTTAGCGTAATTTGCGTAAATATGTAACTGGTACCTAGGACCTATCTAATTATTTTTTAGCTTTTAGTATATTATCAGTATTATAGATTTTTTAGTATATTATAGATGTGAAAGTTTGTATGTATGGATGTTTGTTACTCTTTCATGCCAGAACGGCTGAACGGATCTGTATGAATTTTGGCACAGATATAGATTATAGTCTAGAATAATACATAGGCTACTTTTTACCCTGGTAAAATGTATGGTTCTCGTGGGATAGGTTTGTTTTTGTTTTCTTTTCAATTAAACCGTTTAACTAAAAATAAAAATACCTATTGTACTTTCACGTTTTTATTTTTTGAAGTGAAAATTTCTATAGGCAGGTTTGGATGGGGCGTAAACTCACGTAAGTCGTCGTCGACATGGTCACGTGATGTGTTAATGCTAGCACTCAGTGCCGATTGATGTCAAAACCAGATAAATATAAACAGTTTTAATTTACAAATTTTAATTTAAGATCCAGGAATTTATTTGAATATCCAAAAATATCAAATGTTTGTTTATAGTTTTAAGTTTTCACTTGTATCCAGCAATCCTCACAACTGGTTTTTTTAGTTTAAACTGTCTAAACTCTATAGATGATCCGCCATGCACTGTGTTCTACTTGTACAGTCCTTTTGTTCTATTTATAATAACCATATTGAGGGGGTTGTGAAAAAAATGTAATCCGTCGTTTTGTGGCGGCAGTCTTCTTGGATTTACAATAATACTAAATATATTAAATTGTATTGTCATCAGAACTAAAGTTGCATACCAAATATCAGATCAATCTTTCAACAGGAAAGGGGTAAAATTCCAATTACTAAATTTGACCCAACAAAGAAGGCAAGCTAAATAAAACCGTTTAATAAAAAGCTTGGTATCCTATTATGTACATAAATACCTACATCGTTTCTACATTTAATCAGATCAAGTGCTTTTTTCTTGTTTATTAACTTGTATATGTAACGTGTATAGGCGAAATAAAATGTACCCAAATGACACTTCCAGAAGCCAGTGAACAAAAGAATTGAATTGAATATTGTGACATTGTGATTTTTGATAATTATTCAGGGCCTGAGTTTACAGGATACTGATATTCTCTCTCTCTCTCTCTCTCTCTCTCTCTCTCTCTCTCTCTGCTCTCATATAATAGTTTTAATTTAAACAATAATATTAAGGTATTTTCCATTATTATCATGTAGGTAATTAAATTTTTTATACATTTTTATATTTCAGGAATTTACAGAAGAAAGACTCGTTGAAGAGGATATCTATTTACCAACAAATAAACGCGATACTACTCGTTTATATGATGAAAAGCGTGAAGTCTACGAAATCTCCATTATGGAGGTATTTGCTAAAATATTTAAATTTAAATATATATTTTTACCAATATTTAGGTATATTGTAGGTACATATGATCACTATGGGGTCGTCCAATAATTATGTGATATTTTTAGTAACTTTTTAACTCCCTCTCCCCTCCTGCTGATACGTGATACTTAGAATAACTAGTCTTCTGAATTCTAACTCTAGTCTTCTGAATTCAACGAAAGAACGACGAACGACGAAGTACAATGAAAAAATAAATACACGTGATATCTCACTACAGCCCCCCCCCCCCCCCCCCCTCCTATTGTGATGTTTCGTGAATTCTTCTAAACCGCTTCCCCCCTTTTCGAAATTCACGTGATTAATGGACGATCCTTATATTTTTCTGCACTTCCGTCTGTCTAGACGGTACTAATTATAGAAGCTTAGCTTGATTTTTCCCCTGATTTATTACTTTCGGAGTTAAGATAAGTATCATGTAAATTTACCCAATAAAACTTTAATACTAACTAAATAACAGGATACTCTCTATCTCTCTTTTCATCTAAAAATCTTTCTTTTTCTCTCCTTCTTAGAACTCTTTGTCTAAAAATATTGGGATGAGGAAATAACTTTGTATAGAAGTGCCATATTTTAAAAATGGAAATGTACCTATAGTAAGTTAGCACTTGGAATTTGACGATAGAGTATCCTAACGAGCATGTGTCCAATGTGCTAATGTAGTATAACATATTATTACTTGCATTCAGCCCTTTTTAACGTCCCACTGCTGGCAAGGGCGTCCCTTCAATACGAAGGGGATCAGGCCTTATATTTCTTAATAATTATTTCAGGCAACTATCAGCATGCTACGAACTAGTGCATACAATAGATGAGCTGTCCATTTCCTTAACACAAGTTACATATTCCCTTCTATCTGGAGATGTGGAAGCAATATTGGATGTGAAACGCAATCTTGTATTGGTGATAGAATATTTACGGTCGGCAATACAGTATTTAGAAGTTGACAGGGTAAATGTTAAGATCCTGGAGGAAGTTTATGCTTTGTAAGTACCAATTGGAAAATTTGTGACCTTTTATTTTGATTTTAGGTTCCCGACGTTTCGAATGTTATACATCAGTCATGGTCACGGGAGATACTAAGGTTAAGGAGAAGCTAAGGAAAAAAAATCCGAAAAGATACTTTTTATTTAAAATGTCAAATATTCGCGTAAATCTAAGAAAGTATTATAGATAGAGATGATTTTTCATTTATTAGATAAAATTGATAATCTAAATTATAGTGTAACTTAACATAAAATTAAATAATTGGATTGTAATATATAATAGTAATTCTTTATTAGTATCAACAATTTTATTATTTAAGTCTGATACATGTAATTGAAAGATGTCAAGAACCTTCTCAAACGACCACATTTGCTGTAAAACATTCGCAACGTCAGGAACGAAAGTCAACCACGAAACACTCGTTGTATTTAAAATAATTACTAAGTAGCTAATACTTTTTATAGCTAATGCTCTGTATTTAATGCCACCATTATTTATATTTCAGTTATACAACGTCGTCTTTTTTTTCGATAAATGATACTTCTAAAGAAGGCAAATGGAGAGTTGTGACTAGCAAGTATATGGACGATACGTATTCCTTATTGTTCCAGTTGAGAGAAGAGCAAGTTAATTTATGGGTAACTGTTAGGTGAGTCCTTTTGTAGCTTATGAGTTCTTAAAATTAATGTCTTTTATATATACCTAATATAAACTAGCGACTCACCCTTGCTCTGCTCGGGTTCGTCCCTAGATACGTTTTAATGGTTAGTATACATAATTCTCAGATATGAGATATTTTTATGCAGTAAAAAGTATTCTAAATATTGACACGGATTATCAGCTATCATCATACCAAATTTCATCAAAATCTTGCCAGTGGTTTTCTCGTATGTGTTCCCAGACAGACATACAAAAATTCTAAGAATTATAGATTTGGCCTCTGTATCAATAATAATGACTATTTCAATAAGATTTTCTAAGAAATATTTTATGTACAGATTCGACTCAGGGTAATTATTATTATATGTATTGATAATGCTAATGTCCCGTAGCAGTGGTAAACGCGCTTAGAAATGTAAATATAAAGGGTTCTAGCCCCGGGTTTCGCACTACAACTATGAATAATTTCAATATGATAATCATTAGCCTTACGTCAAAGGAAAACATTATGAGAAAACCTGCATGTCTGAGAGAATTTACATAGTTTCGAAGGACATGTGAAGTCTGCCAACTCGCGTTTAGCATTGAGGGGAGGCCCGTGCCCAGCAATTGGACGCTCAATTAAACTTATTACTATCATGAAATACATTCCCTATATCGTATAAACTATTCAGAAGTTTGTTTATTGATACATATATAAGAATTCTTTGTTTATGATTAATACCCGCGGCTTCGCCCGCGTTCAAACTTCCGGTCGTTACTAAAATCTCAGGATCACCCGCTGGGCTAATCTGAAGATTGCCTGAAAATTTCATCAAAATCACTCCAGCCGTTTTGGACTCCATAGAGAACATACATACACACATCAATTTATATATATATATATATATATATATATATATATATATATATATATATATATATATATATATATATATATATATATATATATATATATATATATATATATATATATATATAACATATTTTAATATTGAAGTAATGCTGATTTGTTATCTCGCTAAGAGTAACTAAATAAATGAAATAAATAATGCTAAGTATTCAATCGCCTCCATTAAGCTATCTTATGACAAGGGCCCGTAAAGTATAAACAGAACATCGAGATATACACTTACATCGCGACAAATATGAGATGAATAAAACAAACACTTGTTTCTAGTTCGAGTGTAATTCACGACGAGATACTTACAATACGAGTAAAAAGAGTGATCGTAATCGATAGAAAGATAATAATTTAAAATACTAAACTGTTTTATTATGAAAACAAAGAAAAACTTTATTAGAATAACACCATTGTGTACTACTCTCTGCCTGCAGCTCTGCTCGCCTGGTAGACTCGTCAATAAAAGGTAGCTAAAGTAGGTTATCTCCATTTCGATTTTCACTCAAATCCGTTAAGTTATAACAGCGTAAAATTACTCGCAAACTTTTCAATCTGCACTAATATTATAAAGAGGTAAAGTTTGTAAGTTTGTACAAGTACATACCTATGTAAAGGATAATCTCTGAGAACACTGATCCGGTTCTGAAAATTGAAAATTCTTTCACTAATAAGAAGCTGTTTACGGTTGAGGGCTACAGGCTCTTTTTTATTCCAGTAAAAATGTGTTTACTGTCAGAAACCATAATAACATAAATTGAGAAGGAAACGATCGTTGAGCTTTATTGGCGTGCGCTGCCTAATCGGTTTGAAATCTAATAAAATTCTAACTATGCCGAATCTGAACATTAAATATTTTTTATGAAAAATCTTATTAAAATATACATTATTATCGATACAGGGACCGAATATATAGTTTTTAGAATTTTTGTCCGCCTGTCTGTTACCGCTGTTGTCAGTTACCGGAAAAACCACTCGAGGGATTTTGATGAAATTTGGTATGATGGTAGCTGGTTATCCGGGTCAACATATAGGATAACTTTTTACTGCGGGAAAATATTTCATCTCTGAGAAATCTATACTAAACCTTAAAACGTAAGTAGGGACAAAAACGAGCGGAGCGAGGGTGAGTCGCTAGTAATTAATCAATAAAATATATAGCAAAAATACACCTAGGAGCGCATGCGAGTAATCCTAGTTTAAGTCGCTAGTATGTAACATTAGTGTAATAATTATTTTTATTTTATAAAGAGAATCAGCGGCCGCAGAGATATGGGCGGCGCGGCGAACTCTAGTTCTGGGTATCTCAGTACTTGGAGTGGTCATTTGTGCAGCACCCGTTCTTGTATTACTATTGCGGCACACGTTTCGTACGCTACAGGTAATAACTAGATGATATGAGTTAAAGTTAGACAGACTGAGATAAAAAAATCTATAAAGAGATGAGATATAGTAAAATAACGTTAGAATCATTCAACTATTTACATTTATATAACATTTATTCAAATAGTCATCCGAAAATACAAACAATACAACAAAAAATATGAAAGTTTTTTCCGTGCACTGTGGATAAGATGAGATTTCGTCCTGTCTATATAATTTAATTTGCGTATTTTAAACATTTTAAATTGATGCTAATTATTTTTGTTTTCTTTACTATTCAAAATAATAATAATAAAATAAATAACAAAAGTAGGTAGGTACTAAAAAATTATAAAAATAAATATATTTTTTTGTACTTTTCATCCACGTTTTGCTCGCGTGTTACGCCAATAATATGTAGCGTCTGTATATATGTAATAGTACCTATTAGATTGAAAATAATTTTTGTTCTCTTTAGCTTAAATATCGGTCATACAAGCACTACATAATTATATTTAATTATTTAATCGTGTACAGTTTACCAAATAACTCATTTTCAGGCGTTCACAGAGTCCATAGAACATAGCACACAGCAGGTGATGATAGAGAAGCAAAAGAGTGATCTATTACTGTCGAGGATGTTGCCAATACCAGTCCTGAGGAGACTTAGAGCCCAAAGAACGGTACCAGCGGAGGCCTTTGATGCAGTAACGATATACTTCAGTGATATTGTAGGCTTTACAAATATAGCTGCTACGAGCACTCCCATGGAGATAATTAACATGTTAAACATGTTATATAGGTCGGTATTGCTAAATTATGTATGAAAACTTTTATTTTTCATTTTATTAGTGTTCATTGTATATATAAAACATTATTTTTGATATGAGTAATGTAACTATATAGTAACTCTTATACAGTTTATTAGCGACTCACCCTCGCTGAAAAATTGTTATTACTGAAATGAGAAGCTTGTGTTACTTTTAGATAGTCTAAATACAAACAAACAGATGAAATCCTCTTGTAGATCTTTCAAAATTGACTATAAAATAACATAAATGATATGTTGTAGTAAACATAGCGCCCAAAATATAACAGTAATTAGATTATTAATTAATTATAACTTTGAACATTTTATAGTAGAATATATGTAAATTAATTGCAATTAAAAATAAGCACTATTTTCAATTGCAATTATTTGAAACTGGTTAATTTTTAGGATGTTCGACGATAAAATAATGCAGTATAATGTGTATAAAGTGGAAACGATAGGAGACGCTTACATGGTTGTGTCAGGGCTGCCACAGAGGAACGGTATGCGTACATGCAATTTTTTACAATCGTTGATTTTATGGTTATTTGAAAACCTATCATACATTTTATGTTTTCATGAAAACATTTTGATGTAGTTTTTTGAAACTTCGCGAATGGTTGATAGCTTTATTTTAACGAAAAAAAAGTAAATTAACATAAATACATTTAAATATTAAAGTTATTGGTACTGAACAGACTAAACATACTCATTACAAACAAGATTTTCTTCATTTAAGTAGCTCTTTTTCATTTACGTTCTCCATTCACTTAATTTTCATTCACTTTGATGATATAAAGATGATAATCATTGAGTATTTATTTATTCACTTTATTTTGATAATCATTATATTTATTCATTCATTATTTCATCATTAACCAGTTTCAATGACCGTGATCATATGACAATATACTATTCAAATAAAACCATCTCAACAGGCAACCGCCATGCATCAGAAATAGCAGATATGTCGTTATCTCTAATGCGTAGTTTGGAAGGCGCTCGGATCCCACATCGACCCGATGATCTGCTTCGAATCCGGGCAGGTGTCAATACTGGGCCGTGTGTAGCGGGCGTCGTCGGTGCCACTATGCCTCGGTACTGCCTGTTTGGAGACACTATCAATACGGCCAGCAGGATGGAAAGTACTGGGGAACGTGAGTTTATATTTGCTTTAAATAGAATTATTCTTATTAGAACAGTGTATACTAACATGATGTGAAAGATAAAAATTAAGTAATTCAAAAATTCGTACTAAAATTGTACGGTGAATTAAAAATTACATAAAATATATTTTAGCTAATTTCATTATTTCAACTGTTAAGACTATTTTTGATTTTTCCTATATTATTAAGTGTACATAATATGTATATGTACATACATTGACATAACATTTTTGATAAATTTTATTAGTCCATAATAAATGGTTTTAATGATTTTAAAAAAGATATATAAAATGAAATTAGTAATTAAGAATAGACTTTGAACCGGTGACACGAATGGTGCTAAAAGTATATAATAATGATGTTTGTTGTACAAAGAAGTTTTTTTAATTAAAACTCTCGCTCATACTATTACATACAAAAAAAAAGGAAATTTAAGGTACAATTATCAATCAAGGTCAATTCAATCGAGTCATATTGTGCACCAGCGTCAATTATTAAAAGTATATTATATTAAAATATCCTAAAATAATTTACAGCAATGAAAATACACATATCGCAAACGACGAAGGCGGCGTTAGAAGAGATTGGTAATTACATTATGGAGTCGAGAGGAGTGGTGGATGTGCAGGTAAGAGTCGACTTATGATGAAATCAATAGATAGGTATTATAAGTTTTCTTCCTAAGGATCCATTAAAACATCAGATAATGATGTAATAAAATGAAATGAAATAAACTTTACTCAATTAGACTTATTACAAGCACTTTTGAAAACTAATAATATAAAACTTTTGAAAAGTAATAATGAATTAAACAAACAGATAATAATAATTTCTCATTATAATGTTTTCAGGGCAAAGGTCCAATGGAAACTTTTTGGTTAGTGGGAAAAGTTGGCGAGATGGTGATTGAGAGTCCACCATGCCTACGCCTCGAGGACTACGACCAGAATGTATTAGAGCTTTTAATTAAGTGATGTTTTAAGATTTATTTCTGTGTCAAATGTTAAAAATCAGATGTAAATACATATAAATCAGGAGTTTAAAACGTAGCTCTTTCTGTCATCATCGATTTCTTAAATGTCTTACATAAGATATATATTTTTGTTTGAATGTTCCAATTATACATTATGGAATGTTACAATATGATACGGCGGTCCAATCAAATAAATAAAAGATATGTAACTTCGCGATAGTTCAAATTAATCTGGAAATTCGTATAGGTTTCATATAAAATATCAAAAGTACAATCGGTGGTGACCGTAGTTGTACTACGATGTGCCATAGGTAAAAATATCGAATTTCTGCAGTTTTATTATAAAATAATATAATATTTATTTATTTTATTATTTATTTGAGAATATTTTTATTTATTTCCTACGTGACACGGAATTTTTCGGACTTATCAATTTTTTGGCTATTTTGACTACGGAGTGATTTGGTGCAGGACCTGCGGCTTTACAGGATTAATACTACTTACCAAATTCTGCATTGAATTGCATTGCAGACTGAGAATTTATTGGAAGAAAGCTTGACCAGGTCCGGGATTCGAACTCAGTACTTCATGATTGGAAACCATATTAGCTAGCTGCACTGACAGATACACTTTTATGAGCATCGAAAAGGTCACTTCTGTCCTCTCTTATATATGATTAGCTCATCAAGAAAAGATTCTAACTTATAAAAGGTTAAGGAGAGTTCTTATTTCGACATTTGTATAATTTAATCTCTTTGTTAATGTTCTGCAATTACATTTACGACATATTGGATATGTAGTGCCAAGAAATAGCTGTTCTTCTCTCCAGTAAAAGAAAAGGTCATACAATAAAAATGAGCTTAAGCTTTCTAGGACCTTATTTAAAAAAAAAATAACCTCGATTATTATAAGTATATGATGTTTCAAACCAAACGCCGTCTTGTACGTATTTATTGATTGGACTAAATTGACTCTGGCCGTAGACAGATAGAGAGTAGACACAACTTGAGACGACAGAGTAAAAAAATGGGATGGGTATGTATAGCAGTTTTTTAAATGTTTTCCCTTAACATCTCTTCATGACATGACTTTGTGATATCCTATTACTATATATGTATAAACAATAGCCTAAACCTCTGTACTTAGTTCTGTACATTCTTGATTATAAATCTTAATAATAATAGGAGTTTCGAGAGAGATTAAAATATACGGTTAAATAAATTTATTTTACAAAATTAAGTATATTGTTTTATTTATAACTGTACTTCGCCTCTATAATAACAGAAATTAATCTATCGCACGGTAACTGTAGATTTTTCCGGCATAAAAAGTATGTTGTATGTGCTATTCTAGACTATAACATATAATCGATATCTGTGTCAAATTTCATCCAGATCTGTTCAGTCGTTCTGGCGTGATTGAGTAATAAAGATCCAAACATCCATCCAAAGTTTCACATTTATAATATTAGTAAGATTCAAGGCTCTTTCAGTTTATGGGAATTTAAGATTGAGATATGGGTAGGAAATCAGAGATGGTATAATATGTCATAAAAAGCCGTCAGTTTCTGGCACTATATAAAATATTATGTAAAATCTATATTTAGCCTTTATATAATAAAAAAAAATTATTAGCTTCACTTTTATGTGCTAACCATATTAAAAATTAATTAAATAAATAAAAATATTACAACATTAACACACAGCACCATCTCTTTCCATGGTAAGTTATGAGGCTTGTGTTATGGATACCAGATAGTTGATACACTACACATATATAACTTTAAATACATACATATTATAAATATAAACATTAAACACCCATGACTGGAGGACAAACATTCGTGTTCATCACACAAATAAATGCCCCCAGCGGGACTTGAACCCGCAACCGCTGGCACAGCAAGTATGCTCACTACAAATTGAGCCAAACGTGTCGTTGTTAATTTAAAACCTTGCATATTGGCTAACTGGAGTCCGTTAAGTGAAAGATTTCATAATAAACTCGTAGGTATTTCAATTTTGATAAGAATTAAAATAAAACAAAAATTGAAAAATATGTTTTTTTTTTATTTTATGCTATAAATAGCATAAAAAAAAATATATAATTGTTAAAAAATATATAATTGTTAAAACAATGAAAATAAATAAACATTAAATCAATCGTATGAAATGAATGAAATCAAAACGTATGAATGAATCATAATGATTTAATACAAGATTAGCTCAAGACTAGCTCAATTAAAGCCAAATTGAGCGCTTACTACTAATAGATACCTACACCGTTAACTTATTAACATAAAGTACATAGGTATTAGCTACTCTTAGTTAAATAAATAATGTACATATAAAAAACTCTTTGCTTATTATAAGATATCAAAACAATCATTATCTAAATATCTTTAAATAGTTAACAATCGTTCAAAAGCTACACTAACTATGAATAATATGAAATAAAAATAAGTAATATATAAATATTTTTACAAAATACTATCTTATTTTATATTTATACTAGCGAGTCACCCTCGCTCCGCTCAGGTTCGTCCCTGAGTACGTTTAGACGCTTAGTATGGACTAGATTTTTATTCTATTTTTTTTCGTGATTTTTTCCGATGTTTTAATAGCTATTCTGCTATTCGGAGTGAAGACAAATCTAATAAAGCAAAGTTCATAAAAATCCGTCCTGTCGTTCTTGAGTTTTAAATGATGTAACTAACCCGACCTTGTTTTATCTATACCTACTTCGTCTTCTCCCTGCCCATTTCCCAATCACTTGGGGTCGGCGCAGTACATCTTCTGTACTGCTGATAGGATTTGGCAAAAATTTTACGACCGGCCGCCTGCCTGACGTCAACCCTCCTTGGGAATTATTTTTATCTATACCTACATATGTAAAATAAAATTCTAACCAAGCCGAATCTGTACATTAAATTTTTTTGGAAAATCTTATTGAAATAGTCATTATTATCGATACAGAGGCTGGGGGCGGGCCTGAATCTATGCTTTTACGGTTCCCTTACGTCATGCTTCGCATGGTAGTGTAGGCGCAGGCCTACCCTACTGTCTCCTTCAGAGACGGTGGGGTGGCGTTGGTCTTGGGGGAGAGTGACGCTTTTGTCGCAAAGATCCCCAAGGCAAGTTCGGTGTACTATCCTTCACGAGGTTGCCAGCCCTGTTATTGGTCTAGTTCGCTAGGAAATAGACGCAACAAAAAACACCGAGCGCTTGCTTTCATTTTCATCTTTATTTATATATGTATGTTTATGTATGTTTATGTAAGTGTGCTTATTAAATATATATGTAAGTATATGCATATCTTTAGCTTAGAACCCAATCCAAGGTGTTATTCGTACCGTGCCGAGGGATGCGTGGCTGGGGGGGAGCTCAGTCGCTAACGGTGGCTATCCGACACCTGGACGAATCGGATAGTATTTTAAGTCCTCCCATCGACATGCGGGGCTCTGTCGGTGGGCATTTCTATTTCCCTAGCTGCTCGTGGGACCTAAATGAGTATGGACCTTAAAAATAAAAAACAAAATGACGACACTACGTCACAGACCCTGGACGAATTGTGCCAGGACCTCATGCCGCTGACAATGGGTGCGGATGAAACCGCCCAAATGTCAGCGCAACCAATGGAGGTGACTGCAGGAACCGAAATGGCGATAGGGGCTCCTACGAACCCTGATTCACCTACTGGTAGCCCTGCTGCCACCTCCATCGACGCTGCCCGACCCAAACGAAAAAGATTGAGTGGGGCAGCATTAATCCGTCTGAAGGCACTTAGGGGACAGGGAGTGGAGGCTGCAAAAGCCTACGAACTGTCCTCAAAAACCTTTGCGGAACTTAGGGCTATGGGGTATCGATTCGATGCTTCGAAACCCGAATCCGAGCGCTCCATCAAAAGGACACGCTCGGAGGAGGAATCACCACAGGGACAACCAGCGAGGAAGTCCCAAAGGTCGAGCGAAGCACCATCGGCCCCCCCACCACCCGCTGCCTATAGTGCGGCCTTATCCTCCTGCAAAGTTGGTGTGAGGGACTCCACTCCCATGACTGACGCACAGCTGCAGTCACTCTACAACGCAATTGTGGCCCAAATCACCACTTCGGAGAAGGGTAAGGGACCTGCCTTTGGCGGACTATCTTTCAAGCCAGGTTGGCTACTCATCACCTGTGCTAACCAACATGCCAGGGAATGGCTTGAGAAATGTATACCTTCCTTACAGCCGTGGCCAGGAGCTAAGCTCGCTCTCATTAATGAGAGCGACTTGCCCAAACCGAAGGTTGGGGTGGTATACATTCCCGATCCGGAGTCCAAAGACGTCGATAAGGCGCTCTCCTGTCTCCGGATACAAAATGATGGCCTTAATACGGAGCTGTGGAAGGTTCTCAATAGGAAGGAGGAGAAGGGCGGAATCACACTCACCCTCTCCATCGACGACCAATCTGTTGAGACCCTTCAAAAAACCGGCCTGAAGGCCTACTTGGCTTTCAAATCGGTCCAGTTCCGTATTAAGGGCATCAACCAGACGCCAACGAATCCTGGGACACTTCCCTCTGAACCTGTGCCGTCTACCTCTCGTTCTGGGGCCGCGGCTGCTGGAGCGAACGCCAACGCTGCTGCGCCTTTACCATCTGCTGCACCTGGCGTGGCTCCAGTGGCCGGGACCAGCGGAGCGACTGGTACTCCGCACAGGTTTCCTCGTACAGGGGGGCACACCAGGGGTGGACAAACCCCCAGAGGCAAGAGCCAGCGCCCCCGCAAACAAAAGGGACCCAGACCCAGCAAGGGCAGTGACAAGCGCAATGGGACCCGTCCCCAGTAGCGCTTCACACCCAACTGGCGACGCCCCCACTAAAATACTCCAAGCCAATCTACACCACGCTATCGCTGCCACAGCCGTGGCAGAAAACACTTTTAAGGCAAATGGCATGGATATAGCGCTGGTCCAGGAACCATGGCTTAACGCCAAGTCCAAGATTTCGGGCTTAAATGGAGTAGGTAAGATCCTAGCAAACGAAAATGGCAACAAGCCTAGGGCCTGTATCGTTTTTAAGAAAGGTATTAATTTCTTGCCTGTTACAGAACTTTGCAGTGATGACACCGTTGCTGCAATCACCGTTCTCAGAGGGCGTGGTCAAACTAGAGCACTCGTGTGCTCGGCCTACCTGCCCGGAGAGAAAGCCAACCCCACCGAAGAACTGTCTAAAGTCGTCGACTACGCTCGAAAACACAAGACAGAACTAATTGTTGGATGTGATGCAAACGCCCATCACACAATCTGGGGAAGCACTGGTACCAACAAAAGAGGTGAGTTACTTTTAGAATTTCTCCTAGCTAACGACCTGCAAATACTTAATAAAGGCTGTAATCCAACCTTCGCTACTAGAGCTAGGCAGGAAGTTCTTGATATTACTTTTGCTACTGTACAAATCGCTAAACACATAAATAAATGGCATGTCAGTAATGAAAACTCTATGTCTGATCACAAACATATCGTCTTTAGCATACAAGGCTCAATAACCACTGAACCTATAAGGCTTAGAAACCCCAAAGCTACCTCGTGGGTAGACTTCAAAAACCTGCTCGCTGAGGCAGCTAAGGATTTCCCAAAATCAATAAAGACACCCGACTCCCTCAACATTTTAAACAACTTGCTAACGGATGGCATCCTAAATGCCTATGAAAATAGTTGTCCTGTTAGGGAACTCAAGGTTAACACCAATACTCCGTGGTGGAACAAAAAGTTAGAACGACTTAGAGTATCCACACGTCGCTTATTTAATCAGGCCACTACACCGTATGGGTGGGAACGGTATAAGAAGGCTCTGACTAAATACCATAAAGAGATCAGAAAAGCTAAAAGAGCATCTTGGAAACGATTTTGTGAGAATATCGCCCAAACACATAAAGGAGCGAGAATCCACAAGGTCCTTGCCAAGACACCAAATATCTTTCTTGGCTTTTTAAAAAAGCGAGACAATTCCTTTACGACCACAGAGATGGAGACGCTGGAACTGTTAAGAGCAACCCATTTCCCAGGATCGTACCCTGTCTCCAGTAGTGAATCAAACCCAAAGGAAAACTACATCCACAGGGCAAATAGTTGCGACTGGAAGATGGCCAACATCATTTTTAGGCCTAACCAGATTAGATGGGCTTTGAAAAAATTCAAACCATTTAAATCAGCAGGGGAAGACGGAATTTTTCCAGCCCTACTTCAACAGGGCATGGAACTCCTTATCCCGCATCTGGTAAAACTATTTAGAGCAAGCTTTGCTTGGGGCATTATACCAGAACAATGGACTAAGGTCAAGGTTACCTTTATACCGAAGATCGGTAAAAACGACTACTCTCAGCCCAAATCCTTTAGACCTATTAGTCTTACTTCTTTCCTACTAAAAACAATGGAAAAAGTAATCGATCAGCACATTAGAACAAGGTATCTTGTGGCTAGACCACTCTCCTGCAATCAACATGCTTACCAAAAGGGTAAATCCACAGAATCTGCCTTAGTAGCTCTGATCGACAAGGCAGAAAGGTCCCTAGAGGATAAGCAGACAGCTCTATGTGCGTTTTTGGACATTGAGGGGGCCTTTGACAACACACCTACGGCAACCATCCTGAAAGGATTAAATGCAAAAGGTGTTGATGTCACAACCACCAGATGGGTGGAATATATGCTCTCCAACCGGTGTGCGAAAGTTACGCTAAACGAATACTCGCACAACTTTTACACTACCAGAGGCTGTCCGCAAGGAGGAGTACTTTCACCCCTATTATGGACACTAGCTGTAGACCTACTACTTGTAATCATGGCGGATCTCGACTACGATACACAAGGCTATGCAGATGACCTTGTTGTAGTAGTAAGAGGTCCCTGCCTTAACACAATTTCCACCAGGTTACAAGGGGCTCTCAACACCATCACAAGATGGTGTAGAGAAAATGAATTATCAATAAACCCGGATAAAACAGTTATTGTACCATTCACCAGGAAAAGGAAGCTTGAAAGGCTGACTGAACTCAGACTCAATGGCAAAACCCTTAACCTATCAAATGAGGTAAAGTACCTTGGAGTCACTATTGATCAAAAGTTGACCTGGAACTCTCACCTCAACAACATTATTAAAAAAGCCAAAATGGCACTTTGGATATGTTGTCGAATGGCTGGAGCCAAGTGGGGCCTCAAACCCAAAATGGCTCTCTGGATGTACACCGCCGTGGTAAGGCCGATTATAACATACGCCTCAGTCGTATGGTGTAACAAAACCAAACAAAAGACAACTATGAGTAAACTAGACAGCATACAACGGATGGCATGTCTAATCATCACGGGAGCCTTCCATTCGGCACCAGGCGACGCTCTAAATGCTTTGTTGGACATAGCTCCGCTATATCTCCACGTGCAAAAAGAAGCTAAATCTTGCCTCTACAGGCTCTGTACACAATCGAATGTAAAATTGCAATCGCAATATATGAACAAACTCAAAGAGTTGACATTCGAACACAAAACTCTGAAAATGCCAGTCGATGGCATGAATACAGAGTTTAACTTCGCAAAACAGTACCAAATAGATCTTCCCAACCGGGACATGTGGCTAAAAAACCAAGAGTCTCACAAAAAGGGCAGTCATGTTTGGTTTACAGATGGATCCAAGAAAGGATCTGATGTAGGGTGCGGTATCTATGGCCTTAAGCCTAGATTTGACATGAGTGTCAATCTGGGCAAGGAAGCCACCATCTTCCAAGCCGAGGTCTTCGCCATTAACAAATGTGCTGAAGTAATCCTGGAGAGAAAGCTTAGAAACCAAAATATCTACATCAACTCAGATAGCCAAGCAGCACTTCTGGCTATAGATTCTCTTGAGACCAACTCTAAGTTGGTCAAAGACTGTATGGATAATCTGAATGTCCTGGGCACATCCAACAGAGTTACCCTCAGATGGGTCCCGGGTCACTCAGGCATAGATGGGAACGAAAAGGCTGATGCATTGGCAAGAAGGGGCGCTGAAACCCCAGAATGTGGCCCAGAACCATTTTGTGGTATTGCAAAACAACATGCCTATTCAATTCTCAAAATTCACTGCAATCGCCAAGCACTTCAAGAGTGGCAATCCACTTCTGGACAAATACACTCTAAAGCGCTAATTAAGGGATATCGCAAAAAGTTTACAAAAGAGTTGCTTCAACTCAACAAGTATAAAACCAGTGCAGTAACCAGAATACTTACTGGTCACTGCAAACTCAATAAACATATGTTTACCCTCGGCCTCAGTCGGACCGCAATGTGCAGACTATGCCATGAGACAGAGGAAACTGCTATGCACATCCTCTGCTCGTGCGGTCCACTCATGCACCGCAGAAGTATCTATCTAGGGCAGCATACTATGCAACCGGAAGAGATACAGATGCTCCCCGCTCAGAAAATCTGGAAGTTCCTGGAGTCAACAGGACTAAGCGGAGAACTTTGAATTCACTATAAAGGGAGCTACAATGGACCTAAACTGGTCGACGTAGCTAGGGCCGACCTCGGCACCAAACCCAAAAATAATAATAATAATAATACAGAGGCTGAATGTATAGTTTTTAGTATTTTTGTCTGTCTGCCTTTCTGTCTGTGACCGCATCACGAGAAACCCACTGGACAGATGTATATGTAGACATATTGAAGACTTGAAGAAGAGTGATGCAACAGCTTCTTAGTACAAATATAACTCAACTTAAAGTAAAGATACGTATGGTGTTCTGCAGAATCAGGAACTTTTTTTATTGAAACCACGTGTTGATAAGTTGTGTGGAACAGAATTGCTTTATGTTTTCATTTTCCCTTATTTTTCATTTTATTATCTGAAAGTAAAATAATATTTAATTATTATACAAATATAAATCAGCAACTAAATTAGAATTAATTAAAAAGTAACTAAATTAATTAAAACATATTTTTAAACCCCCAGGTAAAAGAGGGGAGTTAAAAGTTTAACGTGTATATCTGTGTGTCTGTGGCATCGCAGCGCCTAAACGGATAAACCGATTTTAATTTAGTTTTTTTTATTGAAAGGTGATTTGATCGAGATTGTTCTTAGCTATAAATCAAGAAAATCCGTTCAGCCATTTGCAGAGAATCAGCTATTTTCTAGACGGTAAAATTATATAAACAATTTCCACAGATCTAGTCGATTTGAAGCTAGGTATTCAGTTACTTTAATGATACAATGGCAATGATATGGTATCCTAGGCCTAGTGTTGTAGCGCCACTTAGAATTTTTCAAGATACTCAATTCTTTACTAAAATACTGCAGATATCATATTTAGGCTCATTGAAATGATTTCAATGAATGATTAATAAAAGCTAATAACAATTAAAGAGTTTACACTCAGCTAAGCTTTTACTAACTAAACCACATTAAAGTTATCAAATTGAAATAAAAAACAGCTTTGTGTCAGACTTACTATTTAGTATTGACGTATGTTACAATTTCAATTACGAAAAATAATTCTATTTAAAAACGGCATTTATTAATATATGTTTATAAATAAATAGCAATATAATATACTTACTTTCTATGCAGTTCCCTAGAATGTATGTATATCCTATAGGACATTTATTATATCCATGTCTTATAACATTACGTTTAATCCTTATTAGCTTTTCGCTTTCACTAGTCACAAATGTTTGTGTCTGCATGCCCGATGACACTTGCGAGGAGAGCGTCCGACACTCGATGCACTGTTGCACGAGAGCCCACAGGACGAACCAAATTATGAAACACTTCATCGTATTATTAAGTGACATGATGAGATATAATATAGTAGATTGATAAATGTTTTAAATATTAATAATTATTGGAAATTATTAATAATAGCTGGAACACTTGATTGATCTGATAAATGTTCCAATTTGCTGTCACTTCACACTCACAGTGCTATACGTTAAATTCAACTCGGTGAGACTTCCGACTTTGATATGGAAGGCACAAAATTATACTATTAATTTATTTTCACCTTAACAATCTCTGTTGGATGGCTTTAAGAACTACTGGGAATTATTAACACTTTCAATTTATACGAATTTTCTTCAATAATTATTTACATATGCAGCTAAGCCCTAATACACCAGGTAAACGTAATTTATCTTGACACTCGTATTTGAATACTGTCTGTGGTGTAGAGTATTGGGCAATATATAGTAGTAGCAATATACAGTTTTATGTGATTCATTTTACCAATAATGAGTATACCTTATAGGGATATATTATAATATTATAGTATACATTTTTATTAAATTACGTAAGCCCATATTTACATTATAGGTGAAGTTGAATTTGCGAAATTTTTGTTTCCCAAAAAACGTTACAATTCTAAATGCGTATCATGAAAAAAATTTCTCATGTGTCATGTGAAAAACATCAAATACGTTCTAAATCGCTACATTTTTGTTTTATTTTGACAAAAATAAATGATGGAATTGAATACTGGAACATACGTCGTCCAGGTGGGGGGACTCATTAGCGTCCGGCAAAAAAGCCGGGCGTGAAGCCAAGATACACTTCGGTGGGTATTATGCCATGCGCGTTGCTCCTGGTACTTCCCTAACAGCAGAGTGGACCGTTGGAGCAACCCAATGGCTGCTATGTCGAAGTGTCGTGGTTAAGTGCGTAAGCGATCCTGCGACCCCCCATTAGAACGGGGAAGGTTTCTGTATCTCTACAGGTGGTACGCGTTTCACATCATTAAAAAAAATGGTGTCCCCGTCCCTGAAGTACTAGTTGTGACAAGTTCAATAGAAAAAAAAGCAAAAGAATTTATGTAACGCAAATTTTGGTAAATTGGTACAGATTTCAGTGCTACTAACATTAGAAAGTGTCATATGGTCGCCAAATTATTGTGCCGGAGTGTGTTTTCAAAAATTAAAAAAAATATTTAGGATAAGTTAATTTTAGTATGTACTTTGAGTTTAGTTATTGACTATATTCACTTATGTATTATCCTGTTTCTTATATACTTTATTTGAATAGAAAAATAGTAAAGTTCCCATGCAAGTTGTTTTTGTTTACTTAGTTTTAGAGTTTATAAGTATGATGAAACTTTTTTAATCTCTGGTAGAAGTTATTAAAAAATTTGCGGTATGTTGTCACAGTAATAATTTCTTGAAAGTATACGTCTATTATCAAAAGCTTCAACTTAACAAACAACTTCGAATCAAAGAAAAAGAATTTCCGCAGTTTTAACGGACATCCCGGTTAAAAATGCGTTAGCCGAACAACAAACACAAACAAAAAAAATTAAGTCCAATCAGGCGATTCCAAACAGGATAAGTAAGAAAATGAAGCAACTAAGTAGCAGAGAAGATAACTATTCTGAAAATACGTCATCCATACTAATATTATAAATCTGAAGGTGTTTGTTTGTTTGTTTGTTTGTTTGTTTGTATTTCTTTCACGTCGAAACGGAGTGACGGAATGACGTGATTTTTTGTGTGGAGATAATTGGAGAGCTGGAGAGTGACTTAGGCATAGCACGGGAAAACACGTTATAATACAACCCAAAAATATTTATGATCAGAATTACTTGAAACTTGGTATTAATGCTCTTCAATACAATTAAATAAATACGTGTTTTAGCATTTTTGAAATTCATCCCATAAGCGGGTAAAATAGAGGACGAAAGTTTGTATGAAACCTACTTTTTTGGAGCATTTCTGTTTAACGCGAGCGAAGCCGTTCTTCTAGTGTTTAATATATTGTGAAACTTAGCTAAGTAGTAAACTTAATGAAGAATGGGTTCAGTGTACCAAGTGCAATAATATATGGGTGCACGAAAATTGTGGTGGGAAGAAGGATTTATTTTATTGTTGTCTAAATTGTGCCGACGAGGACAGTGAGTCAACAGTGACCTGTGACAATAAAGACCGTCACTTCTACAACCTACCCCGCGTCGGAAGTTACTTGCCACACTCAATTATTTGTTTTAGTAATCAATTAATAAAAGCCGATTAATCAAATATCTTATTGAGAAAGAAAAATTGACAATTTTATTGCAACTTTTTTTAATTAAAAAGGTTAATTTAAATTTTGTGACAACTAGGACCCGTCTCCCTTATATACATACAGGTAAAACACATAATCCTCCTTTGGGCTTCGCCACGGTTGGGTAAAAATAAAGTACGTTGCCATTATTGGTCTACGTAAGCAAGATAACGCAAGGATTCAGCGAGGAAACTCTTAACAGTTAACATTAAGTGATTTCAATATTTCGAAAGTTCAAAGAGTAAGAAGATTTTTTTTAAAATATAAATAACCATTTGTTCTATAACTTTAAAATTACCTAATATATAGCATATTCATATATGAGTAAAATTATTCGTAATTAATTTATTCGAAATAAACCCGTTACATATTACTCGTCATAATACATACAATTTCCTTTTACGTTGACACTACGTAGTGTGACGAAAGCTTTGTCCTTTTATAGTAAGAATGTGCTATACGAGAATGTGCTATATGACATTGTCAATTTTTTTGTGAATAATTGCGTTTTTTTTCAGAAATTACACATACATATATAGATAAACTTAAAAAGCGAAACCTTATAGAAATATAAAATTTGATCCAAATCGTTAGTTCCCGAGTAACACGAAATATTTTTTTATTATAAGATAGAAATTATAAAATTGCTATTTAGTCAATATACATAATTGTATGTATAATATTTAACTTATATATATATATATATATATATATATATATATATATATATATATATATATATATATATATATATATATATATATATATATATATATATATATATATATATATACTATACAAGCTGCTACTTATCTTTACAGATAAATAAAATTGAAGTGTCTGTTTGTAATGTCAAAATAACAGCTTTTTACTTAACGCGTATGAATTTATATATGGTACTTACAAGAAAAGCACAATTTTTTAAATGTTTGTTTGTCTGTTTGTTCCGGCTAATCTCCGAAACGGCTGACGGCACTGACTTTGAAAATATCTGATTAGGAATCTATTCTAAATTAAAATCTCCGTTTCGTTATTTTTTACATTTTAATGCCTGGAAGTCAGTTTCTTTTATGTTTTTTTTTCTCCATTTTCAGCGTAGACGTAATAAGCAGGTAATATGTAAGAAGAATGATGTTTAATAACATATTCGATTGAGCAATTTATTTAAAAAAATATTTTATTGTTGATTTTTTTTAAAACAGCTCGACCCATTTCGATAAAATTTAAATGGGACCACCTGGGAAGACCACCCTTCGAAACAAAAAAATCAAAATCGGTTCCGGCGTCTTTGAGTAATCGGTGAACATACATAAAAAAAAGAAAAAAAAAGGTTCCGACGAATTGAGAACCTCCTCCTATTTGGATATCCGTTAAAAAAAAAGATTCCGACGAATAGAGAACCTCCTCCTTTTTTGAACTTGGTTAAAAATTTACCTCCTGCTGAACATTCTTATAATGAATTACCTATTTTAAGTAATTTCTAATATGGCAGATTATATGTAATTTAAACCTTAACTGGTGGACCTAAAATTCGTAGAATAAAGAAATTTGATTTCGATTGTTAATTAACAATACAAAAGATAAACCTAATTAGTAGGAATTTTATTTAACTAAAATTTGTATAATTTAGTAAATTATTGTATTTCTTCACTTTCCTGTTAATGACGTAGGCGTTTCGTAATCGAAAATGACTAAATATAGACGATGTAAAATGTACCTATACATATATGGTATAATTAAAAAGTATAGGTATACTTCTACACAGCTTTATTCATTTATGTATGTATATTAATAGGATTATAAAAAATGTTTTTTTTTCGCCTTTATTTAGCATATCCAAGGGGCAATCTCATATATTATCTTCTTGATCTTGGGCGACTTTTAAAATACTGCTCCCATCTCATGGTAACAAATTTAATGTACCGAAATAAAATATGCCCGTAATGGCTTTTGATTTTTCTTCAGCTCTTAAACAATTTCTATGCAAAATAGAACAAGAAAAATGTGTTGTCATTTATAATATTACTAGAATTGCCCGCGGCTCCGCCCGCGTTCAAATGATTAAAAACCAAATTCTTAGGTTTTACATATTAGTATACTTTTACATTGCAGTTTTTTTTTCATTTTTTCTTAGAAATGAGATATTTTCCCGCGGTAAAAACTTGATCAAAATCCCTCCAGGGGTTTTTCTGTGATGCAGTAACAGACAGACAGACAGACAAAATTTTTAAAAACTATATATTCGGCCTCTCGGCTTAGTTACAATTTTGTTACATGTATAGATTAATTGAGATAATACGAACAGGAAAATTATTATAAACTAGCGTAGGTTGCTTCCCCAAACTTTCATCCCAATTTTCACTCCCTTAAGGGATGATTTCCGGGATAAAAACTATCTTATGTCCTTTCCAGGGTCTCAAACTATCTTCTTACCAAAAATCTAAACAGGTCCAGTAGTTTCGAAGCTTATTCGGTGTACGCAGACAAAAAAAAAATTACCTCCTTATAATATTATGGTATAGATATTTTTTTTAATTTCAAATAACATTTGATCTCTATACTTCTGCGGTATAGACCCATATAATATTTGTATTTTCTCTTTACTTCAGAATTCTTCTGATTGAAACCAACAATTTGACTGTCGTATAATTTGCCACAAATAATTAATGATTCGTGCTCTTCGAGAGGAACAGAAAAATAAAACAAGATTTTCATTATTTATAGATATAGTAAAAATATCCTTTTGTATATTTGTTTTCTGTTAATAGATAGTTTCTATAGCCATGGCTAGTTAAGCTTGACATAATACAAAAATCATCCAAAATACGTCATGATTTTTTTTTAGAATTAAAATTGTGAGAATGAAAAAATACCGATTATAGTTCAACAAATGAAGACATAATTTTTTTTGGTATTTTACAGAACATTTATGGTTTAAATTAATTAAAAGCTTTTATTTTAAATTTAAAGCTTTTCCTTAACAACCACACAACATATACATAGTATGCCACAAATTCAAATTATTAATAGCTTCTATACTTATTAATAGTTTCTATCCTGATATCTTGGAGATGTTCTTCCTTGGTGAATCCTGGCGAGGAAGCTGGGAGTACAGTCTAAGGAAGTTGTAGGCCTCACAGGAGACGGTCCAGTCTTACCATCCAGCCAGTATGTCATCATTTCACCTTTTCCCTGAGATACAGACACCATAAACGTTCAACAATTAAAATAGATTTTTTTTTAATTCTACAGTCTATGCATATATTTTTGTAACACTTTTGAATATTCGAGCAATATATATATGATGATGTTCTCCTAGCCGATTTCGGCTACGGCGGCCTATCTCATTGAGATTAGCCAACTGCGCAGAAGATATTATAGTGCACAAGTGTACGCGCAGACACAAGTGCACTCTCTATTCCTGTCACTCTCATACTCCGGTGGGACGACTGCTCGACACGACCGGTGAGAGTTAAGGCGCAGGACCGACGGCTTTACGTGCTCTCTGAGGCACGAGGGTGAGATACCGCCAACTTCCCAACTCCGGGCTGTTACTGATACTTACTTTACAGAAAGACTCAATAACTAAACTTGGCCCGACCCGGGACTCGAACCCAGGACCTCCAGGTGTGCAGCCGTACATGCTAGCCACTACACCACTGAGGCAGTTAATAATATATATATATATATATATATATATATATATATATATATATATATATATATATATATATGTATTTATATATATACATAAAAATAATTAACCGACTTCCAAAAAGGAGGAAGTTCTCGATTCTTCGGAATCTTTTTTTTTATGTATGTTTACCGATTTACTCGAAGACGCCTGCCTGTACCGATTTGGAATTTTTTTTCCACTTCCCAGGTGGTCCCATTTAAATTTTATTGAAATCGGTATAGCGGTTTTTAAAAAAATCAACAATATTTTTTTTAAATAAATTGTTTAATCGAATATGTTATTAAATAACCTTTCTTCTTAAAAATTACCTGATTATTACGTCTACATTAAAAATGGAAAAATAAAAGCTTTTTAACAAAAAATAAAAATCGACTTCCAGGCACTAATCCAGCCAGCCGACAATATTTTAAGATATCAATATCTAAAAGGTAAATCATATGTATTTTACGTATCGAAATATATTAGATTTGCTTTGCGTCGGCTGGTACCGACTTCGAAAATATCTGATTAGTTATCTATTCTAAATGAAAACCCTCGTATAGTTATTTTTTACATTTTAGTGCCTGGAAGTAGTTTTTTTTTAAGTTTTTATGTAATGTTATTCATTTAGTTGACAAAAACAAGCATTGTTACATTTAATTTCAATGCTAAAATAATATTTATAATTCTTTATAAGTTTAGTACTTCGGTCCTATTATAATACGATATTTATAAAAATCTAAGCAAACCTTGACGTCGACAACTCCACGGGGTGTTGTAATGAATTTTCCAGTCTTATCCAGAGCTCTTTTCAAGTCTTCCGATATTTGGATCTTCATAGCTGGAAAGATTTACATCAAATAACAATTTAAGTAAGCTTATTTCTAACTTGTACATTTGGTCTTATGTACAATCCTTTGTTTTTATTAATCTGCATTTATTAGCCTGTTCCCTTAATAAGCCTACCACTAAGCGAAGATTTAATAAAATCCATGATTTACGTGCAAGATTGGGATATATGTCTATATTATCTCAATATATGTATTTATTTTATCGAGTAGTTATAAAAACGAAAAGTATTTGTGTGTATGTATGTTTGTTACTCTTTCACGTTTAAACAGCTAGACGGATTTAGCTAAAAAAAACACAAAACTATTAAGTATTACCTATAGTAACATATAGGCTGTTAGCCACCTAGGGACCCCCGCGTTAGACGAAGGTGAGTTTCTAGTAAAATACAAAGTAAATTTCAACAAAGGGCGCTTGTGTATGGACGCTGAGCCCTCGTCCGACAGCTATAAGACCCATGTCATATAAAAGGTCTTATTGTGATTCATTCTAAGTAATTTATCTTGAACATCAAATTGTTGCCATGTAAATATTTATATTGTCAGTACCAACAACGGCGTTATTGCACGATATTTGTAAAAGATACTAAAAACGAATATATTTTAGGAGTTGCTTGAATGCACTAATGTTATATGATACATATGTTATAAAGACACTGTAAAAATGTTATTGCTTTATATACTCCTACGATAAACTGTAGTCAACTAAAATATAGTTACTTTTATTGTTTAAGTAAATAGTTCATTTTTCACATGTTGTTTTAGTAGTGTTTTAGTGTTTTAGTCTAAACTTATTATATTATTTTATATATATTGCTCTGACCACGAACATTGACAGAAAACTCTTAAGGCAATAAAATATTACGTAAATGAAGACTTACGCTCTCCAGTACTCTCCATGCGGCTGGCTGTGTTGATGGTGTCTCCAAAGAGGCAGTACCGTGGCATTTTAGTACCCACAATCCCAGCAACACACGGTCCGGTGTGGATACCACTTCTCATACAGAGGGTCTGAATGTAAAGTAGATATTAATATTGTTTTCTTTTACTATTTGAAGGTTCCGGGTTCGATTTTTGCACATTGCGATTGTGCTTTGGCATTTATTTATATTATTTTCTTTTTTCCGTCAAGAAGTTTCTAACAGCATCCCAAAGTTAGTGCTGACAAAGCCATTTCAACATCATCTCCCTGCCCATTTCCAAATTACTTGGTGTCGGCGCAGTACATCTTCCGTAATGCTAATAGGATTTGGCAAAAGTTTTACGACCGGCCGTCTGCCTGACACCAACCCTCTTTGGGAATGCTATTGTTTATTATTGCTGGCAAAGTTATTTGTTTCGAAAAATATGAGTGGAAAAATTGAAAGTGCTTATGTTCTATAAAATCTCCTAGTAGTAAAAGTAAGTAGTAAGATAAGCCGCTGTGGCTAAAATTCAGTCTGGGAGACTTAGAACTTCATGACATTCACGATTTAAGGTTAGATATTAACTCTTGCATAGCTGCACAAGCATATTTCATATATAAACAGATATTATTATAATAATCATTAAAGGGTGGCAGGTCAAGATTTTATTGAACACTCCAGGCTTAGCAACCAGCGACTCTCAAGTAAAAAAGGGATTTCTCTGCGTTATCTATAATATAAAAATAAATCGCTGAATGTGTTGGTAAGCGCAAATCTCGAGAGCACCTGAACCGATTTCGCTAATTCTTTTTTTAGAATATTCCTTGAAGTACGAAAATGGTTCTTGCGGAGAGAAAAATTTAAAAATTGCCTGAAAAAGTCTAAAAACAACACTTTTATATTACTGAATCTCGGAAACGGCTCCAACGATTTTCGTGAGATTTTGAATGCAGGGAGTTTCGGGGGCGATAAATCGATCTAGATTAGTCTTATGTCTGGGAAAATGCGTGTTTTTGAATTTTCATGCGGTTTTCTTTTGCATTATTCCACGCAAAATATTATGTTCGATAAGTTCGCACGCTCGGATATAAACATCATGGTCAAGCGGCCAAGGCGCAAGATTGAATAAGGATCCGGGTTTGAATCCCTGGTACTAAATATTAATGTCAATATTTGTCAATATTATTAACAAAAAAAAATTTATATGACTAACGCTGGCTAATAACTATTTATATCTATTTAAAACGTACCTAGCGACGAACCCGAGCGAAGCGAGGGTAAGCCGCTAGTAAAGAATAAAGTAAAAGTGGGAACCAGTGTAGATTCAAGATTCGCGACTACGATCATATGCATTTGTGTTTTATACGTAATTAATCTACCTACGTATTCATATGCTTATATAAAAAATTATAAAATAAAAAAGCATAAGCTAAATAGTGCGTACATATCTAGTCCATACATGCATTTTCTTATACAAGTTGCCCCAGAAAGTAGTGTCAAGCGGAAATCCAGAAATAGAGCACCCTTGGGGTACCCGAATCGACCATGTATGTTATTCAATTGTTCATAGTTTTTGAGTTATGATTTTTTTTCTGAATTTTTGAGAATTTTCAAACTGAACAACTTAAAAAACTTCTAAAAAAAGTAGAAGACTTTTTTGAGATCTTTTTTTGCAACTGAATTTTCATGAGTTGTACTTTTATGCTTAAAATAATAAGGTTCGTAACTTTGATGGAGATTATGAAAAAATTGGGACTTAAATTTTCAACTTTGAATTAAAAATTTAAACAGGTGACTACATGGTTCCTAAATAGATCTCAAAAGTTTTCCAGACTCAATTTTCATACTCATTAAAAAAAGTACTACTTAATAGGCTACTTTGGCTAAAATCGACCCTCAAAGATAGCGAGGTGGAATATAGTTAAAATTAGCCGTCTGATTACAAAAAAAAAAATTGGCCATTTTACCATCCCTAAGTTTTTTATTATATTAATATTTAATTTAAGTTTCATTTTGAAAAATTGTTGACACTACTCTCTGGGTCATCCTGTATACATATGTATGTGTGTTTGTGAGACTTATGCCATAACATTTTATTCTCTAAAAGCAAACTACGCAAGTGCAGAAGCTATAAGGCGAAAACACTGAGACGAATATTACCTATGTACCTGATCGGGCCTGTGCGGCAAACGGCACATAGATGTCGCCTCCAATAATTCCAAGGCCATACTCGCTATCTCAGTCGCATGTTTGTTTCCTATGTTAAAAAGATTTTGCAATTTCAGTAAAAATTCTCAGATACTATGTATAGATTATTTTAAATGAAATTATCTTTTTTTAGATTTTGTCGTAGTTTTATTTTGTACGGTTTCACGTACATTTTTAGTTTAGCTTACTTTGCGCGATACCTTTTCGAGGCGATGCGTCGCTACATTTATTACGAGTGCACTTAAAGACACTTAGCCGAACAGACGTGGCCAGTTAGGGTCGTCAAAATTACACTGTAACTTCAGTAATTAAAGTACTTTAAAAACTATTTTAACTTGTGCACCCCAAACAACTAATAACAACTATCTTGTACTGTTCTAACTGGAACGGTACATATTTTATACTAGAAAAACAAAAACAAATCTATTCCACCAGTACCGTACAGTTTTCTATGTATTAGCTATATTATTGTAAAGTTTCTATAAAATCCATTTAATAGTTTTTGCGTCAAAGAGTAACAAACATCCAAACATCTATACATCCTTACAAACTTTCGCATTTATAATATTAGTAGGATTTTTGTTCTTGATGTTTCGAATACTTTACAGCAAACGGTCACGGGAGAGACTTAGGTTTTAAATATCTCAAAAGTTATGATATAGTTGTAACAAATGGTATTTATTATTGCAAACAAATTTACAAAACTAAAAAACTGAACAAATTTAAAAACTGCGACAAGATTGTTTCATTTAAAATTTAAAGATTGTTTCATTTAAAATATTAAATATTCACGTAAATCTAAGAAAGTTATTAAAACTATATCTATACAATATACTCTAACATATTATAATAAAATTCTGAGTGGTTTTCTCGTCACGCGTTCCCAGACAGACAGACAAACAAAAATTCTAAAAACTATAGATTCGGCCTCTGTATCGATAATAATGTCTATTTCAATAAGATTTTCCAAAAAATATTTAATGTGTAGATTTGACTCAGAATCTATATTTGTATATAAAAATGAATCCCTACTTCCCTTGTTCACGCCAGCACGCGCGAACGGCTGGACCGATTTAACTTTTTTTTTTGTTGTGTTCGTTATTGTCAGGAGAAGGTTCTTATGAAAGAAAAAAATTAAAAAATTGCGCGGAAAATTATGAAATTCAAAAATACTTATTTAAGAATACTTAACAACGGCTAACGCTGGGTAATAACTATTTATATATATTTAAAACGTACCTAGCGACGAACCCGAGCGAAGCGAGGGTGAGCCGCTAGTTTTATTATACATATGTATAGATAGATAGAGAAAGTTATCATCGTATCTTATATGTAACAACAGAGCAGAGCATTTATTTAATCCTTTAATATACCAAAAAATTGCAATATAATAAAAAAATATAAGTAAATATTTCAGTGTAAAGGCGGCCTTATCTACCTTAACAAAGGAAATTGTAGGGTTGCATAGATAATGGTTGGCGAACATTTACAAGGGAAAAAGCGGAGTAGTAACAAAAATTTCTATAACTACAAAACTACGCACCATTCCTGACTGGTAGTCCTGAAGCCACCATGTACGAGTCCCCTATTGTTTCTATCTTGTACACATCGTAGCATTCAATCCTTTCATCGAACAGCTTATACACTGAGTTGAGAAAACTGATAACCTATAATAATAATTAATAATAAATATATTGGGCCATTAACACACAGCACCATCCAGTTTCATGATAAGCTACGAGGCTTGTGTTATGGATACCAGATAGTTGATATACACTACACATACATAACTTTTAATAAATATATATTATAAATATATACACCCATGACTGGAGTACAAGCATTCGCGCTCATCACATAAATAAATGCCCCCAGCGGGACTCGAACCCGCGACCGCCAGCATAGCAAGTACACAAACAGTAGAGTCACTACAAACTGAGCCAAACGTGTCGTCGAGTAAAAACTGAGCCAAAGGTCGAACACCTATAAAAAGGAAATCAATTATTTTTAGGAAAAGTGTTCTAACACTGATGTGGGAAGGGTGCTGGTAGGGTTATAAAATCATATTTTCCGAACCGGCTACTTCTTTCATGGTACGTAGTCAGCTATTATTTAAGCTTCGGTGATCGTGTTTAATTTATAAAGTGTCAAAAAATGGAGAAAATTGTATATATACCTGATATGGAGTTGAGACGGCCGCAATAGCAGTGAAACCGACGATGTCGCTAAAGTACACAGTAACAGATGCAAAGAACTCAGCTGGCACCTGAAACAGATTTATATACGTTTTTATAATACTAGCTGGTTATATAATTCCGCCATCAATAATTCTATCTATAATTATGAGGCATGAACCGCGCCATGGACACACGTAGACATGGAATGCTTACGAAGTATTAGAAGACATACATACAAATATTTTACTATTTTTATATCTGTCCCTTTAATTGTAAAGAATTCAAAGCAACCAAATTTAATGAGACTCTTTTTATCAAACATAATGATCTGTTTTACTTGTGATTCATCTTGCATGGTTAATGAGGAGTGAATAAAATGTATTCAATGTCGATCCTTATGATGAAATTTAAGGCCTAATCACACCGACATTTTTTTACGGCCTAAGCAGGCAAAAAGACAAAGTTAATTTCACAAAAAAAAAGATATAATAGTTTAGGTCGTTATAAATAGGGAGAGGACATGAAACGGATATACGGAGCGCTATGTTCAATACATTTCAGAGCAGAAGCGCAAGTAGATGAATCCACATATACTAAAATATGGCTAAAAAAATGCGAGGTCTCCTTTGTTTTACTGAAAAGTACTTAGGCGACCGAGCTTTGCTTAGCGTTTTTTAACCCCCGACGCAAAAAGGGGGTGTTAAAAGTTTGAAGTCGATGTCTGCCTGTGTGTGTGTGTATGTCTATCTGTGGCATCGTAGTTCTCAAACGGATGGACCGATTTCGATGCATTTTTTTTTTCATTTGAAAGCCAGTTTCCTTGTGGTGGTTTTTAGCAATGTTTGATTAATATCGGTCCAGCAGTGTAAGAGTATCAGCTCTTTTCCAAAATGATGTAAGGCATTTTGGCGTATGATTACTTGAGTAAGTGCTTCACGCGTGCCAGAGTAATCGTTAAATGACAATTAATTTGCGTAGGGGTTTTTTTAGTGTTTAATTTATAAAGTTATATTACCTATAATTAAAATTCTTTTGCCTTTAACTCACGTTATGTATGTAAGAGTTTAAATAAAGCCAGCATTTAAGGCCGCCAAACAGAATATTTTCTTGATTTTCACGATTATAAATCCCAGTTGCAATATTTAAGGCGAAAACCGTATACTTCTAGCTTCTTTTTTAATTTTAGAGAAACACCTTTATAACTAAACCTACAAAGTAAAAGCTTATATCTAAATACAAAAGATCCAAATCTTCAGAGCCGTTTTCAAAATACATAGGCACGAAATAAATTTATATATAGAGTACCTGGGCCACCAAGCTTCGCTCGGAGTTTATGGTTAAAAAGTACAATTTTCTTTTAAAAAAACTAAATTCTTTTAAAAAACTAAAAACTTGAAGAAATACAAAAAAATATTAAATAAATTATATCTTTGTATCCGACCGGGATTCGAACCCGGACACCTATGATTATCAATCTTGTGTCTTTTTTTAAAAAAATCTAAAAACTTAAATAAATATTAAAAAAAAACTAAAAGTAAAAACTTTGTATGCGACCGAGATTCGAACCTGGACACCTGTGATTGATTGATTTATTGACACGATGCTTATACCCGAGCGTGCAAATTACCGACCACATTTTGCGTGGAATAATGCAAAAGAAAACTGCATAAAAACTCGAAAATAGGCGTTTTCTCAGACATAAGACTAATCTAGATCGATTTACCGCCCCCGAAACATCCTGTGTACTAAATTTAAAAAATAACATTGGAGCCGTTTCCGAGATTCAGATTATATATACAAGAATAGCTAATTTAATATTATAAGGTAGAAAGAAATAGACAAAGCCTTATTAATTGTGTATTGCTTAAGAGAGAAACAAGTGTATCCGCTTATATTTATCAGATAGAAAATTGTGGATTTGCTTTAGTATCTGCCATATATAGAGTATCAAAAAAAGTGGACTAAATTACTTAAAATGATATTAGTACTAGCGTCTCACCCTCGGTGATTCTTTGAAGTGACAACTTTTTTATTTATGAAACGATTGAAATAAAACAAATACTAAATTATAAGTGAAGTTTACCACAATACATTAATGAAAACCGCATCCAAAACAGTTAAGCTGTTAATGAGATTAGTGCGCACAAACATATAGACAAACATACAGAAAAAAATATTAAAAATCATTGTTCGGGTTCTATTGCGTCAATAAAGACCCCCAATAATAGTTTTTCCCAAATATCTTTCATGTACAGACATCGCAGTTACAATTTTATTATATGTATAGATTTGGTTATGCTATCATAATTATTATATTACCATTTTTTTTTAATTTTGTTTTGACTTGGAATTAAAAATTGAAAAAGGAATCCTCGTAAAGATCCTGAGTACAATTTAAGATTGATGGTCGAAAGTTACCTTCCAAGCGAAGAATCGTAATTGCAAAGAAATAATGAGATTTTCTAGAAAAATCTTTGACAACTTATATTACGTAATTACAGTAAATGAAAACAACGGAGTTTTAATAAGATTTCCGGTTTTTTTATTTCATTATACCAAAGCTCAAATTGCTTTTTTTTTGTTTTTCCGTCTGCTGCCTGCTTGTAGCTGCCGGACTTTGAACACCTAAACCGATTTAAGGACACGTTTATTAGCAATATAAACTAATTTAAGAATCCGAGATAATTCTGAAAATAGAGGAATGTTTTCCTTTTTTAGGGTACAAAAATTTTATAAGTTTATTCTCTATGAGGTGTAACAAGCGAGGGCGGGTCCAGCTGGTTGTTTACTGTAATTAAGATTCTATTAAAATAGTACATTTATGTAATAACTAGCGACTACCCTCGCGTCGCTCGGGTGCGTCCCTAAGATTGAATAGTTTAGAAATGCATAAAAGACAAACATTAAAAGAAAAAAAAATTTATGCGCCAGGAACCTTCGCAGGCAAATACAGAATAACCCACTAGAGTTTCATCACAACCGGATTAATTTTAGGATTTAAGAACGCACAGAGGACAAACATACGAACATTTATTTTTATTTATACAGACAGATATTACTTTACCTGCTGTGTTTGTTTTAATTGCTTTGCGACACTCGCTGGTAGCATTTGGTAGAGCAGTGAATCACTTAATTCTTTTTCATATTCAAGTTCTCTTGCTTTCTCAGATAGATTACGGGCGTACACCTGAAAATAAAAGAAAATCATTATATTAACTTTAAGCCTCCAAAAAATTTCTCTAAGCACCTATTTATATTATTAATTCTTATTTATTTAGATTTCTTGAATATAAAAACTTGTAATATTTACACTACACTCCAAGAGGTCTTCGAAAATATCTGATTAGGTATCTATTCTAAATGAAAATCCCCGTTTAATTATTTTTTACATTTTAGTGCCTGGATGTCGGTTTTTTTAAGTTTTTATTTCAGTATCATATATCATGTTCGATTGAATATTTTACTGTTAGTGAACGGTGTCAACGGAAAAAGGACTTTGAAAAGGCTCGGTTGGGACCTGTTAATGAATTATGAAGGCATAGTATAGGCATAGTATTAAAACATGAAGATATCAAAATTAGTTGTCTGAGAAAATAAAAGTTTAAGGTTATACTGTGAATGATTTATAAAATCATATTATGGTTTTGTCAACTATCGATTACAAGATTTTTACAAGAATCAGAGCTCGTCTGGTAGTTTGGTTACTTAAATAAAATGATAACCAATTTGTAATAAAATGTATGAAGGTATGTACTCAGCACTGAGATAAGTAGTATTCTACGTCACTCTCCCGCCTAAAATATCTATAAATAAACAGATAATTAAATAAATAAGGTAGGTATTGAACACATCACATAAAGAAAAAGGCGATGGTGGCCCAGTGGTGTCACGCTCATTTGGAAAACAAAGTGAAACGGGTTCAAAACGGGTTTCGCAGCTCAGATATTCTAATTTGCGAACTATTTTTAACACGATTACCTCTTACTTAAGCGGTGAAGGAAAACATCGTGAGGGAACTTGCATGTCTGAGAGAACCTAATAAGTATTTAAAAGACATGTGAAGTCCGCCAACATCCGGTTAACAAAGTCCGGCTTACATTAAAAATATTACTAATTTATTCGACGTTGAAATACATTTCTATTATATATTCACATAGTTATCAATTATTTTAGTCGACCTTGAAATAGTTACTAACTACGACTTAACGCTATCCTTTGAGGGCTAGTCAAAGAGAACAGAATGCTAAGCGCTACGATATCTACATACCACTTTTGCTTCCGCCTTGCTCTTTATGCAAAGTCGTTGGAGGTTCTTCAGACTTCTGATTTAACTTCAAATATTTTTTTGTATAATGGACATTTTATGTTCAAAAGTCCTCCAAGATTGCCTTCTACTTAAGCTTTCGTTCACTCTCTTACTAAATATCCTTCTGAGCATACGTTCATCGTTCGAAATCGAAAGATATTCATTATTACATACATATATTAACCACTTACCCTTACTCGGTGACGTCCTTAGTACTTAGCCATGTGCTACTCCAGGTGCAATATCTTTATACTAAATTTCATTCAAATCCATCCAGCTGTTTCAACGTGAAGGAATTATAAACATACACACACACACACACACGCACGCACGCACGCACGCACGCACGCACGCACGCACGCACGCACGCACGCACGCACGCACGCTCGCTCGCTCGCACGCACGCACGCACGCACGCACGCTCGCACGCACGCACGCACGCACGCACGCACGCACGCACGCACGCACGCACGCACGCACGCACGCACGCACGCACGCACGCACGCACGCACGCACGCACGCACGCACGCACGCACGCACGCACGCACGCACGCACGCACGCACGGACGCACGCACGCACGCACGCACGCACGCACGCACGCACAAACTAGCAAACTAGTAGCTTTAGCAAACTTTTAGTAAGAGCAGCTTTAAAGCTTACCTGTATAGTATTTACAGCGTTCCGGACTAGAGCTATGATGATAGGAGATACGACGCATACTAAGATGAGTATACCCGCGCAAATTGCTTCACTTCGACGAGCTTCTCTTAAACTTTCGTTTACTCCCTCCCTAGGAAAGAAAAGATTTTGAAGATATATTACATTTGTTCCAAAATGGGATATTAAATTAAAACTTATTATATTCAGGTATAATATAGGTATAATATATGTATATTGCTTTATTTTAACTTACTCGTCTCACATTTTTCTTATATCAATGACAATACCTATGTATAATCTGTATAAATATTATATCTAAATGTGAAAGTTTGTGAGTGAATGTTTGTTACTCTTTCACGCCAGAACGGCTGAACGGATCTGGATGAAATTTGGCACAGAGATAGATTATAGTCTGGAATAACACATAGGCTACTTTTTATACTGGAAAAATGTACGGTTGCGGTGGGATAGGTTAGGTTTTTTTTTTTAACAAGATTATTTTAATTTGTGCTGGTTTCGAGATTGAGGGCCTGTTCTTTTGTAAACGATAAAATTTAAATTTTATTTATGTAATACATTTATGAATGAAAACGGTGATATTTTTTGCAAATTGCTTTGATTGTGGTAAATGGAGTAGATATTTTTTTCTACGGTTCGCCATTTCCTTTCATTTCTTTCTTAGGTCTTTTGTTAATTTGAAAACGACTGAATCCATTAAATGGAAGGAAGTTTTTTATTGTATTGTCAAACAAATAGCTAAACGCAAAGCTTATATATTCAGTTTTATTTTATTAGGTTGGATACTTTTTCAGAACATAAACTAGCTGGTTGGTAGTAGGTCAATCATGATTTTACGTATTTTATGTGGCAGTGGTAGCCCAATGTTAACGCGCTCACTTGGGAAACAAAGTGAAATGATGATGGCTCGATCCAAGACGCGAATCTAGGAACTCCGGATCTGAAGCCGTAGTCAGTAAACCAATAAGGCATAGACTACATAAATAACTAAACAGATTATATAATTTTCAATATAAAGTAAATAATATTATCGCTTTACCTCTAATATACAATATCGTATTTCTCTCTTTTCACTGGCTTCGTAGTGTGCCAATTACTCTGATTTTAATTAGATTTCATGATTAAAGTCTACAATGGAAGCCTTTGAGTGAGTGTTATTTTAAATTGTTAAACAAATTTAAAGAACACGGAGATTCCAATTCCGCATTTTTTTTTTTTAAAAGTGTATTCTCTCTGAACTTAAATTCATATTTCAAGAGAGTTTGAGTTTGAGAAAAAAATCTCTTAAGGATGAAAACTTACCTTTAAGACGATGTCTTTTCTATAACTTTTTGTTTAAAGAGTAACTAAACTTAAAACCTACATGTATTCAGCGCTTTTTAACGTCCCACTGCTGGGCACGGGCCTCCCTTCAATACGAGGGGGATCTACCATATGCCATAGTCCATCACGCCAAGTGCGGGTTGGCGGACTTCACATGTCTTACGAAAACTTATTAGGTTTTCTCAGACATGCAGATTTCCTCACGATCCTTTCCTTCGCCGTTAAGACAAGTAGTAATCATGTTAGAAATGATTCGCACATGTTTATATCAGAAGTGCGAGGCCCGGGATTTAAACCCACTTCACTAGGTGTTCCAAGCAAGCACGTTACGATTGAGCTACTGTATAAGCACTATTCAAGAGTAGATAGATAAATTACGTGATATGGATATGTGAGCAAAAGAAAGGAATTTTTATGAGTTTTTCCTTTATTCATCCTTATTAAAATTCCTTATCAATAAATGTACGAGCCAACAATTCACCATTAATATTGCTGTAATTGGCTCGATGTTGGCGACCCACGCAGCAGCTCATACTGCATTATCATCCAATGGAGAAACCAGTACTGGACCCTTAATTAATTCTCTTAAGGAATCAATAGCTATTAGCTAGATATATTGTTACATTTCTTTTACTTTACTAACAGTTTATTTCTATTTATTTCTTTAATTTACTAAAACAAATATAGCTTAAACCATCTATGTTGTTTGGCTAAAAAATCCTATAAACAACCATGAAAACTATCATGAATATAAATATCTGGTCTACCGGAAAGTTCTGTCCGTTTTTTGAATAAAATAAAATATTTTTTTTTCTTACTATTACTAAACTTTAATAATAATTATAATTGTCATTATTACTAATGACTTTATGCCAGCATGAAGGCAATTTGTATATTCCATTTTTTTTAAATTCATCTTTTGATGCGAAAAATTGAACCAGTGCTTGTTTGATATCTTTTTTATATTCGAATTTTTTGCCCTTCAAAAAATTTTGTAAGGACAAAAACAAGTGATAGTCGGAGGGTGCTAGGTCCGAAGAATATGATGGATGCGACAGAATTTCCCAGCCTAGTTCTGCAATTTTTTGCCGAGTCCCCAAAGCAGCATGTGGTCTGGCACTATCATGGTGCAGTATGATGTCCTTCCTGTTGAACATCGCCGGCCTCTTTTCTTGAACTGCTGTCTTTAAATTATTCAGTTGTGGACAGTATTTCTCCGAAATGAGCTTTTCGTCCGCTTTTAAAAGCTCATAATGTATTGGTCCTCGAATGTCCTACCATATAGACAACATTCTCTTATTCAAAGTCAAATTCGGTTTAGAGTTGGAAGGGCTAGGTTTTCCGGGTACACAATATTCCCTTTTCCTTCCATAGTTTTCATAGGTAATTCACTTTTCACCTCCAGTTATTATCCGTCTTATGAAGGGCACGATTTTGTTCCGACAGAGATGTGTATTGTGTATATGACGACTTGATCATCCAAATTCTTCTGACTTAATTCATGTGACTCCCATCTTGAATATTTTCACACCAATCCTATCTTCCAAATATGGTCCGAAATGGTTTGATGAGCTAAATTAAGCCTTTCTGCAATATATGGTGTTGTTAGAAATGGATCTTGCTACAATATGGTCTTAATTACATCGTCGTCGATCAGAGATGATTGCCCATAACGTGGCTTATCAGAAAGGTCAAAATCACCTGTTTTAAATTTTTCGAACCATTTTCTATCAGAAACTGTACCTTCACCGAATACTTTCAATTAATTTCTACATGCTTCTGTAGAATTTCTTCCTCGTTGAAATTTGTGTAAAATAAAGTGGCGTAAATGAACTTTATCAGTAGCCAAGGATACACTCTCGCTTCACACTTAAGACTAATGCGAATCAAGGTTATTTTACTTCATTTGCTACGTTATTATGTATACAATAAGCGATTAAAATTTAGAGCCAAACTTGCGCCAAATAAATATGTGCTTACATGTCGAAAATTGTTGTCATAGAAACGGACAGAACTTTCCGGTAGACCTATTAAAAAACTGGAACAAAATCATGGCAAATGTTTTGCAGTGTCAATGAACGTGCAAGCTATTAGAAAAATTTCAAACTTATGACAACGAACTTCTTAGCTCTAGGGTTTATATACTCTGTATGATCCTCGGTGGTGTAGTGGCTAGCATGTACAGCTGCACACCCGGAGGTCCTGGGTTCGAGTCCCGGGTCGGGCCAAGTTTAGTTATTGAGTCTTTCTGTATAGTAAGTTTCAGTAACAGCCCGGAGTTGGGAAGTTGGCGGTGTTTCACCCCCGTGCCTCGGAGAGCACGTAAAGCCGTCGGTCCTGCGCCTTATCTCTCACCGGTCGTGTCGAGTGGTCGTCCCACCGGAGTATGAGAGTGATAGGAATAGAGAGTGCACTTGTGTCTGCGCGTACACTTGTGCACTATAATATCTCCTGCGCAGTTGGCTAGTCTCAATGAGATTGGCCGCCGTGGCCGGAATCGGCTAGGAGAACATCCTCATCATCATCATCATGACACACGGACGAAAAAGATCGTCGAGCCATAAGTACGAAAATGTACGTGCTCTTATGTCTTAGATTCGCACAATAAATTTTGAGACGAAACATTTAATTTCGATGCGTAAATAGGAAAAGAAGAGTATAAAAAAACTTTTAAAACGATTTTCCCACTCTATTCCTTTTCACTCTCAAAGTCCGATGGGACGACTCGTACTTCAACAGGACCTGTGAGAGATGGCTTAACGTGCTTTCCGAGGCACGGGGGTGTAACACCGCTAACTTCCCAATTCCGAGGTTCTACTGAGTTTGGCCCGACCCGGGACTCGTATTCATGACCACTGGATCTGCGGCCATACATACTAGCCACTAGACTACCGAGACAGTAAAGCATAAAGCATAATATTATAAGAACATAATATCGGTTCAAATTTTCCATGTAGCATGAAGACGTCTATAAAGTAAAATGCAGCGCAAATCTGAATTTATTGGTTAAAGTCAGACACTGTAGTCACGTATCGAATAAAACTTCTTTGTGTTTACTTTGAAGCGATTGCTGTGAATGCAATAAGGGAGAAGTAGTTATTGAATCAATATATTTAAAAATAAATGTGTTTTTTGTCTTTCCGTTTGTTTGTTACACAAGAATATAATTTTCTAAGCCACTATGAAATATCGGTGAGTGAGAATCATATTCTAGGTCGTGTATCAATCATAATTTCCAATTTTTCCCTTATAAGGATATTTAGAATTCCAACTGCTGACTTCATATTTCGTGTTTTGAGGTAGCTACTATTGTTTTAGGTTTTATCGTTTTATTAATATTTGAAGTACTCAGACTAAGGAAAAATATATACAAAGTGTAATAGAACTAAGCATGAAGCCAAACAATTATTTTAAAACATTATGCCGTTGAAAATTTGTATACTAAGTGGTAAGTAAATAAATGATAATAAGATTTTCTCAAAATTTGTAAATGAAATAAAAAAAACTATATAAAATTTCCCTTATTCTTCGAAGATAGTAAACGATCTGTATGGCATAACCAAGAATAAACAGCAAAATTCACGCTATTATTTTTGATTTTGACAGTTTTTTGGGGGAATCTGTCTACATATTTATTTAGTCAGAGTAGAAGAAGTCACACTAATAATACTAGGCCATGAGTGATTTTGGACTGGACGGCTAATCGCACTAAGTCTAGACATCTATATGGGATCCAATAACTTTACACGTAAGCCGTCGTTGCTAAACTAGACTAAAGGTACAGTTATACTACTATGGCTATAACTTGAGATAATAGTGATGTATGTATGGCGAAATATCTTAATATATAAAATAATCTGATATTAACGTATTTTTTAAAAATGTGTGATTTGTTCCAACTTAAAAGGTATGATAGTTTTTATCGATTATTTCCTTTTTTACGGCAAATTTAACGATTTTCATATGTGCACCACAGCAACGCGTGGCCGGGTCTGCTAGTAAATATATAAAAAAAAATTATCGATACCTGATATATTCTCTTAGTTGCTTTTGAACGGCTCTGAGTTTGCCAAGTAAAGTAGCTGTCTGGTCGAAGTACTCTATTGCTTCACTGACGCTGCCTGCTTGGTGTTTATTGTCGACTATTTGTTGATTCCTAAAATCATTAATCATAGATAGGATTTGAAAAATCAATATTTTCTTCTTTACTCTTTCCTGAAGTTCATTCAATTTTCACGTAAAATTGAATGACTGATAATAACAAACAGCACCATCTAGTTCCATGGTAAGCTACGAGGCCTGTGTTATGGATACCAGATAGTTGATATACTACACATAGATAGCTTTAAATACATACATGCTATAAATATAAACACCCCTTTTTTTTAACGTTGGGAAATGCATTTACGCACGAGGTGTGGGACTCACCGGCAAAGCCAGTACTACCCACTAAAACCCAACAAAGCCTTCCCCCGTCTTAATGGGGCGCCGCAGGATCGCTTACGCATTCAACTACGACGCCCCGACGGCAGGTCTGCCGAAGCAGACCACAACAACCACGGGATTGCTCCAAGGTCCACTCTGCTATCAGAGAAGTACCAAGAGCAACCCGCATGGTACACCACCCTCCGAAGAGGGCCGCCACTCACCGCCCACCGAAGCGGGCCACCTCCCTGTGCGTTTCTTGGCTTCGCGCCCGGCTGTAAGGCCGGGCACTACTGAGCTCCCCCCACGACAAGGTGAACGCACGTTGGGGGGGGGAAATATAAACACCTCTGACTGGAGTTCAAAAATTTGTGCTCATCACACAAATGAATGCCCCCCGCGGGACTCGAAGCCGCGACTGGTGGCACAGCAAGTAGGATCACTACAAACTGAGCCAAACCTGTCGTCATTACCGTCATCATCATTTATAATAGCAGGTAGTCTGATTTAAACATTATTTTTATATAGGTACATCTAATCATAAAATCTACAGTTTTAAACAAAAAGAAATCTTAAGAAAATCAATGAACTTTAGAATTTAATTAAGACCTCATTTCTTTCCTCTCACGAATTCGATTCAGCTATTTACAATTCGTGGGTGGAATTAATGTGTTTTTGTCAGATGAAGATAACGTATTCGCAAAATATAATAATGGGGACAACGTATCTACATTTTCACGTGTTTATTTCAACAATAACTTTATTGATTTTCCTATAAAAGAAAATAAGTAAATGTACACACACATGACGAATTTATGAACTATAGTAATAATATCTCAAACCTTTCAATAGGCGAAAGCATATTTATCTTTGATATAAATAAATATGAGTCACGGAAATGTATGTACGCGCATAACTTCCGATCGACTGCACAATTTTTTTTAATCTCATGATATGAAAAGTGAGTAAGTGAAATAGTTTTTATCCGGGAAATCATCCTTTAAGGGGGTGAGAATGGGGATGAAAGTTTGTATGGGGAAGCAAGCTAGGGAAGAATCCAAGCGAAGGGAGGGTGAGACACTAGTTTTTAATAAGACGTACAGTTACCGTGATATTATACATTAACATTATTTAGGTATTTTTATTTAAATTCACTTAGTTTTTCATGTATTTTGTTGAGTGTATTGGTATCTATCCAATACATTCAACAAAATACAAAAACACCATCTGGTGAAATCTGAAATTGTACGAAATATTGAAAAATGATTGTGTGATTCTAATTGATTTAATTGAAAGAACATGTCCGCTTTTTGTATGGATTGGTCGCTGGTTTCTTATTAAAAAAAAAAACATCCCGCAAGTATATAAAAGCGATATAAATGTGGAACAATAAGCCATTATAAAATAACATATTTAGTATAACTTTTACAACAAATTTCTGGACATGTTATTTCTTTCTCTATTAAGAAGAAAACTTTCATATTAAGAAATACTTACTTTTTTTCCAACACTTGATATTCCGGACTATCTTCTTTGATATCCATATGTAGAGGTATTAATGATGGGATGAGATTGAGCGTATTGTCTAAAAGATCTCGACCCAGAACCATGTGGCTAATGTACCTAGAAACGTTTAAAATAATCATAATATCTGGAAATAAATTATAAATAAAGCCTATAAAATATTTTTAATAAATTATAAAATTAGCAGCCGACATTTTTTTTTAAGTGTTATTAAGCGGTATTTTCAACAAACATTTTGTTACGAGGAAATCTGTTTTCCTTGTTATAATGAGACTAATTAAAAAATCTTGTGCCGAAAATAAAATCTATTCAACAATTAATCATTCGAGTATTTGTTTATTTTCTGTTTTTCTTGTGAAAATTATCCGTATAACAAATATTTTGCTTTTGATAAAAATAAATCAATACTAAAAAACAAAAAATATTTTTAAAAACAAGCTTTTATTTTAGATCCAAAAATATAGTTTTATTTAAAATATCATAAAATACAGTTAGTTTAACTTTATAATATTGTTTTTCTTTATTCATATCTTACCTTTCATGCGCTCGAGGCTGCAAAAAGCCACGAGCGAAGTAATTAATGCCAAGTACGGAAGCTATGCCTTTACATTCTATACTTCTCAGTAGATTTTTAAATCCAACCAAATATCTGAAAAAAAATATACCTCCAATAAATAAAACTTTTAATATTTAAATTAATTAGGTAAAAGAGTTGAATTTTTAGTCGATCGTAGATTAAATTTTATCTCAATTAACATTTTCTATTTAGAATTTTTAACACTTCGGGTACTTCAACTGTTCTAATCCTCTCTGACTTTCTTAAATTCTAATTTTCCTTACATCTTCATACGTAAAGAGTTAAAACCATTAGTTTTGTATTTCTTAGACGTGTATTAGAGAAATAGCTAATTTTGATATCAATTTAGTTTAATTTTGATAGTGTAAATTATACTTTCTTAGATTTACGCGAATACTTGACATTTTAAATAAAAGTATCTTTTCGGATTTTTTCGCGAATTTATTTTGATTTTCGGTTCCCGACGTTTCGAATGTTTTACAGCAATCATGGTCAAAAATATAAAGATAATTAAAATTATATAAAATGTTTAAAGTTAAAAGTTAAAATATTGTAAGGTACTTTGGTGCCATTTTTCAATTTTTTGAATTCATTTTGTTGTTTGTAGGTAGGCTGTGTGTAACAACTATATAATACCTTAGAGACATCTAACACCTCAGTCTCTCCCGTGACCATGATTGCTGTAAAGCATTCGAAACGTCGGGAACCAAAAATCAAAATAAATTCGCGGAAAAATCCGAAAAGATAGTTTTATTTAAAGTGTAAATTATTTTACACTTTATAATACAACAATTACTACAACTACTTATATAATACTGTATTAAGAAAAAGAATAAAAAGGGGTACCTAAGGGTGTTTGTTCTTTAAATTTATATCATATATAGAGTATCTGGAGGTATCATTACATTGGAGATACGTTAAAAAACAATCATGAAAATTTTGGTAAAAATAAAAATTTCAACTAACTTAAAGCTAATATTATTTAAGGATCAGATTATACAAGTAGCGAAACCGGTAAACAAAGTAATTGAGGGGACCTAAATAAATATTTTTTTAAGCAGTATGTTATTGTAAGGTTTTCCAATGGGAAGCGTGTATGAGATCATACACGTTATCAGGATGGACGAGTATACGGTTGCATATTTATATATTGAGCGTTTTAATAGAAAATAATATATTTGATTAATTTGTAATGATTTATGTATAAGTTATGTGACCTTGGCCGATAGGAATGTGTTTAAAAAAAAAAGTGCGCGGATATTCATTTGTTTTCCCGCGTTTTTGCACAGAGATGTCGGTACCACCCTGTAGTAACTAGTCACGAATTTTTGTAATACTAAAAATTATGGTTATAAATTATGTAACTCAGTGGTGATTATAAAAGTACTGAATATAAGCAAGGAATATCTCGAAGTTTTATTAGTGATCCTAAAGTATGATACACAATATAATACTATAGAAAACTAAATAGAACTATTTTATCAATAATTTTAATTATATGATATATCGGCGTCATCTCTCTGTTCTTTCCAAATTATTATACATATAATTTTGTGTGTAGACACGGTCTGTAATAACCACGAGAATTATGACGCTAATCTTCAAAGCATTCAAAACGCATAATAGTTTTGTTTTAAAAACAATCTCATGTTTTAGTCTTTTTATTAACATATTTAGATTTAAGCTAAGCATATTACAAATGAATTTGATTGAATTGAAATATTACTGATACCAATTAGGCAAACTTTCAATTCAATATTGAGTCATGCCAAATTCCAAAAAAGCATTGTTAGCACTAACATGACTAAAATGACTAAAAGTGAATTGAATAATGTCATCGTATGTATCAATGAAATTGTGTGATACATACTATTGTTTTAAATAATTCATTTTTTTAATCACTCAACGACCGCGGACACGCCGGCGTTACAGTTAACAATAGATTTCTTAGAAATTTAATTAATTTCTTAGAAATTTACCTGGCGGTGTTAATAATAATTACCTCATTTATGTAATACCAATATCGTTTTGACTCATTTCGGTCATGGTGATCAATTTCACCAAGCTTGTAAAATCATTTCACTTTTTTAATAGTTCAATGAGACACGACGAATTGAAAGTCATTAGTGTTTCCGGGAAGGAGGATGTAAAATTTCTAACATAGACAACCTTGCATTTAGAAAACTTGATAGCTTTTCTATTATTATATATATCATATATAATACCTTTGAGACATCTAACACCTCAGTCTCTCGTGACCATGATTGCTGTAAAGCATTCGAAACGTTGGGAACCACAAATCAAAATAAACCCGCGAAAAAGTCCGAAAAGATAGTTTTATTCAAAAAAAAAATGTCCGAAAAGATTGTGTTTATTCAAAATAGTTTTATTAAAAAAAGCTTTCCTATTATTCCATCCATATTATACAATTACTATCAGCTTATAGCCTGAGTTCAATTGACTGTTTTTTTTTAAATTTGATACCAGAAAAATGTGATATCTTTTTACTTCAAACCTTAGGTAGTAAAAAATCCTTTCTTAGAGGTTATATGTATAAGTTATTTTAAAAGATCGTGTCAAAATTTCAACTAAACTAACCAGTATCAGTTATTGGCGAAAAGTGTATGAGAATTTGTTAAGTAGTTTCTGAGATTATCCTATAAGCAAACACAAAAGTCAATGTAGTATGGTTGTGTATATAATGTACTAGCAATACCCGCGGTGTCGCTCGCGTTCAAGCGTTCCGATTTAACATCAGTTTTACAAAAATGTATGGAAGTCTGCTCGATTTGTTGACATTTATAATTACTGCTCCGCTCCCTTGGGTAGTAGCATGAAGATAATATATAGCCTTCCTTAATGAACGGGCTAATAATGCAAAAAGATTTTTTCAAATCGGATAAATAGTTCCTGAGATTAGCGCGTTCAAACAAACTCTCTCTCAAAACAAACTCAAATTCTGCCTGTTTATAATATTAAATATAGATTAGTATTAATATAGATTTCAGGGACTTTGGGACTTGATGCACCGGGATAAGTCTAAAAGCTAACATTGCTTTCGGCACAAATACTATTACATATACTTCTTTATTATCGTAGGTAAAAAAGAACATTTTGCACTTTCATTTAAACTGTAAGATGTATCGTATAGAAAATCATATAATCTTGAGAATTTGCTCAAAAATTATCTCGAATTTATTAGTATTTCAAAACTAAAAACAAAGTATCAAGATATTAAACTTCTGTTATTCTATTCTATTCTAAATTGACATAAGTCAGTTGATATAGACTATAGGTCACTGATAGGCGTGTAGGAGGCACGCGATCCCATTGAGTATAGAGCTAAAGTAATTACATTCCTAAGGCGAATCAATGGCGACGTGATAGCAAAATGTCGGTTTTTGATAACGTTTTAAGTGGTTAAAATAATATGAATATTGAGGTCAAAATTCACAAGTGTAGTACGTATTTTCTGCTATGAACCACCATTCTAGTATTTTTAACTAACAGATTTATCATCACCAACGGTCAAAATTTAGTTAATTAATTTTCTTAGATAATTTTACAAATTCAACTTAGCTGATTGGGTACATTTTCTAGCTTTTTAAATAACTTTGGATAAATCATATTTGATATTGCTTGTTTTTGAAAATGATTCTCTTGAAAATCTCAGTAGTGCGAGATTTGGGGCTGGAATCCCATTTATTTGGTTTTACAAGCAAAAATGTACTATCATTGTATACACGTTTTTCATTTTCTTTTTCATATTCCTGATAGTTGGACACTGTTCCAAACAACATTGTCATTGACCACGGTTGTGGTTGTGCATAAAAAATTACTTTATGAAAATACACGACGGTGACAAACATGTACTATATACCATCTATACTAATATTATAAATGTGAAAGTTTGTGAATATGAATGTTTGTTACTCTTTCACGCCAGAACGGCTGAACGGATTTGGATGAAATTTGGCACAGAGATAGATTATAGTCTGGAATTATATATAGGATACTTTTTATACCGGAAAAATATACGGTTCCCGAGGGATATATTTGTTTTTGTTTTTAGTTAGAGGTGAACTCGAGCGAAGTAAGGGTGAGGTGCCAGCCAATACAAAGCAAAGCACACCGACTTCGAATATATTTGATTAGGTATGTATAATAAATGAAAACTACCAATGAGTTATTCTTTACTTTTTAGTGCTTTTTTTGAAGTCGGTTTTTATTTTTTTCATAAAAAGTTTTTTTTTTACTTTTTAGCGTCTGTAATAGGTTGTTCTGTAAACTACAGTAGGTAACGATGTAACGATTGGTTATAGTATTTCTCAGTTTCTCTACTCTGCACGCTCGCTCCGCTTCAATGACAGGTAGCCTAATACCCACTTATCGGGACACGGGTTAATAGTAATATATAATCAACCTAAATGAAAACTCCCTAAAAAAGCCGTACAAAATCTAAATTAAAATTGCATTATCCACGTAAACAAAATGTTCATAAAATAAAAATTACTGGGTCAAACTATGTTAAGTTTTTATGGCACCAAATGGCAACTATTCCACATTAAACTAAAGAAGAATCACGTAAATCGGATCATAAATCTCAGCGTAATCATACATAAAAAGATACCAATAGAATTGAGAATCTCCTCCTTTTTGAAGTCGGTTAAAAAATCAAAAAAAAGTTCAAAAACGATAGTTTTTTATCTACATTAAATAAAATAGTAAATATACGTGCACTTAATAATTACTACACAAGTTACGTTTAAACCTACTCTTACAACTACACTAGCTGCCGTTAGATTTCAATGCTTTAGACGGAAAACGAGCCACCCCTCTTATCTGTGGTGGAGGCGATAAGACGCATAATTACGTCTTTTAAGGAATTTAGCACTTCGACTTTATAGACTAAAACGTTTCTAATGCAAAAGGTTTTAAGGAATGACTTGACTAATTCTGAGAGATTATATAATACTACTAGCATTGCCCGCGGCTCCGCCCGCGTTCATATGACCAAAACCAAATTTTTAGGTTTTACATATTAGTATACTGGTTTTAGTATATTAGTTGAGCCGGATAACCAGCCGGATACCGAATTTCTTCAAAATCCTTCCAGTGTTTTTTCTTTGATGCGGTCATAGACAGACAGACAGACAGACTGACAGAAATTCTTAAAACTATAGGTTCGGCCTCTGTTAGCGATAATAATGTGCATTTTAATAAGATTTTCCAAAAAATATTTTAGGCACAGATACGGCTTAATTAAATTTTAATGTATCTATAGATGTAACTAATTTATAAAGCCAAAAAGATTATTTTTTGATAATTTGAACACGGGCGGGGCCGCGGGTAATTTAGTAGTAATTCTAATAAAATCATAGAAAGGTCTAATTTGTACATTCAATTTTTTGGAATTAAAACTACGTATTTTTTAAGACACATGGCGACATCTATTGACAAATATCTAAATAATACAAAAATTAATTTCATGAAAATAATTTTTTTAATGAATAAAATAGTGCTATTGATATACTTTTTCAAGATTAGCTATTTTTAATAGTTTTTGACATATTTAGTAAGTTATCTTGCTAAAATGTATGTAGTATCATCGTTTTTTATTCTAACCAGTTTTTGTATTTTTTCTCAGAATTGAGATATTTTTCTGCGGTAAAAAGTATCCCATATGTTGACTCGGATAATCAGCTATGACTATACCAAATTTCATCAAAATCCGTCCAGTAGTTTTTCTGTGATGCGGTAACAGACAGACAGAGTGACAGACAGACAAAAATTCTAAAAACTATAGATTCGGCCTCTGTATCGATAATAATGTCTATTTCGATAAGATTTTCCAAAAAATATTTAATGTACAGATTCGACTTAGTTACGATTTTATTATATAATGCATAGATAATATAATAAAATATTAATTATTATATAACTCAATAAACACATAATTAATTGAACATAATGATTATTAGAAATCTATTAATTATGGTTGGTACACTTCAAAGGTTTATCTCTTACCCTACAACTTGCATTACGTCATTGCTGCATAACTCGATATCTGAAGATTAGTTCTAGGCGTATTATATCGACTCTAGTTAACCCAGTTATGAGATTGCTTGGAAATGAGCGCAATTTTATGTTTTAAAAATTATAATCTATACTATAATAATACAGTAGAGGTCGAATATCTGTACATAGCAAAAAAAATATTTTTTTTGCGGTAAGTGCTTAAGGTGTATACACGCGATTGTGCGTTTGGAAAGATTTGTAGTTTGTGGCAAATAGCAAGTGTAGAGCCGGCATAAGTTACGGTGTACATCAGAAAAATAATATTGGTCAAAAAAAAATTGTTTACTTTTGACAAACGTTGCCTAATAAAAATGTATAGAGATTATTGATTAAAGATTATATATATATATATATATATATATATATATATATATATATATATATATATATATATATATATATATATATATATATATATATATATATATATATATATATATATATATATATATATATATATATATATATATATATATAATAAAAATAACGACAAGAATAGTAAGATAATGTTTCTCTTTGTGCATTCTAAGGAATAGACTACGAGTATCTATACTAATATTATAAAGAGGTAAAGTTTGTGAGTTTGTGACGTTGTTGGGGGTAATCTCTAGATCTACTGAACCTATTTAGATGCCATTTGGTAAGAAGATATTTTGAGACCCTGGGAAGGACATAGGATACTTTTTATCCCGGAAATCATCCTTTAAGGGGGTGAAAATGGGGTTGAAAGCTTGTATTGGGAAGCAAGCCAGGGACGAACCCGAGCGAAGTGAGGGTTAGACGCTAGTTGAATATAAAGATGAAAATCAATTCAGGATTATCTATTTCGATGCTAGCCTCGCGTATGTTCTTATGTTGCATTTGTGCACCAAACAATCGCACATCAACATTGGTTTATTTGCTAAATATTTAATTTAAATTTAAAACACTTTATTGGGCAGTGGAATAATACAAAAAAATACAATTAAAGAGATGTGCAAAGGCGGTATTATCACTATACGCGACCTTTTACAGGCAACTGATAGTACAAATTAATATAAGAAAAGAGATGAGAAAATGTTTTTTTGTAAGAGTTCAGAATAGTCACTGCATTGCGCAATATAAGTTTGATGATTTTACTAAGATTTAATAGAATTCATACGGACCTCGACCCATTGTCATACGCTGTTCTAGAAGTTTTTGAACTACCCCTTTGGTTATGGGATATTGAACATTGACAGGAATACGCGTTTAGTAATGTAAACGCGTGCTTAACACGGACAGACTAAGAGATTCCATCAAATATACCCAAAAACGATTATGCGTTACGATATACGTATCGACATATTATGTACCTCTCTTTACATTTGTCAATTATAAAATGTATATAGAACTAGCGACTCACCTTCGCTCTCCTAGGGTTCGTCCTTAGTTACGTTTAACCGTTTATTATAGATTTCTCCGAGATGAGATATTTTCCCACAGTAAAAAGTATCTTATATGTTCACTCGGATAACCAGATAACTCGGATATCATACCAAATTTCATCAAAATCTGTCTAGTGGTTTTCTCGGGATGCGTTCCCAGACAGACAGAAAAACAAAAACTATATATTCAGCCTGTGTATCCAAAAAAATATTTTATGTACAGATTCGACTCATTTAGAATTTTATTATATGTATCAATAAGTTTTCAGTGATAAATACTAAAATACCTTTCATAACATTATTTTTTTAATACCTTGTAATCGAATTCCTAATTTTACAACGCTCTGAAATATATTCTGTGTTCTAATATTTTTATGGTTCATAAAAGGAATGAAATGTACTCATATATTTTTTTATTGTCCATATTGATGGTTTAAGGTGTACTTGTGATTTGAGCGGAAAATTTCAAGATGTTTTAATGAAGTTGTAACAAAGAAATATCGACATATAGGTACATGTTTTTGTACCGTGTACGGACTTTTACTTTGTATTTCCACACTCTTTACTCCAGATACACTTGTGTATGTATTTCTTTAGAGCGGTTTTCAATAACCTATCTATCTGGTTTTTATTGGAAACCGCCGTTAGTAGCACGACCAATTTAAATGGCCCCTCATTTTTATGCAGGCGTATCGAACACAAAGTTAACCTAATATTGGATGAATGCGGCCCGAAAAATAAAGCTCAGCTATAATTTAAGATGCGTTTATACTTTCACTTGTAAGTTGATTTTAACTTCTTCATTTTTTTTCTTTCTCCTAACTTTTTCTAGCTCTAATATTTTTTTAGATTTACGCGAATATTTTACATTTTAAATTAAAAACTTCTCTAGCTATCGATTCAATAATTAATTCGATGAATTAAATATATTTTTGGTACCCGACTGAAGTAGTAAGTCGCTACTCATATATAAAATTATATTTTTTTTATTTACAACTTTTTAATTTTGGTAAGTTAGACATTTTTAGTTTTATTTTTTTTTTAATATTTTTTTCAAGACACACAAATTGGAACCTCAGATCTTCCATTTTCCTGCATCCTCCATAGACCCTATGACACATGACTATACATTACTAAACTTGACGATATGTTTGGCTCAGTTTGTAGTGACCCTACTTGCTGCGCCAGCGGTCGCGGGTTCGAGTCCCGCTGGGGGCATTCATTTTCGTGATGAGCACGAATGTTTATACTCCAGTCATGGGTGTTTATATTTATAATATGTATGTATGTAAAGTTATATATCTATAGTGTATCAACTATCTGGTATCAATAACACAAGCCTCGTAGCTTACCATGAAACTAGATGGTGTTGTGTGTTATAGTTAACGTTGTGATAACGACGTATAATTAATCATCAAAATTGATTGAGCCGTTTAGTACTTACGAGTGAACATAGGGTCGGACTTTCATACATCAAACACATAACCCTCTTTAGAGCTTCACCGCTGTCAGATAATAAATAAACACGGTCGCATTATGTATGTGGGCTCTTAACTTATGTATTAATCAATAATTTCATATTAGCATAATATGTCTGTCGTGCTACGGTGACATGTCTGATGTTGTATACCTACTATAGTTAAGAGTGCACTTTTATTGGCTAAGATAAAATTTAATATACACTTTTCTAAATTATTCTTGACTAGCGGCTTACCCTCGCCTCTAGGAAAACAAAAACAAACCTATTCCACGGGAACCGTACATTTTTCCGGGATAAAAAGCGATGTGTTATTCTAGACTATAATCTACCTCTGTGCCAAATTTCATCCATATCTGTTCAGCCGTTCTGGCGTGAAAGAGTAACAAATATCCATACTCACAAACTTTCACATTTGTAATATTTGTATATATGTAGATGATGATGGAAAGTGAAAAAAAAATCAACATTTTTAGGATAAGAGAAAGTAGATGTTAAGTGTTTCATCATAATTTCATTCATATAACATCAGGTATCTGCCAGTGAAAATCCCGTCAAAATCAGTTCATCCGTTTTGGGAATTAGCCGGAACAGACAGACTTTCTAAGCATTTTGTTTTTTTTTCTAAGTACCGTGACAGTCATATTACTGTGATATTATAAACAGACACTTCCTTTTCATTTATCTGTATAGATAGGATTACTGTTATAAATAATAATATTTGCAAGTTATCCTTCAGGCTATAACAGCTTGGCGGATTTAGATATGTACACAATACACAGATAGGCTATGGCCTGGAAACATTTTCCAAAAGATAGACTTGCTTCTCAGACGCTTCGTATAGAACAATTAAAATGGAGCTAACAATCAAAATATATCCACAAAAAAAATCCTTAAAGAATTTTATTTAATCCGCATCTTAAAAATCATGGCATTGGTTTATAATTCTTTTTTTTTAATTCTTGATTTTATTATGAATTTAAATTTTTTTAATAAATTAAAGCGACTGTCTGTAAACACAAGTAAGGACGATTACTTACCGACCATCTTACCGATGGCGTGACACGATACTTTGATACTTGGCACTAATATCTTACATTATTTGACAACCCTTTCCCAATTAAAAGATATGGTTAAAAAATAGAGCAGTTTTAATATCTTTTGTTTTAAATGTGAACTTACCTCCAAATAGTGCTGCTGTCGGTGTCTTTTATTTCCTTCGTGAGATGAGTCAGTAAAGCCGCATTTGCATTAGTGTACCATTCCACTACTTCTGTCATCGACGTGCCGGGGTTGATCTTGGCTCTGATGACAAAAAAGCCACAAAATTATGACAAAATATATTACTTATGACCTTTATAATTTATTTGGGTTGATAAAGGCACAATGTAAAATTAAATAAAATTTTATTATTTTGATTTTACGACGTCGCAGTGTTTATTTGCTCAAGCGACCAAATTGCAAGAGTTTTGATATAGAATTATTGAGTCTTAAATAACAATTCTATTGGTTTATCTCGTTTTACTTTTAAAAAGCCGACTAAATGAATTTTATCTTCTTTTGTTGCGTAACTTTTAGGAGTGCCAGTTGGGCACACTTTATTTCGCCAATGTCACGTAGAAGTTATGTATGTATACCATATATAAACCTTAGGAATAGAGCTTTGTTTATAAAATAAAGAAATAAAACTCTCTACTATAAACTACATCAAGAATTGGTAGTTTGAATAACTAAGACGATGCTTAAATAAACTTTAAGTAACTTCTAGAGTCTGGCTAACGAAAGCGTGTCCTTAAGTTTTATTAAAAATTTTGATATGGCAACATTATGAAGCTGTCAAAGGCACGGCAGTCTCGGATTGCTCTGGTTTTAAGCGTTGTTATAAAAAAAGCGTTCTTATAGTATTTAGTAACTGTAAACATTTTTATGCACATACGTATTATGTGAAATGTGTATACTAATATTAGATTCGAGTTGTTTACAATAAATTGATAAAAATGTATATCAAATTAAGAAACAACTTAACGATTACTTAATTTTGAAGCAAGGCTCGGACATTTTCTTTTGCAAAGTATGATGATGATATAAATTAGAAAACTTGTCAACCTACACATTTCATTGCTCGTGACTGTACATAGTACATACTAATAAATAAATCTACACATTTGTTTTTTTACTCACATCCATGACGGTCAAGGCTCCGTCACACTAAGCGGAGCCTTTCAAAACGACATTTTGATAATTTTCAAGCCTCATTGTCAAGTGTGATGTTAACCACAGCTTAAGTACATTAAAAAATTCTATAGACATGATGTGTTCCTTAGCTAGAAATTAAGTTCGCAAACAACTATTATACAAAAAATAAATCGTCGTAAGCAGGTACTGTCGCGTAATGGAGAGTGTGTAACGTCATTACACTAAAAAAAATAATTTGAAAAGATACGTTTGAAGTATGCTTTATGCATACTAAGACAGTTATCAAAATATTTCGAGAGAGGCATAAAAATTACTTGAATTTGTATTCAGCCCTTTTTAACGTCCCACTGCTGGGCACGGGCCTCCCTTCAGTACAAGGGGTATCAGGCCATAGTCCACCACGCTGGCCAAGTGCGGGTTGGCGGAATACACATATCTTTTGAAAACTTGCTAGGCTCTCTCAGACATGCAGGTTTCCTCACGATGTTTTCCTTCACCGTTAAGACAAGTGGTAATCATGTTGAAAATGATTCGCACATGAAAATATCAGTGGTGCGAGACCCGGGATTTGAACCCGCTTCACTCGGTTTCCCAAGCGAGCGCGTTACCACTGGGCTACCACTGCCTCATAATGAGGCAGTGGCAGCCCAGTGTGCAGAATGAAAAATACTTGAATTTAGACAAGAACATATAATTGTAAATAGCCGTGTGTAAAAGTGAAAAAGGAACAAAACATTCGAAATGACTGGAAAGGTTTCGAATTATCGAATACTAAAATTTTCTTTGTCATATAAAAAGGCACTGTGTCGAGAGATTAGTTGAATTTCATCATCGATTTCGATCACTTGAAAAGTTAAGTGAAGACTTACGAAAAAAATGAAAAGTGAAGAAAAATTAAGTGAAGCTATAGTGGAAGTGTATCTAGTGGTGAAAATTAGTGTCTAGTGACTGATTTTAACCAGAACTCTCTATGTTCTGCGTGTGTTAGTGAATCTCTAAAAGTCACTCTTGTTAATTAGGAGTAATACGAGTAAAACATCAATAGTGCAAAAGACGTGGTTTAGTTTCCGATCCCCGAACTCATAGAACGTAACGATACAAAAAATACTTAAGTATCAAAACCTTTTTCTCTTACTATAGTAAGTAATACCACATAAAGATTTTTGAATTCGCCACGTTTTCTCAGGTCACGCTTTCGTTAGCCAGACTATTACGATTTACGTGTTATAGACTTTGTTATCCGATTGATTCCTAGAGGACGTTTTTTTATCTTTAGCAAGGTTATTTGACTACATATAATTTAAATTTTTAGTCTCAACAATTTGGAAGAAATTTAATTTTTGCCCTTATTTATTATTCTTCTTATTAACTTCTAAAACACCAAAACGCTAGTTTTTAGGGCCAAGCGATTTTGTATTAGTTTAAAAGTTTCGCTTTTCATTTTTCTATTATGTATTCACTAAAATTATACAAATTGTCTATATACAAATGTTCAACGGCTACCCATTAGGGTAAAAAACAGTCTTCTTTTAAAATGAACGACATAGGCTAAAACCTTATGAGTTTAGTTTTGATTCAACAAGTACGGAACCCTTATTACGAAGTAAAACATCTGAATAAATAATATATGTAAGTTTTATAAAATATTCTATTCAAAATAGCCTCATGTAGAAGTAGCGACCTAAGGGTCATAGGGCGATATTAGGTAATTATTAGGAATTCTAAACAATAATGTGATATTCAAACAAAAAAAAGAAAAAGCTCTCTTTCATTATTTTTTTTAGGGTTCCGTACCCAAAGGGTAAAGTACCCATATATTAATAAGAGTCCGCTATCCGTCTGTCTGTCTGTCCGTCTGTCACCAGGCTGTATCTTATGAACCGTGATAGTTAGATGAAATTTTCACAGACGATGTATTTCTGTTGCCGCTATAACAACGGATTCTAAAAAACAAAATAAAATAAATATTTAAGGGGGCTCCCATACAACAAACGTGATTTTTTTTTTGCTCGTTTTTGCTCGATATTGATAACGGCAACATATAGACGGTTGAAATGTTCACAGAATATTTAGTTATATATTCTCTTTAAAAATAAATGTTTTTTTTTTTGTTTTGCTCGTTTTTGCTCGATATTATAGATAATGGTACGGAACCCTTCGTGCCCGAGTCCGACTCGCACTAGGCCGGTTTTTTTTAATCTCCATTCCATTTACTGACAACGTCGTTGTAACTTTATTTAATGTATTCTAAGATATTATTTTCTAATGATGTAATATTATATTACTATTGTTAACATAAATTTAATAACCCAGTAAAATAAGATTTTAACTCCGTAATGGCAGGTAATAAGCTATAAACTGTACAATATATCTTTGTTTTGGCAATTTATATGTCGGCTCAAAGGTCTCATTTAATCTGGTGTCCATGTCACAACTTGTCAGAGGTCAAAGGGTCACGAATTTCTTTTATACATATATTTGTTTTTTGTACCCAATCTGAGATTTGGAGTCATTATAAAAGTTTTAGGGTAAAATATATAAAATAAAGTATAATACTATAAAAGGTTACATTAACATTTAGGTTTTATAACTCCCACAAATATCCTTTTTAACGAAAAAAGATATTCGTTTTATATTTTAAGAGTCATCTTTGGCTAAATAATTAAAGCCTACATATAAATACATACCTAATCAAATATTTTCGAAATCGGTGCCAGCCCATACAAAGCAAAGCACACCGACGTCGAAAATATTTGATTAGGTATGTATAGTAAATGAAAACTACCAATCAGTTATTTTTTACTTTTTAGTGCTTTTGTCTGAAGTCGGTTTTTATTTTTTTGTTAAAAAGTTTTTATTTACCGCTTTTTGAACAATTCGCATGTAAATTCCAAAATGTTTAATACGAAGCCATCTAACTCAGTACTTTCTAATCAACAATTATTTCAAACAGGACTTAAATAACCTCTAGCATTATAAAAAGATTCATCGTCTTAACTTTAGCAATGATAAAGCTTTTATTAACTTGGAATTGCTCTGTCAAAGGAAACTGATTTACGGATTTCACCGCAGACAGCATTGAGAAAAAAGCTTAAAAAGCTAAAAGAAAATGTTGTATATTTACTTAGTCTAACTTCACGACGCACTATGGAGTATTTGATCGAAAAAGCTGGCCAAAATTATTTTTTAGTATTTTCCTACTAAGTTGCCTATAGAATGCTATTATATAGAAAAATATATTTTTTTTGTCCGTAAATATTGATATAGTACTAATTTTAACACAAAATAATGTATACAAAATACTGTCGTTTAGTATTCATTGATGTTTTCTTATGGGTTAAATTTTCTATGAATTTAATTACTTACTACATATGAACTTTCCTCAAGAAACTCTAGAAAATATTAGCGAAAATGCACCGAAATCCTTCAAGTAGTTTAGGAGATATATTTCAGTAACACAAAAACGAAAATTGGTTTTATTTTCGAGTCTCTAGCACCAGCTGTAAAAGTTGTAACTTGATATGTCAAACAGTCCTTTTTGCATAGGTATTGTAACAAAAATCGATGTCGAATTTCATCAAGAAGTTTTATTTTATATATGGGCACTTAATTTTAAAACTATGTGATATATTTTATACAAAACTGAATTAAAAGAAATATATCAACTCACAATTTTATTGATTTTTTTTTAAACCAAAATTTAATCTTCAGCATTCAGTCTGAATCTTCTTCATCCAGGTTTTTCAAATCTCACCGGGTAGAAACTTCTGGATTGCAATAGTGGAAAACGGGTTTGACATACATTGAGGCTTTGGTTTCATACTGCTCACAGAGGATCAGACGTTAATAAAAGTCTGTTAAGGGCATCAAAATTGCATTGTTCGTGGGAGAATTTTCTTGAAAAGTTTTGCCTGTATAAGCGAAAATGTTTATGTCTATGCATATTAATTATTAAAGTCATGTGAGGTCGCCCAACATTAAGTGCACTATGATGAGGTATATCAAATGTACCTTTTAGCCTTTCTCGGTTTTTGTTAAGAAAATAGCTTTTTGTAAGATTTGCGGCCGTCCAACGAGTTTCCATTTCATTCTTGAAATAGGAAAATTTTCGTATAAAATCAGTTTTACATTCATTTGGGAATGAAGGATTTGCAAGGATGCATACTTTTACTGAATCCAATTTATCGGCATAATTTTGCTCCTTATGTTTTTAAGCATATTAAATATCTCCAAACGTGTCACTATCTTAACACTAGATGGTCCTAAAACAAGTAAAAAAAAAACCTTAAAAAAAATGGCAAAATTAACGTGGTTTTAGTAATATGCGATTTCAAAAAGATTAAGTTCTATTTTAGAACGGGCAAATTCGGGCAGGGTTTTTTTAATTAGTTACTAAGGCGACTCTCTGGGGATATTAAAAAACTCAAAATTATAACCGCATATTAGCCGCTTGTATTACTAATATGCTCATAAACATTTTAAACACAAAAATATAAGTAAACTTTAAGTACACTTTAAATAATATTATTTTTACATGTTATGTGAGTATATATTTCTAATATAATGAAATATAATAGTACAACATACCTGACTCAACATCATCCATTATGGGAAGCACCACAATTATCTCTACAAAATCAATTAAATATTTATAAAAACCAGAAGATTATCGTACTATGAAAACGTAATATTTAGTCAATAGACGAAAGCAGTCTAATGATGACTGGTGGCCGAAAGTTTGTCAAGATAAGGACAAACAAAGGCGATGTACAGGTACTTGGACTCTTCTGCTTACCTAGGTACCTTTTTTATTTATGAATTCAAGTTTTTGTATTATTGAATATTGGCCAGCTTTTTGGTTCAAATACGCCATAGTGCGACGGTCGGCTTTCACGTAGGAAGTTGTTTATACTCGTAGACGATTGATTTATGATTATGGTATATTTTGAATACGTATGTAAATAATGTGTAAATTATTTTTGTTTTATTCAAAAATGATGGGAAATGATTTATTTATATACTAGCGATACGAATTATTTTTCCTAAAAACTTTATTCAGTTACGTGTCTATACCTACATACAATACAGATAGGTCTATTACTATCCTGTGAATTGAAATACAATAACCAAATAGATTATGCTTATAATTATTGTAATTATTAAAAAAAAAAACAAAAACTTCTAGCAAAATAAAAAAGAGTATAAATTGTCTCCTTAACTTACTCGTAAGCAGCATATAGTGTAGTCTATAAAAATGCATGTGTAGTTGTGGAATACGTATAGGATAGTATTCTTAAATAACGCGATATTTTAAACTAGCACTGCCCGCGGCTCTGCCCGCGTTCAGATGACCAAAAACCAAACTCTTAGGTTTTACATATTAGTATATTCTTACAATGCAGTTTTTGTATTTTTTCTCAAAAATGAGATATTTTCCCGCGGTAAACAGTATTTTATATGTTGACCCGGATAACCATCTACCACCATACCAAATTTCATCAAAATCCCTCCTGTGGTTTTTCTGTGTTGCGGTAACAGACAGACTGACAAACAGACAGACAAAATTCTAAAAACTGTAGATTTGGCCTCTGTTTCAATAATAATGTTTATTTCAATAAGATTTTCCAAAAAATATCTAATGTACAGATTCGGCTTAGTTACAATTTTATTATATATGTATAGATTTTCCATATTGCGAACAGAACGATGTCAAGAAAAATCAAATGGCACGAAAACAAATGAATCACTAAATTTGAAACACAAATACACAAGCCTAAATCACTACATATTATAAATTATAAAACAAAGTCCTTCGCCGCGTCTCTCTGTCTGTCTGTTCGCGATAAACTCAAAAACTACCGAACCGATTTTTATGCTGTTTTCACTAGTAGATAGAGTAATACTCGAGAAAGGTTTTAGTAAATATTTTGTAATGTTTTTGTATAGATTGGCTAAAATATAACGATATTTATTGGAGGTGTCGGAAAAAAGCCGTCTGGGAGCTTTCAACGAAAACGCTGCCTAAAAACCCTTTGAGATATAACAAAATAATGTATGGTGGAATTGTGTATCTTATATAGGTCTACTAGAAAATTCCGCGATGGTATATGTCTATCTCTTAAGGATAACATAGTATATCCATTTTAATTTAAAACGTACCTAGGGACAAACCCGAGCGAAGCGAGGGTAATTCGCTAGTTTGAAATAAATTTGAATTTGGAATTCCTAACCAAACGCCAGATATTTGAGATCAAAGCCACGAGCGAGTTCGATGAAACGCCAATTTCATATGTAGGACCTAATCTATACATATAATAAAATTCTAAGTCAAATCTGTACATTAAAATTTTTTTCGAAAATCTTATTGAAATAGACATTATTATCGATACAGAGGCCGAATTTATAGTTTTTAGAACGTCTATCTGTCTATTACCGCACAAAAAAAACTACTCGGATTTTGATGAAATTTGGTATGGTCATAGCTGAATATCTAGGTCAACATATAGGATACTTTTTGTACAAAAACTGGTTAATAAAAAAAACGATGATACTATATAGATTTTCGCAAGTAATTTTACTAAATATGTCGAAAATCTTATCTTGAAAAAGGTACAATAGCACTATTTTTCAACCGACTTCAAAAAGGAGATCTCATTCGACTGTATTTTTTTTTTTTGTTACCTCAGAACTTCGTCTAAGGTATACTTCCAGATTTGTCCCATTTAAATTCAAAAAAAAATACCCACCCTAGGGTGGAAAAATAGCTAATTCTGAATTAACCTAAAAACTTTATTCAGTTACGTGTCTATACCTACATACAATACAGATAGGTCTATTACTATCCTGTGAATTGAAATACAATAACCAAATAGATTATGCTTATAATTATTGTAATTATTAAAAAAAAAAACAAAAACTTCTAGCAAAATAAAAAAGAGTATAAATTGTCTCCTTAACTTACTCGTAAGCAGCATATAGTGTAGTCTATAAAAATGCATGTGTAGTTGTGGAATACGTATAGGATAGTATTCGTAAATAACGCGATATTTTAAACTAGCATTGTTTGAAGTCGGTTTTTATTTTTCATTAAAAAAATTATTTTAATGAATATTTATTTTTGTATTATTTAGATATTTGTCAATAGATGTCGCCATGTGTCTTTAAAATACGTAGTATTAATTCAAAAAAATGAAATGTACATTCGACCTTTCTATGATTTTATTAGAATTACTACTAAATTACTCGCGGCCCCGCCCGTGCTTAAATTATTAAAAAACAATCTTTATGGCTATATAAATTAATTACATCTATAGATACATTAAAATTTAATGAAGCAGTATCTGTGCTTTAAATATTTATTGGAAAATTTTATTGAAATACACATTATTATCGATAGAGAGTCCGAATCTATAGTTTTTAGAATTTTTGTCTGTCTTTCTGTCTGTCTGTCAGTCTGTCTGTTACCGCATCACGAGAAAACCACTGGACAGATTTTGATGAAATTTGGTATGATGATAGCTGGTTATCCGGGTCAATATATAGACTTTTTACCGCGGGAAAATATCTCATTTGTGAGAAAAAATACAAAAACACAAAAACTGCATTGTAAGAGTATACTAATATGTAAAACCTAAGAATTAGGTTTTTGGTCATTTGAACGCGGGCGGAGCCGCGGGCAATGCTAGTGTTACTATAATATGTTTGTCAAGTTCTTCCTATGGGATATTAACATGTAATTTAATGAATAATTAATAAGGACAAGGGAAGGCGGGCCGCTTCTATGTTCAATTCATCTAAAGCCAATTAGTGTTGAAAATGTGTTAGTGTGAAATATCAAAGGAAATCGAAATTTAGCTGCGGAAGCATAAGCACTTATCATATTTCTATAGAAACGCTTCAAATCACTTATTTACAGCATATTAAATGCAATGTGAGACCAACTTGAATAATTTTGTAATTCATTACTTTTTTTCTCATACATCATTCATCATTTATATAAATGATAGTTTAAATTGAAATTTTAAACATTAAATCCGTATATCATCATGTTTTCACTACCGATTTCGATCATGGCGGCCGAACAAGCTCCCCAACTCTGAGCTGTTTCTGAGAATTTATTGTTAGAAAACCTCAGCCGAGCTCAGAAAAGAATTAAGGACTTAGAACCTATGTCACCGTAACTGTACATTCAAATTACTTGGCTACAAGGCATCTAAGCCAGTTGAACTTTGCTTGGTTACTATATATGTCAAATAGAATGGAGAAGACACGACGGAGATAGGTAAATAAAGATAACTGTGATATATAAGATTATAACCTCTCTAATCTTTACTAGGCAACGTGTACACAATATACATATAATAAAATTGTAACTAAGTCGAATCTGTATATTAAATATTTTTTGGAAAATCTTATTGAAATAAACATTATTATCGATACAGAGACCGAATCTATAGTTTTTAGAATTTTTGTGTGTCGGTCTGTCTGTCTGTCTGTCTGCCTCTCTGTTACCGCATCACGGAAAAACGTAGCTGATTATCCGGGTCAACATCAAGGATACTTTTTACCGCGGGAAAATGTCTCATTTCTGTGAAAAAATACAAAAATGCAATGTAAGAGTATACTAATATGTAAAACCTAAGAATTTAGTTTTTGGTCATCTGAACGCGGGTGGAGCCGCGGGCAATGCTAGTAATAATATATAAACAAAAATATAATAAGCCTGACAACAAAATATTTGCATGTGAACTACGTGGTATGACAGTCATGTCACACGTGTCAACGTGCTCGACATAATGATAAGGTAAAATAATTAAGCTTTTTAAGCTTTCAATTTAGTACTCACTCATATTAAAGTCATTTACTTAAAACGTTTTACATTGTTAAGCCATTAAATTATATAGATATATGTCAAAATGGATGGAAATGTTTAACGGGTAATGACTGGCGCGCCTTACGCAAATGTGTGCATAACTGAAGCATAACGAGCGTGCATTAAATTATATATGCCCTATTTATGAGTTTGTTTTAATAAACAGCGTTTTTAGCAAGGCTCTGTTTGAAGATTTTTTGTGTGTTTAATTAAATTTTTTTGATCATAGATTATAATAAAGCTTTAAGGTTTCTAGTGCTTAAAATTGATTCTTTAAGTAAAGCTCGTTTTTTTAGATAGGTAAGTCATATAAGGTAATAGTCTGGATTGACCTATAATTTTGCCATGGCTGTGACAATTAGTCTATAATAATTTCTATACCAATATAAAATAAATATTTCTTTTTGTTAGAGAGCGCGATAACTAGGAATTAAACCTGGAAGTACATAAACATATTATACATACGCAGACGCGAACGCACAATAGGCACACACACACAGACACACATTTTGTTAGTCTGAATATTATTATATTATAAGCTATATTATGTTGATTGTAATACATTATGTTTTAATTCGTTTAATAAAAGTGTAGCAAGTAAACTTGGAAGTTCCATGACGGCAGACTTTGATGAATGAATGTTGCCAGAGCTTTTAAAAATAAGATGGATTGAGGAAAGTATAAATTAAATATTCATTTAAAAGTTTACAATATACAATTATTTTTATTGCGAAGAATAGTCGTTGTTTGAACATTAAAATTTTTAACGGTTATTTTTGCACTTCGACATTTTAGAATAAATATTTTATTGCTAATAGTTCTTAGTTAGTTCTAGTTCCTGATTTCATCTAAATCCGTCCCGCAGTTTCAGCTTGTAACAGATACACACACACGCACATACACACACAAACACACACATACGCACACGCACACATACACACACACGCGCGCGTGCGCGCGCACGCACACGCACACACACACACACACACACACACACACACACACACACACACACACACACACACACATACAAATTCATGCACAAACTTTGAACTAGTATAATTATAGTCGTTATAAAGCTTTTAGAAAAATATGACGAAAGTTCTAAATTTTGTTATTTGACTTTTATCATCCTTGTCTCTTCTGTTCTACAATATTTTCGAAGAATTTCTGTTGAAATTTCCAAATGAATTATTCATTCAATTATCTCTACCCACCCTTTACCGGCAGTCTGGCTAACACTTAGTCAGTTTTTTATTATTTATTGTTTAACTTTTGAGCTAACTCTACAATAATTACAAGATAGCCGGTGTTTTTACAATAAAGCAACCAAAAAAAAAACCCTTTAAAGGGTAGTCAATAGATTTTTCAATCTTTATTGAATTCTGCGAAGGTTCAAATTCAATCTTTTTATCTTAGACGAACCGACGGATAGATTGGCAAACAGTATATACTTAAAAGTACTGTTCCGTTTCCGACCTTTTAGGTATTTACCGTAATAAAGGTTTTTTTCTGAAAAGTACAAATGACATTTAATTTCAAAGGTGAAAGTATTTTTTTTATTTTTTAAGGTCATTTAATGTTTTATTAAATATTTCATCTCAATGTAAAAATTACTGTCATAGAATTTTTTTTAAATCATTGTTTTAATAAAATACCGATAAATGCTATTGAATATTATAACCTACATAGGCTTTATTATAACATCATAATTTATTATTTTAATCTCACATAATTGCTTTCTTATATAATTAAACTACATATTGATTATACCGGAAAAATTTTCCGTATTTTTCCCATTTTATTTTCGCACCTTGTAAAGATTAGCTGAGATACAACACTCACTGTACATGAAGATTAATTACATCAGTACGGTCTGTTTGCTTCGAGAAATAAAGAGCTATTGCGCTTGGATCAGCAATCGTCCTCGATTTAAATAAATGCTTTTGATTGGATTCTACCTCACTGTCTTTAGGTCGAAAACTCTATTTAGATTAATGCTTTTCCAAAGTGAAAGCCTTAAATTTTGTTTACGATCTTATATTGTTCTTTACCCAGACTTCCAAAAACGAAGAGGTTCTATGTTCATCTGTATGTATTTTTTTTGTATGTTCACCGATTTTATTGGAGACGTTTTGACAGATTTTGCTACTTTAAATTGTTCTATTAAGGTAGGGCTCGAGGTGGTTTCATAAAATTTTCTTTGATATAGAGTATACTATTATCGAGAAAAGCAGGAAAAACGATGAAAATTTTATGTATAATATGTTTATAGATAATTTGAAAGTTAAATTATTAGTATTTTTTTTACCTACTTCTAATTGTCATATCGACTTTGGCGTTTGTCTTTCTGATAATACAAGTGTTTGGTCATCGAGCTGATTTGATCACCATCAGTCGCCGAAGGGTGAATAGTGGAACTCTTCAATGGTTACAGTAAAAACTTTGAGTTTGGGCCTAATTGGTTTGATTTGACAAACCCAATATGTGTAGTTACGTATACGTTATAATGGCATTTTAGAGTCAGATTTTTTGTGATGAATAAAAGCGAGTTTTTTAGTCTTCATATAAAAATTGGTAGATATGGATCATATTATAAACACGAATATTTTAAGCATCAAATTGAACATAATGATTAAGACATATTAAGAAAATATTTTATTAAAATACTTTCTTCTTACAAATTTGTTATGCCTAGTACATTAAAAATGGTAAAATAAAAACTTAAAAAAAACGTCTCATGTGGGTGCTCCTGTTATGTTTGTGTTATGGTTACGATTGCTTGGTTGTTATGGTTTATCTCGGCAATTCAGCCGTCAGATCGTCGTGGTTGAGAGCGTTAATGATCCTGCGACGCCCCGTTTACATGGGGATGATTCCCTTGGGTTTTAATGGGTAGTACTGGCTTTTCTAGCCGGCGAGTCCCACATGACCACCTGTATGTATGCAGGTGGAATGCGAAAACGCATTTTCCAATGTAAAAAAGGCAATAGTATATTTTTAGAAATATAAAACAGTATGTAGAATTTTGTAATCAATTCAAGTAACATAAAATATGAAACTAGATGACATTTTGATGTAGACATTTACATATTAATGAAATTTCATATTCGGATAGAATGGTTTTAAATTAGTTAGTGTCTGTCGAAGCGTCCAGTATGTACAAAATCTAATGAAATATATGTTTTATTTTTGTTAGTTAATATACCTACATATTTATTGATACTAATATTTTAAATACAAAAGTGTATCTGTTTGTTAATTTTTATGGTTGACCTTCGATTTAATCAATAAAATTTAATACGAAGAAAATGATAAGTAAGATATTTAAAAATATTTCTCATTTTGCTATTTTTTGGAATTTATTTTATGCATTTATTGTAAGTTTGCATAATTACCCAACACTTTCATTTCAAAATTCACACTTCCCACACAATATTCCGTTATGAATTTGAATGAAATAGAACAACAATGTGATGATATGACATTATACAACAAATATATTATATTAGCGAGCGCTCGGGTTCGTCCCCACTTACGTTTTGAAGTTTAGTATAGATTTCTCAGATATAAAATATTTTCCCGCAGTAAAAAGTATGCTATATGTTGACCCGGATAACCAGCTATCATTATACAGAATTTCATCAAAATCACTCCAGTGGTTTTTCCGTGATGCGGTAACAGTCAGACAGACAGATAAAAATTCTAAAAACTAAAGATTCTGCCTCTGTATCGATAATAAATGTCTATTTCAATAAGATTTTCCAAAAAATGTTTAATGTACAGATTCAGCGTAGTTACAATTTTATTATAGGTAGGTATAGATTTCACGATATTGGTAATATTATGATGAATTTCTTGCGATAACTTAAAACATCATGGATTTGAGCAGTGCACTATACATTTTTTATTTAACTAGAAAATTGATAGAGCATATTTTGAAATTTTACTAACCAATGTCCATCGTATCATCTCCTTTAACCACTTGTACTTAACCAATATGATGATATTGTTATATAATCTACTAGCGACTCACCCTCGCTTCGGGTTCGTCCCTTAGTATGAAATACAAATCTTTGAATTTCTCGGCTTTTCTGTACTATAATATGCATGTAGGTATTATACATATAATCTTTCCTCTTGAAACACTCTATTTATTGGTGAAAACTGCATTACAATCCGTAGAGAATTTTAAAATATACATGCAACCAGACAGCGGAAGCGATTTTATTTTATACTATGTATGTAAAGATGCTCAACTAGCACGTTTAATAAGAAAATTAAAGTCAAAAACGAAAAAGTAAAATAACACCATGAAAAAACTATATTTAAATACATTACCCCCTTTTTAGGGCAGTTGGATAGACAGTTAATAAACATGATGTTGTCATTCAAGTCGCGTCAACTTCACGATTGTTTCTACCCCATCCCCTTTTCATGTAAAGCATGTAAGGCGTAATTGCTGCCACTCGGTTTTTGTGTACGTATATTATAGTCGGCTTCTAAGGGATTCATAAAAAATAAGTATGTTCGTGAAATCTGTCGTTATGTTAATAGCATTCCCTTCAGAACGTCTATTTGTATAAAGGCTTGCTGTTTATTTTGTGTGAGTTACTATTGAATTGGTATTGCAAAGTAATATTTAATTTTATACTCTTTTATCCAGAAAATCGCAATATTGATTTCACTTTTGCTTAATACGATGTATTTGTAACTTGCCACTTATTGCATTTTGGGTGTTTACCATAAAACTTTAGAACTGGTACTTCACATGAGATATTGAAGTTATGCTTTACACTAATTTGTTCAGTTAATCTATACTAATATTATAAAGAGGTAAAGGTTTCTGAGTTTATGAGGTTGTAGGGGGTAATCTCTGGATCTACTGAACCGATTTAGATGAAATTTGGTAATAAGATAGTTTGAGACCCTGGGAACTCACGTCAGTCAAGGGAGAGACTAAGGTTTAAGATGTCTTAAAGGCATTTTCTTTATGTTTTTAAATTTAATAATGGCAACTCTAAATAACATTACTAATTGATAAGGTTTTCTAACAAATTTCTAAAAAATGTAATAATTATAAAATTAACAGCCAAAATTAAATAAATAATATTCCACATTCGCTTATAAAACTTATTAAAATTATATAAAAATGTTTAAAATTAACACATATTATAAGGTAATTTGTAGCTATTTTTGGACTTCTTGAATTCATTTTGTTATTTTGTGGGTAGGCTGTAAGAACTATATAATGCCTTTGAGACATCTTAAACCTTAGTTTCTCCTGTGACCATGATTGCTGTAAAGCATTCGACACGTCGGGAACCAAAAAACAAAATATATCCGCGAAATAATCCGAAAAGATAGTTTATTTAAAATGTCAATTGGGGAGATTTTGATTAAATTTGGGATGATGATAGCTGGGTATTCGGGTCAATATGTAGGATACATTTTACTGCGGGAAAATATATCATCTCTGAGAAATCTGTACTAACCGTTATATCTAAGGACGAACCCGAGCGGAGCGAGGTTGAGTCGTTAGTTTGATACAAGATCCATACAAATTATGACAAATTCCTATTTTTTAGTTAGGTCAGAGATAGATAGGTTATTGGTTCCCCATGAAGACGGGATTCCGTTGGGTTTTAGTGGGTAGTACTGGCTTTGCTAGTGAGTCCCACACCTCGAGCCTAAATGCATTTCCCAACGTTAAAAAAAATTATTGGAATTTACAGTCAGTCTTACCTGAGGTCAGATAGCTCTTTGAGAAAGGCTTCACCATTGACGGGCTCGACGCGGTTCTTGAACAGGAGAGATGGTAAGTCACCCATTTGTTCGATAGCCATGTCTGTTCCAGTGAAGCGTTGTGTTAGGTTTGATCTATATAAACAATAGATGGTCAAATTATATATGGTTTGGTATTTTAATTAATATCGTACTATGATTAAAATTATTAAATATTTAAAGTTGTATTAAATATGTTTGAATCAAAATGAAATAAACTTTATTCAATTAGACTTATTACAAGTGCTTTTGAACCGTCAATTTAAAGTAAGCGTCAGTGTAGTCTGTCCATGAAAAAGCTACCACCGGCTCAGAAAGCAGTTCTGCTGAGAAGAGCGGGCAAGAAAATCAACAGAAACTTGATAAAATACTAAAATTATGCCGCTGCGGAAACAATTTTTGCATAAAATGTCACTCATCAAAAGTAAAGTAAATAGTTAAAATTAAAGTTAAAAGGTGTCATGTGTATTAAAATATTCTTAATGTTTCTGTGAAAGGAACAAAAGAGATAGATCCCAAAAAGGTATATTCTGATTTAAATATGCTATATAGAAAGGAACATTAAATAAAACTTTAATATTATAAATGAGCAATTCATAGTTCAATTTTTTTTGCCTGTGTTTATTATATACCTAATATTCAACCCATTAGTAAAGTAAAATGGTTCAAAATTGGTGAAGATACTGCGTAACATACACAGAAAACAATAAAAAAATACAACCGAATTTCTCCAAACCTCTTTTTCCTTGATGTCGATTAAAACTACACTCCTTATTTATAACTAGCTAAACCCGGCCAGGTTTAGCTGTGGTTTGTAATTTTGTAAATTATGATTAATATATTAGATGAATAAATTAAAATAGTCAATTTACTATAGAATTTAAGAATTTTAATTATTTTAGAAACGTTTAAGTTAATATCTTAATTTGCGTTTCTGTGACAGTACTGTAAAATATAAGGATTTTTTTATTGTAAAGCTCGTGAAAGGACTACATTTTTTTGTCCCTTTTCTGCATAAGCAGAGAGATAAGATGGTTTACGAACTCTGGACCACGCTGGATATGTAGGTATTATAACCCATGAGAAAGCAATCGTTTTTTCAGAGATGAGATATTTTTACGCAGTAAAAAGTACATACAGGTTGATCCGGATAACCAGCTATCACCAGGTATGGTGTACCAAGTTTCGTCATAATCCGTCCACTGGTTTTCTCGTGATGCGGTCCCAGATAGACAGACAGACAGACGAAAGTTCTAAAAACTATAGATTCAGTTTCTGTATTGATAATAATGACTATTTCAATAAGTATTCCAAAAAAAGAAATTAATGTACAGAATCGAATCAGAATTTTATTATATGAGTAGTTTATAATTTTTGATTGAATGTGACCTCTTGAATGATGACAAGATAATTCTCTTGAACATTTTAAATACATTTTACGTCAATGAATATAGACGTCAAAAGAATTTCATGCGAATTCGTTCCCTGTCCCTTTTACTTATGAAAGCAAAACAAAAATGTATAAACAACTGATGTAAAGGATGAAATTAAAACGTAAGCGACATTTTGACTATCATCATACTATTATTAGTACCAAGACCGACTTTCTTAAAAAAATTGTTTTTTTTTTCAGAAAGATTTAAATATATAGGTATACGTATAGTGTATATATATATTACTAACGACTCGCCCTCGCTTCGCTCAGGTTGCTCTCTAGGTACGTTTTAACGGTTAGTATGAAAGACAAGGCAGTGGTAGCCCAGTGGTAACGCGCTCGCTTGGGTATCCGAGTGAAGCGGGTTCAAATCCCGGGTCTCGCACCTCTGATATTTTTAAGTGCGAATCATTTCTAACATGATTACCACTTGCCTTACGGTGAAGAAAAACATCGAGAGGAAACTTGCATGTCTGAGAGAACCTAGCAAGTTTTCTAAATACATGTGAAGTCCGCCAACCCGCACTTGGCCAGCGTGGTGGACTATGGCCTGATCCCCCTCGTATGAAGGGAGGCCCGTGCCCAGCAGTGGAACGTTAAAAGGGCTGAATACAATACAATACAATGAAAGACAAATCTTTGAATTTCTCGGCTTTTCTGCACTATAATATACATGTATTATACATATAAACCTTCCTCTCGAATCACTCTATCTATTAAAAAACAGCATCAAAATCCGTTGCGTAGTTTTAAAGATCTAAGCATACATACGGACAAACAGACAGTGGGAAGCGACTTTGTTGAATACTATGTAGTGATCATAAGTTAAGATGAGAGGAATGCAAAAGTTTGTAAGTGTGTATGTGTGTTCTTCTTTTTCGCTGAAATGACTGAATGGATTTGCTTCAAAAGGCGTCTGCCTGTATATAATATTATAATACAAAATTCACCTAGTGACGCACCCGGGCGAAGCAAGTGTATTGCTATGGGGACCGTGCGAGAAATGTAGAGGGCAGCCCTATCGTTCCCCTAGTGTGTTATATCCGAAGAAAGTGGGATAAGTATTTAAAATAATTATTTATAAAAATGGAAAAATAATAAAATATAAGTTATTAATAATATCGTACATGGTCAGAATAGTGAGAAAGGTAAAAAATTATTTAAGTCCAATCATGTTTTTGGTGTAGTAGAAAAAAGTAATAAAATTGAAACTGTATTAACCCCAAAAGTTGTACCACAAACCTGTGTTAAACGTTTGTGATGTGAAAATATGGTATATATAAAAATTTACTTTAAAAATCCTTAGTGTAATCAAATTAAAAAACAACATTTTTTTCTTGAAGTTGACATTATTGAAAAATGATACCAATAAATTGAGATATTTGCCCTGCTATCTAAATGCACGGTCCCTATTGCGAAATAACTGAAAACAGACTGCTATATACATTGAACTGCATTCGACTATTTATTATATTCATTAATTATCTATTCTAATATTATAAAGAGGAAAAAAACGTTTTTTGTTTGTTTATTTGTATCGAATAGGCTCGGGAACTACTAAACCGATTTAAATGAAATTTGGTAAGCAGATAGTTTGAGACCCTGGGGAAGATATAGAATAGTTTTTATCCCGGAAATCATTCTTTAAGGGTGTGAAAATGGGGGTGAAAGTTTGTATGGGGAAGCAAACTAGGGACGATCCCGAGCGAAGCGAGAGTGAGTCGCTAGTCTATATATAAATTAGCAAAGGAAAAACAGTTCGGTTGCTTTTTCTGTATTTGTCAACCGATTTTATTATTATTTTGTTTAGTAGCTATGGACGAGCCTTAGTGTTAGTGTCTAATTTCGAGCTCCGAGCGAATACTAGATACGAAATAATTTCATTTAATCGATCGATTTTGATATCTGTATAGCTTAAATATTTTAATATTTGTATATCTTAAATTTATAGAAGGCTGCTCCACACCTTGTTTTTCATTTACTCTTGCATCATCAATCTTATCTTTCTAACTTTCATTACTCATTTCCGTTTTATTTAGAAGTCAAATCTTTACTTAATATTTTTTCGAAAATTAGTATGTTTTTTTCGTCCCTTTATCAGTAAGTCAGTAACGGAATGCTGTGATTGTCTGTATGGATATTAGATTTAACTATTTTGAAATCGTTTACTTCTTTAGTTAAAAAGCTATTAGCTATTATTATAATATATTTTATGATCGATTGCAAAACAGAGGACGTAGGTACCTCTTCAATTCGATCCTACTTTTCTTATTGTATATTACTCCATGTTTTTCGTAATTGTAAATCGATTTTCATATCTTTTTTCGTACGAATAGGTCACACATACTTTGGCCGTGTAAATTAAAAAAAATGCTAAGGTCAGAATAAGTAGGTGATTTTGAAGTGACGTACCTTTAATATTATTAATTGTACATTTATCATGGTACATTTCAATTTTTTTGAGCGGTACCCTTATTCTTTATCTTTTACTGAAATAAAGGTAGCCTAAGTTACTCCTTATAATATCAACTATCTCCCAGTGAAAGTCCCGTCAAAATCGGCCCAGTCATTTCAGAGATGAACCGGAACAAACAGACAGACGAACAAAAAATTTAAAAATTGTGTTTTTCTTAGAAATATCGCATATAGTTTTAGTAAAAAACTGTTATTTTGACATTAGAAACAGACACTTCAATTTTATTTATCTGTATAGACGTATAGATGATTAATATTAATTTAAATATTCTTTTCACTCTTGTAAAAGCTTCCATTTTGAACAATTTTTAAAATTCAGCAGTTAAAATGTGTATAATATTTATGAAAGATTTACTTATTGGAAATACTTTGACTTTTGTACACCATAATTAAAGCAACATTTAAAAAAAACGGATTAAGAATGAATTATTCTCAGTCTGATAATAAAATACAAATATAATTCTTATAATTTGGACATATAATATCACGCTTTCTGTATCAATGAATAGAATATACAGTATCTAATCAGTCGAAGAGACATATTTACAAAGAAAACTATGTGGAGGAAAAACAATCTAAGCATGTAGCGATATTTCATTATGTTACACTTGGTGACCTTGTGACTTTATGGAAAAATTGAACAGCTACCCTAAACTTTTGTCCGTCTGTTATAACTTATTTTGGATTTATGTACTTGAAAAAAAGTGGATTCGAGTCGAGTTAAGATTTTTTGTGTAATTGTTTGTGTTATGGTACCGATCGAGGCAGTTGAGATGGCCACAGATCGAAGTCCTGGCTTCGAGTCCCGAAATGACTTCAGACTTTGAAAGTGAAGAGGAATATAGAGTGCACTTGTGTCTGCGCGTACACTTATGCACTATAATATCTCCTGCGCAGCTGGCTAGTCTCATTGTTGACAACAATTTGGAACAGCTTTTTATTATATTATGTTTTAATTTCCAATACTGGGTGAACTCTAGTTATTATTTATTCTACATACCTAAGAGTGCTTCCGTTAGTAAAGATGAAGAATGCTACTTCAGATCGCTCTTGCTGCAACCTGGTTACCAGCTTCCCTAGTTCAGTGGCTCGGCTCACCTGCAAATATACGATTTTTAAGCAGGAGCCATAATAAGTAAGGAATTATTTGTTTTTTTTTAATATATATAAATTTGAATAACTAGCGACTCACCCTCGCTATGCTCGGGTTTGTTCCTATGTATATAATACTAGTGACTCACCCTCGCTTCGCTCGGGTTCGTCCCTATACAAACTTTGATTACTTCTCTTAAGGAATGGTTTCCGGGATAAAACTATCCTATATCCTTCCCAGGGTCTCAAACTATCGTCTTACCAAATTTCATCTGAATCGGTTCAATAGATCCAGAGACTACAACGCCACGAATTTACAAACTCACAAACCCACAAACTCACAAACTTTACCTCTTTAATAGATAATATAGTTTTACAATAATGTATGCCCGATTTGTTGACATTTATAATTATTGGTCCGCTCGCTTGGTTACTAGCGTGATGATATATATGCCTATAACTTTGCACAATGAACGGGCTATCTAAAGCAAAAAGAATTTTTCAGATAGGATTAGTAGTTCCTGAGATTAACGCGTTCAAACAAACAAACTCTACCTCTTTATAATATACTCGTAAGTATAGATGAAATATCATGAAGTATTTTTTATTATATTTATTAATTAATAATTACGATAAAATGTTACTTTTATATTTAAACTGATTTTTTATTTTTGAAAATGTTTTATTTTATAAGTTTGTTAGTTTTTATTTTATCGAAAATAACATAATAAGTAAAGTATTTGGCAAATATTAATATATACGTAGGAATTATTCGTATAATAATACTGTACATAAAACATTTTATCAATACAAGATGAAAGTCACCCCAAATATTCAGTAGAGCAAACGAAAAAGACTCATAAGTTGGTGTGATCAGGAAAGAGTAATTTGATCCTCAACCTTGTTCAGATTCCGAGGAAAATTTTACCACATTTCTTATAAACATATTAATTTGGTTGGTAAATCTTTTGTGTAAATCAATGTTGAATGTAAACTTTGAAATGCGATTATTAATATTATACAATATACATACTAGTGTTCGTTCAAATTCGGCTTTAACCGATATTGAAAATTTATGAAAATTATGAAAAACTAATCTATCCCACGGAAACCATACATTTTCCTGGGATAAAAAGTAGCCTATGTGTTATTCTGATATATGGGCTAGATTACTGTAAAGTTTCATTAAAATCCATTAAGTAGTTTTTGCGTGAAAGAGTAACAAATATCCATACATCTATACGTCCAAGACATCCGTTTACATCATCACAAACTTTCGCATATATAATAATACTAGCAGAACCCGAGGCTTCGCTCGCCCTAAAACTACAAAAAAATCTCTAAAAAGGTAGATTCATTCAAACTTTCATCGCGTTTATCACGTAACTATTTGATATTATTGAAGAACATTAATACCAAGTTTCAAGTTATTCTGATCATAAATATTTTTTTGAATTGTATTATAACGTGCTTACCCGTGGGAATGAGATAATCTCCCACAGTAGGGAGGACTCGATAAAACCAGTTATTGTATCTTTCCGTGAGAAAGAAAGATTTTCTTGAAGTAAAAGTTATCCTAAACGTTGAATCGAGTAATAAGTTATCACTTCACCAAATTTCGTTGAAATCTATTAATTACTTTTCACGTGAAACGCGCATACAAAAACAGACAAACAGACATACAGGCAAACAGACAAACAGACACTTTTTTTAATAACTATTGTTTTGGGGTCTATATTGTGTACATAATACGTTACCAATAAATGAAAACATCTATCCCACGGGAACCGTACATTTTTCGGGATAAAAAGTAACCTATTTGTTATTCTGATCTATGACCTATATTATTGTAAAGTTTCATCAAAGTCCAATCAGTAGTTTTCGTGTACTAAGCTGTATAAGTTACTTTGTCCTGTCCCACGGGAACCCTTTAATTTTCCGGGATAAAAAGTAGCCAGTTTGTTATTGTTATGTATGAGCTATATTATTGTAAAGTTTTATTAAAATCCAATCAGTAGTTTTTGTGTACTAAGCTGTATAAGTTATTATAGTTTTTAACTATCCCACGGGAACTCTTTAATTCTTCGGGATGAAAAGTATCTAAGATGTTGCCCGGGGACATAAGGTACCACCATGTAAAATTTCATTTAAATCGGTTCAATAGATTCGGAGATTAGCCCGTACAAACAGACAAACAGACAAACAGAGAGTGAAACAAAAAATTTAAAAAAAACTGGATTTGTTTTATTTGTCTTCTTACATCCCCCTGACTCGGTTTTTAGCATTTTTTGCTATATACAGACATTCGACCTCTACTGTTTTATTATAGTATAAATAATTTTAATACTGCTTAATATTATAAAGTAATAATTGATTTCAATTTTTGGTTTTGGTAAACCTTTTAATTTAAAAAAAACGGTAATTATAAATAATTAAAAATTGAATTATTTATGTGTTATTACACAAGTTGTAAGTAATTATTATCTTTTCAGAGAAATTTATGCCTATGGTTATCTAAAATATTTAATTTTAATTAATTTGATGGACCTATTAGATTTGAATTTTATGGAACTAGGTGTAAAAGTGGTGCAAGGTGTCTGTTGAGATACTTAAAATGTTTAAGTTTGTTTATCATGTTGTTTTAATAAGTAATTTCCTAAGTTAAATTAGTGATATTTTGATTACATGAAAGAAGTTACATAAAATATATAAACAATTAAAGAGGTCCTTAGCTGATAATTATATAATTAATTGTTTATTCATTCACATAGCGTTTTGTGCATATAATTCTGGTCACCAGCAGATATCAAACAGGTCTTCATCTCAATGCTGTGTGTTTTTGGAGACACATAATATGACTGTTTTGCATTACAACAAAACAGGTATTATGTGTAGGAGAAAACACACAGCATTGATTCAAGGTGCTTGCTGGCGATGAAGACGCTATGGCACTTGACAGCGGAAAAGGCGGCAAGCAGATGCCTGCGCAAATGCCTGCGCCCTCTGGTAATCTAATTATCAAACTTTATTGGATTCAGGGATGTTTTAATCTGTATTCTCGATAGTTTTGACAGATCACAGAGATGCTTTCTTCTTCATCTCAATGCTGTGTGTTTTCTCCTACACATAATACCTGTTTTGTTGTAATGGAAAACAGTAATATTTTTAATGTCTGTGCAACGACCCATCGTTGTCGCTTAGGCTACAGGAGCTGACACCAAATGATTACAGTTTTATTTCTCAACGAGCGACACTAGAAATGGAAAATATATTGTATAAATTGCTTTCATTTACTACAAAGTATATACGTTTACTTTTTCTTTTTGAAAAAAATATATATATATATATATATATATATATATATATATATATATATATATATATATATATTTTTATGGCGTTTAGGGGGTATGCTATTTTTTTTCTTTTCATCGGTTTAATACCTCGCTTCAGAATAGCAGATAATAAAATGGGAGTTCTGCAATATATAATAACAATTTAATTCAATAATTAATTAATAAAGTAAACAAATATAATGAATTTAAACTCACATACATTGTTTATCATGCTTGTATATATTTAGTATTAATTTTACCGTCACGTCTACGGTTTCACTAATCCTATCACCAAAGATTGCCTGTAAGAGATCTCTTTTTTGTTACTTTTCTTTTCATCTTCTGCACTCTTCTTTTGTGAGTGCAATATCTATCTATCTATCTATCTATCTAAAAATATATTCATACGAAATCCGACTACTATCGGCTACTGTCGAATGTCGTAATCACTACACTACACGATATTAACATTTAAAATGTTATAAGAAAATCTAAATATGTATGTATTATGAAGATTTTTGCTTACCTACCTCAAATATAGCTGAGACTCGCGTGTAAACAAAATTTTGTATGAGACTATTTCTGTTCTAATAAATTACCCTCGTTTCATACGGGTACGTAATTTTATGACTTTTCTATTTACATAATATATAATATTTACAAATAAAAATGGATTGTGCTCTATGCGTTCTTAAATGAATGATCTGATTATAATGGAACTCTGGTGAGTTCTTCTGTATATGCCTGCGAAGGTTTCAGATGCAAAAAAATATTTTTTCTTTGGACTTTTGCCTTTAATAGGTGTCTTTACCATTCAAGCTTAGAAATGTATCTAAACGAAATAACCTAAGGGTAAGTCGCTAGTATTATATAAATCCGTGCCACCTTTTGGCAAATTATATTATTATATTAGCCTACGTGTTACTCCAGGTGTGACGGAGTAATAAACATACACACAACCACAAGTTTTCGCATTCAAAATAATACTTGTATGTTTACATAATTTAAGTAAACGCTAGACAGTGTATCTAACGTATAAGTCTTGCGATTCAGCTCTTCTATACTTCGTTATCACAATATTAGTTCGCTTCATTGAGTTGTAAGCAAAACAGAAATGTAAATCTGTCCATTTATATTCAGTTGCTTATTGTTTTAGATGCGTCTTTTTCTTACCTTTATCGATGATATTTTGGAATAGAGTATAATAAAGGTTTATTTGCACAGGCGCTAACCAAACAAATAAATAAGATTAATCGTGGGTTTAACTAATAAAAGGTTATCATTTGAAATTATAAAACCATTTCGAAAAATTTATGTAACCACAAAACACGAACCACATTTCTGGAACTAAAAAGTACAGAATAGCTGAACGGTATTATTATAATTAATATAATAAGTACCTAATCTTGCCAATATTATAAATGTGAAAGTTTAGAATGTTTGGATGTTTGTTACACAATCACTCCAAACCGGCTGTACGAATCTGAATGAAATTTGGCATGAGATAGATTATATATTGGGAAAAAATGGAAAATTAATGAAAAAAAAAATTATATGGCTAACGCTGGCTAATAACTATTTATATCTATTTAAAACGTACCTAGGGACGAACCCGAGCGAAGCACGGGTGAGACGCTAGTATTATAAATTTCTCAGAAAATAACAATGGTTACCATGGCAACATGACAATGTAGGTATTCTATATTATTTTCTCGTCGGCTAAATCCTATATATTTGTGTTTGTCTCTTTTAAGTGTCGAATTTTCATTTCATCGAGTTTCAAATCACAACGATTTTAAAGAATTTTCACCTCAAAAACTTTTTGTCTTGTATCTTTGCATCTTGAATAATCGGAACGAAGTGGCCTATAAAAATAACTTTTATACTTTAAATAATATAATAATCATTATTTTGTACCTAACACCTAGACTTACGAGTACCACAATTCCGCGCGAACATGACTTGTACAGTAATAATTAAGCGTAGATTTGTTATGTATACATATGTAATTAAATAGTTTTGTAATTTCAATGTATTTCCTTTAGTGTAAATAAAACTTTTGTACCTGTTCTTCCACATCAGCTACTTCCATGCCATTCGTGAGACTGTTCTTTAAAGAAAAAGTAGTTTGGACGATCAGGGCTAAAATGGGTATAAAGGGTAGCAGTAAAAGCCTCCAGAGCTGACAGTTCCGACTTCTGCACCAACGTCGCACTTTGAAGCAGTTTGTGTGGTCATCTGGCTTGAGCTGCTTTGGAGATGCTGAGAACAAAACAAGGAAAAATATAATACCAATTTATTCTTTGACTGTGTTTTGAGTGAATATAATATATACATTTAGGAATGTAATTTTTGCTGTAGTCTAATACAATTCGAAGTGATTGAGTAAACAGCATTTAATATTGTAATTAGCTTAGTTAGTAATTAATAAGTTATGTAACTTATGTTAATAAAGTTTTTATTCATATATATATATATATATATATATATTATATATATATATATATATATATATATATATATATATATATATATATATATATATATATATATTCATCGTATATATATATATATATGTGTGTGTGTGTGTGTGTGTGTACATAAACATGAATGTATTTAATTAAATCAGTAGTATCCTGTAACATATTATTACTTAAAGTGCTTTATATCTGAGGCTCAAAAATAGCTTATGTTTGTAAATAATACTGAAACTTTATACTTGAACTTTAACATTTGCTTACGTTAATTCATTTCAGTTTTAGTGAATTTGCCTCATTTTAATAATATATTAAGATAAAAATAAAATTACATTATAGAAAAAATGATTTAGAGAAAACTTGAAAAGAGCGCTATTTCTTTTCTTTGTTTTCTTATCTCCTCTTTACATCGCAACGAGAGGGTGCAAATATCCGTAATATATACAATATACATATATTAGCCTGACAGCTTTATATAGTCTCAATGATTCACTTTTATAAGATTCCTATAAGCTGTAACTTTCATATAACTTGGATATATCTAAACATAAATATAAAGTTACTTAGGCTCAGGTACCTTTTTCTTTTGCCAATTTTGAAAAATGTTGAATAAGGATTATCGTAAAATTCTATAATATGTTTAAATTCAAAATTTGATTTTTATAATTTCAAATATGATAGATTTTTATACAAGATTTTAACCCCCCTTCATCCCTTTAGGGGTTAAATTTCTTTATCTTTATATAATTCAAGCGACTCTCACTTCGTTGGGGTACATCCCTAGATGCTATATGTGCTCCAGATCATAGTCTATCTATATACCAAACTACATCCTAATTCGCTTAGCTATTTCAGCTCGAAGAAGTAAAAGCATATACTTTCACATACACAAAAACTTTCACAATTACTATAATAGTCCCATATTTTTATAGGACTTTAAATATAAAAACAAAACAATGGCGCCAAAGGTAGTTATATCTAGAATAAATCTCTTCTAGATAATGGTAGTGAGAAAAATTGTTATATACTTAGTTGTTTATTATTGTTTGACGAGACATTTGGCTCAGTTTGTAGTGACCCTACTAGTTTGCTGGGCCAGCGGTCGCGGGTTCGAGTCCCGCTGGTATTCGAGGTCATTTGTGTGATGTGCACGAAGGTTTGTACTCCAATCAGGGGTATTTATATTAATAATATGTATGTATTGAAAGTTATATATGGGTAGTACATCAACTATCCGATATCCATAACACGAGCCTCGTAGCTTACCATGGAACTAGATGGTGCTGTGTGATAATTTCCCAACATATTCATTTATTGAAAGTTATTTATAAATAAATGGTAACTCTAAAATCTTAAGTAGTCTAACATTTTTTCAATTTTTCCGTAATATATTACTAAGGAAAAGTGGAAGCTGTTAACTAACTAAAGCAAACAATTCCATTATGTTGGTATGTAAATGGAGGCCAGAATAATGTTTATATCCTATCCATTACCACATCCATTAGACTTAATACGACAGTTTTGAATATAAACACATGTGAAATATTATATTCAAATCATAGAAAACACATTTATCTTTGAGAATTTCAAAAATATAAAAAAGAAATCGTATTTATTATTTTAATAAGTTGGAAAATGATATAGAAATGGTATTAGTTCTAGAAAAATAAAGAATCATACTTTTGATTACCTGTAACGAATGGTAGTCGATGAAACTATACAAATGAAATTAACTCGAACTTTCTACTTGTTCTGTCACTAATCATTGTATCGCCATCAAAGCTATATAAATTTTTTAATGTACATAAAGCAACCTCACTTAATAAGGCTCCTAAAGACCATTTCTTATATCAAAATAAACTTTAAACTGTTTTTCATTTATAATTATATCAAAACTAATAAAGAGCTCAAAATAGGTTTAAAGTAGTTCTGATCATAAATATTTTTTTGAGTTGTATCATAACGTGTTTCCCGTGGGAATGAGATAATCTCCCAAGTCCCACGGTAAAAAGTGGCCTGTCACTCTCTAGCTCTCCAATTATCTCCACACAAAAAACACGCCAATACATCATTGCATTTTCACATGAAAAAAGGACAGATATTATATTACAAATGTAATGTTTCAATACACCCCGCAACAACTCATCATACCTATGTATATAATTCTATCTATTCCATACTAAACGTTAAAACGTACCTTAGGACGAACCCGATCAAACCGAGGGAGAGCCGCTAGTAGATTACATAATTATGCTACGATTTTTCCACAATATTACTTCGGACTACTATTATAATTGCGAAAGTTTATGTATTTGTTTGTTTGTATGTTATTCCATAACGCTGAAATGGGTGAACGGATTTGGATATAATTTAGTACACGTATAGACTTTTACCTGGAGTAACACGAAGGCTTTTAGACATCTAACAATGCACCCGAGTAAAGAGAGGTACATGAGACCACCCAAAAATAAGGTACAATTAAAGCAAGCAAATATGTGGTATGTATCTACACTAATATTACAATTAATGTGAAAGTAACTCTTGCTACCATGCTTGCTACCTACTTAAAGCGCTAAACAGATTTCAATAAAATTTTTGCAGGATAATAGATTGCATCCTGACGTCGGATATAGGCTACCCTTGATCCCCGCCCGCCTATCAAGCGGGCAAAATTTTTCTTTATACTTTGTAAGTTTGTAAATATGAATGAGACGACACGAGTGCCATTTAATAAAAGTATCTAATCCGTGTCACGTTCCGTACGTTGCGTCGCTTCATTGTTGTATGGAAGAAGGATTATAAAACAATTAGTAAAGTCCTAAATAGATTAGAAACATTCAAGTTTACACCTTACTATAACCCACATAATATGTAAAATTTTATGTCGCTTAGTTGTGTCTCTAGGTATATTTTGTATGTATAATGTTTGTAGACGACACGTTTGGCTCAGTTTGTAGTGGTCGCGGGTTCGAGTCCCGCTGGGGGCATTCATTTGTGCGATGAGCACGAATGTTTGTTCTCCAGTCATAGGTGTTTATGTGTATGTTATTATTTATTTAATAATGATGATGATGATGATGACGTTCTCCTGACCGATTTCGGCTACGACGGCCATTCTCACTGAGACTAAAAAAAATGCGCAAGAACTATTATAGTGTACAAGTGTACACGCGTACACCAGTGGACTCTCTATATTTTCTTTCACTAATGCTGGCTTTTTAGCAGATGAGTGCCACATTTATGCAGGTGGTACGAGTAAATGCATTTCACAACGTTAAAAGAAAGATCTATAGTCTATCTGTATGCCGTGTACGGACAGACACACATGCATTCACGCTTTAAATGTAGATTTTAACCGATTTTAAAAAAGAGGTGGTGTTTATTTCGGGATATATTTTATGTATTCGATACGTTGTGCATAATATAAGGTTTAGAGTACAATAATTGTTTTTACGTTCTTATGTATAAATTCAAATTTCAAATTTAAATTCAAAATATTTGATTCAGCATTAAATTATTACAATTTTTTACTGAACGTCATGAGTCTACTACCAGTTCGGAAAGAAGAATCCTCATACATATAAACTGTGGGCCCATTATAATTTAATTAATCATATATTCAAATAATAAATAATATTTCTACCTATACTCGTGTACCGTTTCCAAATTTATTTTTTAGACTTTATTTTAAAAATTTAACATAAAAATTAATAACATATAGGCATTTCCCAACGAATTAATTCAAAATAGTGCTCGAAAGCTCCACCTTTTCTAGTAGAGTGAACCAAAATTGTCTCGCCTTATATAAGAGTCCGCATTGCAACAAAACTTGAAATACAAACTATATTTCTACAGTAAAAGGATATTTATCAGGCGGATAGATATACAGTAGATATTGAAATAGCTAACTGTGATATATATCTTATATTCATATAATAAAACTAGCATTGCCCGCGGCTCCGCCCGCGTTCAGATGGCCAAAAACCAAATTCTTATGTTTTACATATTAATATACTCTTACATTGCAGTTTTTGTATTTTTTCTCATAAATTAGACATTTTGCCGCGGTAAAAATATCTTATATGTTGACCCAGATAACCAGCTATCACCATAACAAATTTCATCAAAATCCCTCCAGTGGTTTTTCTGTGATGCGATAACAGACAGACAAAAATTCAAAAAACTCTAGATTCGATTATTTCAATAAAATTTTCCAAAAAATATTTAATGTACAAATTCGGCTTAGTTACAATTTTACTATATGTATAGATTCTAACTGAGTCAAATCTGTACATTAAATTTTATTGAAATAGTCACTATTATAGATACAAAGACCTAATCTATAGTTCTTAGAATTTTTGTCTGTCTGTCTGGGAACGTTAGACGAGAAAACCACTGGACAGATTTTGATGAAATTTGGTATGATGATAGCTGGTTATCCGGGTCAAATATAGGATACTTTTTACTGCGGGAAAATATGCCATCTCTGAGAAGTCGATACTAAACCTTAAAACGTAACTTGGCCAGATGCTAAAACTTTAAAGTTTAGAAGGTGCAAAAAAAATATTTTTATTATTGTATGAAAATAAAAATTTAAGATATATAATTTTTTTTCTTACAGATGTTGTTGTTATATTGTAAATAGTGTATTCCCAAAAGGTTTTGAGTAAATTAAAAATGACTGATGATATATATATATATATATATATATATATATATATATATATATATATATATATCCTTAAATACCTTCCTTTATCTTCAAACAAAAAATTACGCAAATCCTTTGAAAAATGTTTTCATAATAATTATCATCGATAATTAAGATGACGTAATATTATACTGTTATAATATAATATTAATGTATTTACTTTATTCCTACCCTTGTTTCTATTTAGCATTTCCCGTCCCATAACATTACAGCTTGTTACTTGTTAAACGCGCTGTTGTTCCTGAATCCATAGAGGGGTGTATCTATCTTGTAGAATAATTTATTTTATTATTAACTAACTCTGTTCCGCGATTTTTTTTATTATAAAAATCAATTTTATAATAATGTGTAGAAATCTGTCCGATTTTTTGACATTTATGATTACTGCTCTGCTCCCTTGGGTAGTAGCATGATGATATATAGCCTTCCTTAATAAACGGGCTATCTAATGCAAAAAAAACTTTTCAAATCTGATTAGCAGTTCCCGAGATTAGCGAGTTCAAGCAAACAAACTTTATAATATTAGTATATATTAATTTATCCTAATTTACATTTATAATTCGATGGCTTAGAAGAACATTATGAGATCGCTCAAAACGAATTATTACGATAAAATATGCGAATAATGATAAATCCTATCTATACATATAATAAAATTTTAACTGACTCGAATAAATCTGTACAACAATTTTTTTTGGTATTATGAAATTTGATACGACAATAGCTGGTTATCCGGGTCAACATATAGGATACTTTTTACTGCGGGAAAATATATCATCTTTGAGAAATGTATACTAACCGTTAAAACGTCTATCTAGGGACGCACCCAAGCGAAGTGAAGATAATTGCTAGTAACATTATAAAATTGCACTTGGACTACGTTTCTATAAATTGTAATATGAATTACATTTAACGCTGTTCAATATAAGGGGGGTTACACTGCCACCTTCCCAACTCAAGCCAGTTGCTGAGAATTTCTTGACAGAACAAGCTATTATTTAAATTTGACGCGAAACTCGAACCCATGGACTCCGGATCTGCAAATCGCACATGTAAGCTATTAGAATATCGATACATATTATGTCGCACAATAAAGACAAAAGAAGTACGTTATTACATCACGTTCGAATAATGCCAATTGAGAGATAGAATGAGTTCAAAGAATTGGAGTCTCGAAGTAATTGATGGATTAAAAAAATATTAAGTTAAATACAAATGTATGTTTGTATGTACAATGTATATAATATGTATATATATTTATTTGTGTTTATACCTTTTATTTGGGTTTATAGTGAAAATTTATATTTAATACTTACAGGAATCGAACCTAAGACATAACGTGCAGATTCGTAAGTGGCTGCTAAATGTACAAAATCACATTACAAAAATACAATTATTTTATATTAATTCTAACAAATTAATATAGTAAAATAGTTATTTGATCTTTCACTTTCATACAATCTCTTATACATTTGATATTCAACACATAACCCATCGAAAACATTTGCAATACGCGCCAGAAATGCTACATATTGCTTTCGTACCCCCAAACGTACAATGCTGTAAAATGCATACTCGTACATTGAAAAATCCAGGTTTTGATCTTGCAAGTAGAACATCTTGAACTGACTTGACCTTTATAGCGAAGTGATAAGAGCTACAGCTATGATATTTCAATCTCATCAATGTAGCTTGCACCTACGTACCTGGTTACATCGCACTCAATAAAGTTTCCTTTTTCTCCTTCTTTCTCACGTTCTAGGGTTGCTACAAGAAATATCTTAAAAAGCTAAGTCTGGATGACTTTGTCGTTATATAATGATATCTGATTTTCGTTTGTATATAATATTATATTTTATTGTGGTATGTATTTACTATTTATTTATAGTATTTGTGGAATATGCATAATAATTATGTATAATAAATAAATAAATAAATAGAGACTTTTAAATCCTTATCAGCCCTGTTAATTAACTACATCCAAAAATTCTTGGTATATATTTATGAAAATCTTGGTTCATCTTAGTTCATCCCACAAACTAAAATATGGATATACCGCCGGCTGGTATACAATTTGATTATCCATAGTAATCTATACATATAATAAAATTCTAAGTCTAATCTGTACATTAAATATTTTTTGCAAAATCTTATTGAAATAGACATTATTATCGATACAGAAGCCGAATATATATATATATATATATATTGGAATTATTATAGTAATTGATAAAAAATACAAAATTAACAAAAATGAGAAACAACATAATTTAAAAATATAAAATTAAGTAAAAGTAAAATTAATAATAACTTGTATATTTAAATCACAGTTTGGATAAATAATATTCTAATAGTTTGTACTTTTTATTGAAGGTATCATGAAAAAGCTCTTCTTCTACTTACATAATATCTTGACGTTCAAGAGGAACACAGAATCTATGACCTTATAATGTCATTCTTAACGATCGGTGACTAATCTCATTGAGATAAGCCACACAATATAATGCACAAGTATGCGAGTCCATTTGTATCTAACAAATGCACTCTCTATTTCTGTCAGTCTCTAGTCTGATGGAACGATAACTCGACACGACTGTGAGAGATTAGGCAAGACCGATAGATCTACGTGCTCTCCAGTGGCACGAGGCAAGTCCTCGCTCTAACATATAATTTCTTAGCAGAAATAATCAATAGATAAACTTGGCCCAATTCGGAACTAGAACCTAAGCACACTGGATCGCACCTACTCGCCACTACACCATCGAAGCATTTATATCCTTATATACTTATTGCGATAAGTAATTCTGAATTAATCTTCAGGATTTTTTACTGTTAATAAAGCTAATGTACTAATATTTCACGGTAAAAAGTAGACCTGCGATAGGACACGTGCAAAATATCATCATAATTGGTCGAGGCGTTGAGGCATTATTTTCAAACTCATTTTACTTTACTTTTTTATTTCATTACTACTAAAAAAGGTGAAACTGTGCATGTGTGCATACGTATGTATGTGTATTTGCGTATTCGTGCGTGTGTGTGAGTGTGCGAGTACGTATGCATCTGAATGTGTTTGTCACTAGATAGATAGACAATTTCGATAAAGTTGTACCTTTTCATAAAAAGACTACCAAATCGCAAGGTAATAACCACTGTAGTTTGGACTTTATAACAATTTTCAAACCTTCTTGGCGGTGAACCAAAACTTGGTTTCGGTTGTGCCAAAAACGTTTTATTCAGAAACGAAAGTGACTTGTTATTTAACGTAGTTAAATGCTTCACGTAAAACTTGACACATGTCGTCAATTGTATGAATGTTCCAATTATTACCAAACTTGAAATTAGGGATGGCGCATTTAATTTAACCAGAGATAGGTAATGTACGTTTTAGAAAAGGATTGCTATAGTTGGTCATTTTTTTTTTTACTAAAAAGCTACACCAAAATACTTTAAACGTGCCACCTCTAAGGATATTATTTTAAGTTGTATATTTTAAGATATTCATTATAATTGAGCATAAAGATATAAATCAATGGCATACATAACACTTTGCTTAACAAACTACATCTTTCTTAATAAGAGTTCCATAATGTATTAGATACTATCGGCTCACCTTCGCTTCGCTCGGGTTCGTCGTTAGGTACGTTTTAAATATATATAAATAGCTATTACCCAGCGTTAGCCATATAAATTTTAATATAATTTTTAAGTATTCTTAAATTTTATAATTTTCCGCGCAATTTATAAATTATTTTTTTTCATAAGAACCTTCTCCTGACAATAACAAACACAACAAAAAAATAGTTAAATCGGTCCAGCCGTTCACGCGTTATGGCGTGACCAAGAGAAATAGGGATATATATATATATATATATATATATATATATATATATATATATATATACATATACATAGATATATATATATATATATATATATACATATATATATATATATATATATATATATACGGAGGAGGATTTAGTTACCTTTTTCTGTTATGAAACCTTATTATTGTTTAAAGTCACTATGTTCTTTAATTTACTTTTTATTGCTTTTAAAGTTATTTTGAATTTAGAGCAGAGATTTAGTCTCGAGCGGGGTCGAGACGCCATCACGACATTCTTTGCAGATACGTGGTTTAGTAAAGTCGGTTGATCATGGTGGATCATAGAGTTTTGCTTTGATATTGTAGTTGGAAGTCGATGATCGGTGACTGTGAACCCGCTAGCTCTAAATCATTAGAATTACCGTTTCAAGTTTATTACATTGTGACTTCCCTGATTAAATTGTGTATTGAGCACTGAATACTTTATTATTAGAGCCCTGATAACGCCCACAAGATGAGTAAACACCAAAGATGATGTTCATAGTATATGGATAACACGACATATATATATATATATATATATATATATATATATATATATATATATATATATATATATATATATATATATATATATATATATATATATATATATATATTTGTTAATAGATAATAGATTTGACATAAGGTTTTAGTCTGTCAAATCACTTTGTGTTCTGCGATGTATGGCGGCAACGACACTACTGCGAACTGTGTAACATTGTATGTATAAATAAGCAAATAATAAACCTATTTGGTTGAGCTCGGGTTTTAATTATTTCCATTATAATGTATTCTTCTTCTTTTTTAAAAAGAAAGATGTTCTGTCATTCTTTTTTAAATGCTATAAATATTTATAAGATACGAGTATCTTTATCGAATAACCGCTATGACGTAATAGTTCATTAGTTGTGATGCCTGGTGAGCTTAGCCTACTACAGCGGAAATCACGAATTCAATTCTCAGATACAACATTAATTATATTTATTACATTCAATATTAAATTTTATAAAATAAATTATTCCTGTATTTCTCACAGTTAAATTTTGAGCTTAATTTTAAAAAAAGTTTTATAAAATTACATTTAATAAATTAACTCAATGTTAAAATAAAATATTGTTATTTAAAGATGGCGCGGCGCTATCTAGAATTACGTACCGAGTTATTTCACTAATACAGAACTACCTATACTACGATTATATACGTTTTAATAGGGTGGAATAGTTTTTCATTTTTTGTTGGATAAAATAAGCCCATGGAAATTTTGAAACTTCACAAAAGCTTCCAAGCTAACATTTAATATGTTTGAAGTTAGTACATGTGGTGTTGTAGGAAAAAACATGATTCATATTTTGGAAACTTTGAGAAAGCTTTTAAGTATGAATGAAAAGAGATCATTAATATAACATCTATATAGATGAATAAAATTGAAGTGTCTGTTTGTAGTGTTGAAATAAAATGTTATTTTATACGGTACTTGTATAAGAAAAACACAATTTTTAAAATGTTTGTCTGCCTGTTTGTTTCGATTAATCTCGAAACGGCTGAACTGATTTTAATGAAACTTTCACTGGCGTATAGCCGATTTTATAAGGAGTAACTATGGCTACTTTAATTTAAAAAAAATAATTAGGATTCCGCTCAAAAAAAAATTGTCGCTAGTATTATACGAGTTCGTTATTTGTAGAGTATATTTAATTTACTATCGATAGTTGTATATGATATTCAAAATCATATTCTTGCTTCGCTTGGAGGCGTGTATTTTGTCATGATAATATTATATATAGGCATCGACACCTATAATTTTATTACTAAAAGTAATTTCAAAGATGCCAAGCCAGATAGGAGGATGACATAAAACTGACAGCTGGTCACCATTGGAGTAGGGTGGCGCGTGACCGAACTCAATGGAAAATGTTATAGGAGGCCTATGCCAAGCGGCACACTGTACACAAGTTGTTTAAAGTCACACAAACATACAGTTCGGAATAAAGGGCTAAAATAAATAAATAAATAAATTTAAAGACAAAATAAAGTACTGTATGTTATTAAAAAAATAGACTTTAACACCTCCAGGTAAATTTTTAACAAATTAATTAAAATTCTTAGAAATCTGTTGCTAACTGACACTCCGGCATATCCGCGGTCGTGGAGGGATTATTCTAGTAACGCAATGTAATAAAATGCATAAAGCCCTAACTCCTGAACTAGAAAACTGTTTTACAAGAGCTATAGTACCTTTCCATGTCAAATATACATATTAAATGCTCGTACATGATACATATGTACATGAAATAACAATTTGCAATAAAGTAAGTTAATGTAAACATAAAAAAAAATTTACAAGAGAAAAGAAAAAAGTGTGTATGTGTGTAAATGAATGGGTGATTAATATTATAAAGTATCACTATCCACATATAAATCATATAAAAAGAAAACAAAAATATATATCACGTTAAGCGGCCTTATCTCAAAATCAAAGTGTACGATCTTTTTGAGACAACCGTAAATTAGAAAAGAACAAAACACCTCGTTCTATCCTTAATTTAATTTATCTATATCTTCGTAAACAGATCTTTGTTTTTATTACATTAAAGATAACTATTTTTAACAAAATAAAGCTGTAAGCTCAATCAAGATCGTCGTAAGATCGCTTCGCAAGATCCATCACTCTTTTGAAAAGATTTTATTAATTATAAAGTATCATATTTTAAAGCATAATTAATATACCTGCTGTTGTAAAATAAAACAATTTTCCATAAATATCGACTTTAAGACCACTTATGCGATAAAAGCTTCAAACAAAGCTGTTAAATACAATTACATACCCATTTTAGTTAAATGAAATTCACAAACAAGTTTTATCGTAAACTTAATTCGCGTTATAAAACCAACGTCCACCCTCGACGGGGGTTGAAACACTACTGAGCTGCAATAAGGGTAGTTCAAATGAGAACGAATATATAATCACAAAAATTTGTTAAAGCATTAAAAGTATATCTATGTATAAATTGACAAAGACAAAACAGTTCAGTAACATTTTATCCGCTGTTTGTCAATCGATTTTCTTTATTTTTGTTTAGTAGCTATTGGCGAGCTTTAGTGTTATGAATAAATAAAATTTAGAAACAGTTTTTTTTTAATGGGGCTAAGGGGGCAAACGGGCAGGAGGCTCACCCGATGGCAAGTGATCACCTCCGCCCATGGACATCTGCGACACCGCAGGGCTTGCAGATGCGTTGCCGGCCTTTAAGGAAAGTATACGCTCTCTTCTTGAAGGTGACCAGGTCGTAGCGGTGGTAGCGGTTCGGAGAGACCGCCGGCGATAGCTGGTTCCACAGAGTGGTTGTGCGAGGCAGAAAATGCCTTTAAACTTGTGGAACACTGGACATCGAGGTGATGTGGATGGAATTTACTATTTTGGCGCAATGTCCGATGATGAAATTTTTAATTATATAAGTAATTTATTTTCATATAATATGTTTTTTATATATTTTCAATAATGATTATGGTCGAATTTCAACCACTTCGAACAATAGCAATAATGATAAAATATATTTTTTAATTACTTACTTTTTCCCCGGTCTGATACTTTTTTCATTCCAAATAGGCAATAAACTCAATAGCGTCATCGTCGAGCGTAGAGATTGTAAAAATTCACGATTATATTTTTTGACTATAAATGTTTTTTTTTTTTAAACTGACATAATGCCAACCCAAATAAATTATTACTAAATTGTATAACTACATCGTAATAAGAATTATTAAAAAATGTTTAAATTACAATTTATAAAGTATCTTACAAAGTACATATGTAAAGTGCAACTAATTGTAGTTACGCCGTCATGACACCGTCTGTACTTACTATGACTTTTGATGCATCAAAGACCGCGACAAAATTCAAAAACATCTAAAATGAGAAAGAAATAGAAAATTATTTTAAAATGTCAAATCTTGCGTAAATCTAAGAAAGCATTAATTATGTAGAGTAATGTGTGCGAGTCTGTATGTCTGTTTGTTACTTCATGACGCAGAGAGATAGCTTATATCTTGAATAAATCCAGGCAATTTTTTACCGACACACCACACGAGTAAAACCGCGGATGAAAACTATACATAATATAGTTAATACTTCGAACGTGGGTAAGTGAAGTATGACGTGAAACCGGCAAGTGTTAATAAATTAAATAATATCGACAGCGATTACGTAAACATTTAAATACAATATAGGGTTTATTGTATATATTTATTTATTATAAATGGTATTAACTGTATCGGTAGCTAGCATGTACGGTTGCAGATCCGGAGGTCATGGGGTCGAGTCCCGGGTCGGGCCAAGTTTAGTTATTGAGTTTTTTGTGAAGAAATTTTCAGTAACAGCCCGGAATTGGGAAGTTAGCCGTGTTTCACTCCCCGGGGAGCACGTAAAGCTGTCGGTGTAGCACCTGATTTCTCGCCGGTCGTGTCGAGTTGTCGTCCTACGGGAGCTTGAGAGTGGCAAGAATAGAAGGTGGACTTGGGTTTGTATTGCCTGCAAAGTTGGCCAGTTTCAGAGAGATTTGCAACATGTCCTTGTACAATCGTTGAAAATAGAAATTTTTATTAAAATGACTATAAAATACTATACATAAAATGCTTTGTCCTAATTGACTGATCGATGAACGCACAGCCTAAACCACTGGTCGTAGAAACGCGAAATTTGGAGGATATATTCCTTATTCAATGGTTTTTCGAAATTCATCCTCTAAGGGGGTAAAATAAGGGATAAAAGATTGTATGACAGAGTCATTCTTAACGGGAAATGCACGGAGAGTAGTATTTAGCTTTAAAATGAAAAATAAAAAATATATGTATTAGATTTTTTCGAAATTCATCCCTTAAAAGGGTAAAAGAGGGTTATAAAGTTTATATGGGCAAACAATTATTGATGATCAGAATTACTTGAAACTTGGCATTAATGCTCTTCAATGCAATTAAATAAATAATTGTTTAAGCATTTTTCGAAATTCATTCCATAAGGGCGTAAATTGGGGGATGAAAGTTTGTATGAAATATTGTGATTGATGCACGGAAAGTGGTATTTACGTTTGAAATGAAAAATAAAACAATAAAAGTATCAATTTTTATCGAAATTCATCCCTTAAAAGGGTAAAAGGGGGTTGTGCTGTTTATATGAGGAAAAAATTGTTTATGATCAAAATTACTTGAAACTTGGTATTGATGATCTTCAATACAAATAAATAAACAAGTATTTTAGATTTTTTTAAGATTGAGCCTCTAAGTGGGTAAAACTGGGCGGTGAAGTTGAAATTGTTAAATATATTTACATAGAGTAACATAAGTCAAGTTCTCCGTAAGTGCATTCTTACTATGTGGATATAAACTAGAGAACGGAGATTATTCCAAACCCAAAGGAAAATTATGATCTTATATACAATATCATATATACATATTACATACATATATAATACATAATCACGCCAGAGCGGCTGAACGGATATGGATGAAATTTTGCACAGAGATAGATAATTATAGTCTGGCATAATACATAGGCTACTTTTTATCCCAGAAACGTACGGTCCCCGTCGAAAAGATTTGTTTTTGTTTTTCCAGAGGTGAACCCGAGCGAAGCGAAGGTGAGCCGCTTGTTTAAAAATAAACAGAAAACACGATTGTTAAAAATGTAGCATAAGAGACTCGTAAATAAAATATAAATAATCAAATATTTTACTTCCTCTATCCAACTTTCGGTTACATTATGAAATCAGTTATGATATTTGGTTGTATTGTCATGAAAATTTAAAATACTTAATTTTTTTCCAATAAGTGAATTTAATGAAACCGTGTCCACAAATACCCTTTGAAATTAATAAAGTCTTATTTGTGATGTGCGAATGAACGGATTTCCTTTGAGATTACAACTAATGAAGTGTCTTATGAAACAGATCTTTTTAATTAGAGTAGTGAATGCCTCGTGGTTGAAAATCAACCATAAATCGTTAAAGATCAAGAAGATTTTTGATCAATATTGAGGTTTCTTTGTTCAAAGGTATATTAGATAGCCTATAAAATCCAAAAGAATTTAGAAACGGGCTTATAGATTCAGAGATATGCACAGACAGACAAACAAACTTTTCATCTTTATGTATGTACTCGTTTATGCAAGTACTCTTAGGTATAACATTGATGAATGTTATTAGACCAGGGCTGAAGCCTTTGAAAATGGTAAAAAATGAAAAAATACAATAAGAGTAGGATGAAACCCATCTTGATATTATTTGTGCGACTTGATATTATATTTTTTTTGGTTTCTAAAATTATCGACCCTGGTCTATATCTAACATTATGCCTACATCTTTTAGCAGTGAAGTAAAAAATAAAATGCGCGAGTAAAACAAAGTCAATAAATTTTGGCTTTATGCAGTCTTTCTCTATTTAAACTTTAACTATGTCAAAGCTTATACTCCTCCGTACTAGCTATACGAGTATAGTTTACAATGGGGTTCAAAGCTTTCTCTCCACGTATTAATATATAGATATGGCAAGTGATAAGTTGAAATGAGTTGAATATAAGAAAGCTCAGTGCGTTAACATACAAAAGAACTGTGTTTGCAAAACAAAAAGTTTTCTTTCGGATAATAGCTTAAAAAGCTAACACAATGTATAGGACCTTATTTAACGTGCCATGAAAGCTCTTTGGTACTTCTATTCAAGTCAAGATATCAAAGTTTGTTTTTACCTAATAGATTTAAGCGGATAATAATAATAAACTGTTTATTGTACTCGTACACCAAGAACAAAAGAAAATAAATAAATACAGAATAGATGGAAATGTACAAGAGGCGGCCTTATCGCTAAAATAGCGAAATAATAGCCTTTTTCAGTCCTCATCGAGTAATTTATGCCTTTAACAAATTTCATCGAAATCTGTTCAGTAGTTTAAGCATGAGCAGACATAGTTTATAATTTTAAGAGAAAAATATTGTGCATATAGAAAAAACACGTAATATCCCACATGAAAACGTTTCAGAGATAAATATATCGTAGTTAATCTTGAGTTTACCATTTCCATATTATATAAGTGCATATTATCATATTAAGATATATGATCATCGAGAGCCTCCACTCACATGTTAGTTAGTTATAGTTAGTAGTTAGGAATAGTTATGGAGCTTACTAAATTATGGACGGGCAAGTGTACAAAATCAGCAGTTTGTGCCCATGCCGCATCTCTCAGCGAGTATTTTGTAACTTGCAAAAGTAAATTGATTAGATAGCTATATCTTCTATATATATATATATATATATATATATATATATATATATATATATATATATATATATATATATATATATATATATATATATAACTTTTTAACAAAAAAAACCGAATTCAAACAAAAATACTAAAAAGTAAAAAATAACTGATTGGTAGTTTTCATTTACTATACATACCTAATCAAATATTTTCGAAGTCGGTGTGCTTTGCTTTGTATCGGCTGGCACCGACTTCGAAATACGTCGTCGTTACGTTTGTTACTCAATCACGCCATAACTGCTGAACGATGAAATTTGATACAGAGATAGATTATAATATATCTGCTTACTATTTATTCCGGAAAATGTACGGTTCCCGTGGGATATCAATACTAACAGTCAAAACGTACCTAGGGACAAACCCGGGCGAAGCGAGGGTGAATCGCTAGTTAATACATAATATTGTTATTGCGGCTTGTTATTGACATTCAACGAGCCTTTCCAAATGAAGATTTTATAACCCCCTCGAGAAATGAATGTCTTCAGTAATAATTGAATAATAAATAACTAAGTTACTTATCAAATTATTTACAGTCAAGACTGCTATCGTATCTTGAAATAGAAGTTAAAGATGATAATAATTACATTAAAATCAAGTTCCCTATCTTCGGAAGTAGTTGAGTAAATATAACCATATACGTTATAGAGGCAGTTGTAGCGCAGTGGTAACGCATTTGTTTGGGACACCGAGTGTAGCGGGTTGAAATTCCAGGCCTCGCATTTCTAATATTATAATGTACAATTCATCATTTTTAACATGATTATTACATTTACGGTGAAGGAAAACTTCGTGAGGAAACTTGCATGTCTGAGAGAACCTAGCAAGTTTTCAAAAGACATGTGAAGTCCGCCAACCCGCATTTTCCCTGCGCGGTGCACTATATTCCGAGAGCTGGCGACGAATTTTGGGAAGGTCCTTTTGGCAAGTTGAAATTGTTAAAAAAATATAATTTGTTGAATTGGCGAGTCCAGTCCCGCGAGTCTGGTATTGCTTTAGCGGTAACTGCGCAGTATATAACATTTGCAAAAAAAAAATATCCAAAAAAACATATTTTTGGCAACTTGATTTTTATTTAATCTTTTAATTTAGTTTTCATATAATTAAAAAAAAGAACCCCAGACGTTTTTGTCGGTTATAAAGTAATGCCAGACCTCTCCAAAGATTCATTTTTCTTGATTCCAAAAAATATACTTTTGGCAATCTGAAATTATAATCACGTATTTATTGAGTAATTTTTAATAATATTTGCAAATCGCCAGACAAATTTACCGGTTATAAACCATTCCCAGAAGTAAATAAAGTTTACAAATTAGTACTACAAAAAAGTCTTATGTGTAGCCATAGGTGCGAGAAAGATAGCTTATCGAGGTATGCCAGCGGCTGATGGGGGTCCAAGGTCCTCGCGCTGTCATTGGTTATCGAGAAACCGCACGTTTCGAGTATGGTTCGGGCTCTGCGTTGACAACGGAGTATTTTAGAGTAGTTCATTAGGGTTCCGTACCCAAAGGGTAAAACGGGATCCTATTACTAAGACTCCGCTGTCCGTCCGTCTGTCTATTCGTCTGTGGCCAGGCTGTATCTCGTGAACCGTGAAAGTCAAACAATTGAAATTTTCACAGATGATGTATTTCTGTTGCCGCTATAACAACACATACAAAACAATAGAATAAAATAAATATTTAGGGGGGCTCCCATACAACAAACGTGATTTTTTTGCTATTTTTATAGATAATGGTACGAAACCTTTCATGCGCGATTCCGACTCGCACTTAGCAAGTTTTTATTTTTTTCTTAAAATTGAAAATTTATTAAAAATGTATAAAACAATAATTACGCTTGCACAATACACAATACAATTGGCTAATATATTTTTGGCAACTCGATTATTGTTTAATCTTTTAATTTAGGACTCGCGTATTTGTATTGTTGCCCCCCTCCACTGTGTGTGTGTGTGTGTATGTGTGTGTGTGTGTGTGTGTGTGTGTGTGTGTGTGTGTGTGTGTGTGTGTGTGTGTGTGTGTGTGTGTGTGTGTGTGTGTGTGTGTGTGCGCGTGCGTGCGTGCGTGCGTGCGTGCGTGCGTGCGTGCGTGTGTGTTGTGTGTCTGTGTATTAACACAAATAAATTTACCTGAATAACATTGCTATGGTTAATATATTTATATGAAGTGCCCAGAAATTACTTAGGTAATTAAGGAACAAAAATCAAAACATGGCGCTACCTGTATATTATATTACTAGCTCGGGTTCGTCCCTGGCTTGCTTCCTAATACAAACTTTTATCCCCATTTTCATCGCCTCAAGGGATGATTTCCGGCATAAAAAGTTCCCTATGTCCTCCCCAGAGTCTTAAACTATCTTTTTACCAAATTTCATCTAAATCAGTTCAGTAGATCCAGAGATTATCCCCTACAATATCACAAACTCACAAAGTTTACCTCTTTATAATATTAGTACCTATAAATAAATACATTAAGCACACAGGGACGCCACCGAGCAATGCCCGGGTAAATCGTTAGTTTTACAATAAAATAGAAGTTTAAATTAATAGGTAGGGGTTAAACCCCTACTATGATTCCGACGCACGGTCAGCTAATGTTATTAGATGTTTTACTGCAGGACAACAAGCTTGCTTTAAGTATGACAGTTTTTATAGTGACGCAAAACTGTAACTTCACTTTAATAAACTTTTTTGTAACTTGAAGTCCTGTATAATCATAAACGAATGTGGCTAATTCGTTCATGTGTATAATATACTGTATAGTCTGTGAAAATGTCAACGTATTGTAGTGTCCTTTTAGCTTTTTAATCGTACTAGTCTTTGCCTATTGGCCGAAATTCAATCATAATCGTTATTGAAAATTTGAGGAAAACATATATAAATAGAATTCACCTATCTATACAGATAGATAAAATTGAAGTGTCTGTTTGTAATATAAAAATAACAGCTTTTTACTTAATGCATATTCAATTATATACATTACTTATAAAAAAAACACAATTTTTAACATTTTTTTCTGTCTGACTGTTTGTTCCGGATAATCTCCAAAACGGCTGGACTGCTTTTGACGGCACTTTCACTGGCAGATTGCTGATGTTATAAGTAACTTTAGCTACTTTTATTTTAGAAAAAGAATTAGGGTTTCCCAAAACAAACCAAAACCTACCTAGAGGGGAACCCGAGCAAAGCGAGTATGAGTCTTTAGTGTACATATAATAAATTTGTTTCCATAAATTTTATTGATAACTCCAAAGCTCGTCAATAGCTACTCGTCAAACAAAAAAAAAGAAAGAAAATAAGTTGACAAACAGAAGAGAAAATGGTGCTGAACTATATTTTCTTTGCCTATTTACATAGATATCTAACTTTCGAACTGCATACGGAACTCTAAAAAATGACGGCAAAGCATTAAGTAAACGATGTCAGATATTTACTTTTATAACTTCCGAGTTCCGATTTTATATTTTGAAAATTGTAACTCTTCAGGTTTCTTTTAATGGCATATTTTAAGCCTAAGCTATATAAATATGTACTTTATATCCCACAGTAGAATAACAGCTTTGTAATCTATATTTACCTAATATTTTAAAAAAGCAGAATTTGTTTGTTTATTTTATCTCGTATATAGCTAATCTCAGGAACTACTAATCCGATTTGAAAAATTCTTTTTGCATGAGATAGCCCGTTTGTTGAGGAAGGCTATAGGCTATATATTATCATCATGCTACTACCCAAGGGAGCGGAACAGAAATCATAAATGTCAACAAAACGGGCAGACTTCCATACATTAAAACTGATATTTATATCAGAAGTTTAAACGCGGGCGAAACTTGATATTGAGTCGATTCAATGTAAGCCTTTTTTATACCTACGTATTCATGAAAATGTTATTGATACTTAATTAAAACATACAGGAGTATAATTGATTGGTTTCTGTTCTTTTTGTTAAATTAAATCGCTTTTTATTTTTACTTATTTTATTTTAATATCAAAAACGTAGAAAATTTTAGGAATATATTAAATTCCGGTTTGGATAATATATTAGATTATTGACTGTCACCAAGTAGATAAAAAGGGCTGTTGGCAATACGCCCACACTGTTTATTTAGCAAGTTCATTGAAAGTATTTTCGGCTAAAAAGATTTCAATGGATTTTCATAATACTTTATTAGATTTACGCGAATTCTTGACATTTTAAATAAAACTATCTTTTCGGATTTTTTCGCGAATTTATTTTGATTTTTGGTTCCCGACGTTTCGAATGCTTTACAGCAATCATGGTCACGGGAGAGACTGAGGTGTTAGATGTCTCTAAGGTATTATATAGTTGTTACAGACAGCCTACCCACAAATAACAAAATGAATTCAAAAATTGAAAAATGGCACTAAAGTACCTTACAATATTTTAACTTTTAACTTTAAATATTTTATATAATTTTAATTAGCTTTATTATTAAATATGGAATATTATTTATTTAATTTTAGCTGTTATTATTATAATTATTACAATTTTAAAAATATTAATTATTAATCTACATTTTTAGTGTTGCCATTATTATATTTATAACCATAAATAAAAATTATATTAATTATTTAAGCCACATAATTGATCTATGTGTAATTTGAAAAAAGTTAAGATTAATTAAAAATAATAATTTTAATTTAAATTTGCTATTATTTAAAATTATTAAGCAACACATTACTACATACATTTACAAATGAAAAAGTGAAAAATATTAATCAGAAATGCTATCATTTAGATCTACACTGTAAGAACTTACTACATGTAGATGTATGTCCGTTATGTTTAGATTTATTATTAGATTTTATTATATTAATAACAGGATCCCATGACGATGGTAGTACCCAGTCATCTTCCCTATTGAAATTTGGATTTGGTCTCTCCCGTGACCATGATTGCTGTAAAGCATTCGAAACGTCGGGAACCAAAAATCAAAATAAATTCGCGAAAAAATCCGAAAACATAGTTTTATTTAAAATGTCAATGGATTTTGTTGTCACATTTTCTGTATGTTTAGTATATTTAGTTTATTTGATTTTTTGAATATAATATATAAGTACATTAAAGTAAATAAAACTACTAATAAATATTTATTTTGGGAACCAATCACCAATATATAAAAAAAAACTTTTTCCGACACATACGAGTAGGTACGCTACTTTATTATTTTCATTATATTTTATTGGATACTAAGTGCAAAATTATGTGCTTAGAAATCTGATCTATATCAAAAGAACTGAGAGGTATAAAGAGCCAAGTGTCTTCTGTACAATGTATTAAATTGCACATTTTCACAGAAAATTCTCTTTAACTACAAAACAAAATTACTTGGTTAACTAAACCATTTAATACAGCTGTTCTCAAAAAACTCAAATATATACAAACTATGTAGGTACTTAAATGTAAATGATTATATTTCTACTAGACATACGTAGGTCCGGATTGAAATAGTTCCCGGAACTATGTCTTACACCGGAACGATATCGTTCCAATCCGAGATGTCAATTGAAACAGGTTCACAGTTTTATATAGTTCCACATGTGCAGGAGTGAGATGGAACGAGTGAACGAATATATTGGACCGATCACCGGAGCGACTGACTGAACTGAACGTAACCGACTCCTGCCGAACCTACCCGAACTATAGCTGTAATCTGTATATTAAACTTTAAGGGCTTCTTCTCAAGAGTAAAATTTTTTTAGTAAGCATCTGTTAAGCCGCGTCCACATGCTGGGTGCTTGCCTTAAGCACCGAGAATCATAAACACGTACCAAACACCGAACATAAACTAAATAAATAAAAAAATAAAAAATAAAATAAAAAAAGCCTTTCATTTCTTGCGCTTACAAAAAAATGCTATTGAAAACAATTTAAGAAAGTAGGTATTTATTAATTATTAATCAAATCCTTTCATATTCAGTTATATTATAATAATAGTATTAGATTTAATGTTATATTATGTATATAAAGAATGTTTATTAATTCAAACTTTTTTCTTAATCTTTACAATACCTAATATGAATAAGAATTTATAATTAATAAAAAGAATAACAATAAAAAGTTAACAACAATGTATATAATAAAATAATTCTTAAGTTAAACAATTATTTACAATATTTTTATTTAATGAAGTAGTTTTTTTTAAGTTTTTATTTTCCATTTTTAGTGTAGACTCGTAGTAGGTACATAGTACCTAAGTAGGAAGAGGTCAAACAATAAAAGCATATATTTATACGTGTCGAATTGAGAACCTCCTTTTTTTTTGAAGTCGGTCAGTTAAAACTATATCTCTTGCTATGCTGTCCTCGGGAACCGATGGCAGTGATAACCTGATAAAATCATGCATTATCTACTGTGATCACGCGAACATGAACGGAAAGGTACATAATATGTGAACTATCGGAACTAGATAGTTCCGCGAACATATTTCGTGAACATAGTTCCTTTATGAAAAGGAACTATTCCATGTTCAATCCACTCCAGGACCTAGTTTGCGCATCTCTGATTTCTACTATTTTAGTGTTTCCTTGAACTATGCGAGCAACCTGGTTCGATTCCTTCGTGAAACAATATAATACTTACCACTTAACCTTGCCACTTTTGTAGGTACATACTTGGTTAAAAAAGGAGCCATTATATTTATCAACTGTTAAAAAATCTGTTAAAAAAACAAATATGACATTAGAAAGGGAATTGTTTAGTTCCCCAGTTTCCTGATATTGCCTGACGCCTTTGAGACGTCTCAGTCTGATCGATGTAAATCATTGGAAACGTCGGGAACCAAAAATCAAAATAAATCCGCGAAAAAATCCGAATAGATAGTCTTATTTAATATAAAAAACCCCTCTTCATTTCAGGTAAGAGCACGTGAATGATACCGTAGTGATGTACATTGTACGTGCTACCATTACAGCTTTTCATGTACGCCATATACCTGTTAATCCCTTCTGAGGTATCCATGAACGAAGTTTCATATTTTATTTTCTTCTAGTACTTTTCGAGTTTTGAACATTCAAACAAATAAACAGACAAACAAAAATTATTTTCTCAATGATTGATTGATGATCCCAAAATGATTTTGGTCACTATCATTAATTAATTGATTGTTTAATATACACATTTCATTTTAAATCAGGCAAAACGTGGAAACAGAGCTTGTTTATAATAAATAAGGAAAAGATGTCGTAACCCCCCGAATGATTACTTCAGGCCGTTTGTTTAACGGAGATTAGCTCGCTAATTGATGTCCAGTTGCGAATGGTCCAGCGACCCCATTGACCTAGTTTTAGATCATTATTTTGGTATGGCTCATATTATATTTGCTTTCATATAGTGTTATTGAATAGGGCAGTCCACTTGATAGGTGATTTCTGAAGACACTGATCTAATATGTATGAAATGCACATTAAAATATCATTAGATATAAAAGTTCTTCTTTCTTAGAGTACGTATTCTGTTATAGCTTTTGCAGATCGAATAATTTGTTTTTATGATATACCAGCGTTTTACCCTCGCTTCGCTAGGTACGTTTAAAATAGATAAGTAGTTGTTAGCCAGCGTTAGCCATATAAAGGGTATAGCTGCATAAGTAAGCGAACCGGCCCCCTAATGACAACCTATATCGAAACTTATGTGTCGATAAGGGCTTGATGTAGAAAAGCGATTCATATGAGTTTCACAGCCGTACTCCGCTTTGACCTTGAGATATGAAGGAAAATGAGCGTAACTACGAGTTTCGTTCAAAAAGGCATATCTCGAAAATCTTCAAAGCTAGAGACTTAAAACTAACGCGAGGTTTTAGGTAACCTTTGAGAGCATATTATATATTTTTATTAGATTTTTAAAATAATTACAACCCTTTTAAAAGAAAATAAAAAAAATATTATTATTTCAGTGTTCCTTGATACTTACAATCACAAAAAAAAATATGTTATAGTATTTGATATACACTAGTACTCATAAAAAAATCGTTTAAAAAAATTGGTGCAACATTTCGAAAAAAAAACTCGACGCGCACTAAATTTATCAAAGAATAAGAACGTCACAATGACACATATTTTGCGTATATTAATACTTTATTAATTATAATTGTTGGAATAGTAAACATAAAATATTTCATTGTAATTTTATACATGAATAGTTCCAACCTCTTTGTTAATTTGTGTGCCTACTATTTATTTTTCTATTTAAATTTGTCATGTTCTATGTCACTGTAAAAAGTATTACCGGGCAATAAACGTTGTTAAACTTTCTCTTTTATTATAATTGATTTCCTACAGGTTATGGGCCCTCTCGTATACCTAAAAAGATTCAAAGTTTAATATTTACTGCCATAAATACTATACAGTCGTTGATATTAGTAATTTGCGAATATTTTATCGAACGTCAACCCGAGTACAATGGCTATGTCTAACTTACAAATTGAGAAATTAGCTGGACGTGAAAATTATTCGACATGGAAGTTTGCGGTCAAATCTTATCTAGAACATGAGGATTTATGGGAATGTGTCGATCCCGGCACCGATGTCGACATTAAAAAAGATACGAAAGCCAAGTCAAAAATCATTTTGTTGGTGGAACCCATAAACTACGTCCATATAGAAAATGCACAGTCATCTAAAGAAGTTTGGACGAACCTACAAAATGCTTTCGAAGACTCCGGGTTATCAAGAAAAGTCGGCTTATTGCGAGATTTAATAAACACATCGCTAGATAATTGCGCGAGCGTCGAAGACTACGTGAATAAAATTATGAGTACTGCGTACAAATTACGAAATATCGGATTCGATGTAGATGACCAATGGTTGGGAACACTCATGCTGGCGGGTTTACCGGATAATTATAAACCTATGATTATGGGTCTGGAAAGTTCCGCCATTAAAATATCGGCAGACTTCGTCAAAACAAAACTTTTACAGGAGGTTAAAGTTTCCGAGACTTCTGCATTCTTCACAAAGAACAAGAATACCTCTAATAAGAATAATGGCAAGCCAAAAGGAAAAGGCCCACGCTGCTTTAATTGCAACAAATATGGACATTTTAAAAATCAATGCACAGTGAAGAAATCTAACCATAATACTTTTTCAGCAGTTTTTTCAGCTTACAGCAATGTAAATGAAGATGATTGGTACATTGACTCAGGTGCCACAATGCACATGACAAAACATTCTGACTGGATGTATGATTTAGAACCATCTCCGATTCAGCATATAAAAGTTGCTAATAATGATGCAATCTCCGTGCAAAATATGGGTAAAGTAAACATTCAGACCATATACTGCAAAGATAAATGTCCTATCCAGGTAAGAAATGTTTTATATATTCCTGAGCTGAGTGCAAACCTGTTATCGGTTAGTCAATTAACCAAAAATGGCTGTAAAGTGGAATTCACTGATATAGGTTGCAATATATACAATGCCAATAAGATTCTCATAGCAAATGCAACTCTAACAAATAACATGTACAAACTTAATACTGTTACTGGGAATGCTTATGCTGTCTCATGTGAAAATAAGACAGACATTATTACATGGCATAAGAGAATGGGGCATTTAAATTTGGCTGATGTAAAGAGGTTAGAGTTATGTGCTGAGGGTATAACTATCACTAATAAAAATGTCGATATTGTCTGTATACCCTGTTGTGAAGCAAAACAAACACGATTACCGTTTCCACATTCTGGTTCAAGAGCAAAAGCATTACTAGAAATAGTACATACTGATTTGTGTGGTCCGATGGAGACACCATCTGCTGGTGGTGCGAAATACTTCATAACCTTCATAGATGACTATTCCCGTAAAGTTTATGTATATTTTCTCAAGAACAAAATGGATATTAAGTCAGTGTTTAAAATATTTAAAGAAGAAGTAGAAAACGAATTAGAAAAGAAAATAAAAGTAGTAAGAAGTGATAATGGAAAAGAATATAATAATAAAATATTCTCTGATTTTCTAGCAGCTTCCGGCATCAAACATCAGACCAGCACTCCATACACGCCTGAGCAGAATGGGTTAGCAGAAAGGATTAACCGGACGTTAGTGGAACGTGCAAAATGTATGTTATTTGAAGCAAAGTTGCATAAACAATTATGGGCAGAGGCAGTCAGCGCTGCAGCTTATGTCATCAACAGATCACCATCACGAGTTTTGGATGAGGTAACTCCCTATGAAAAATGGACCGGTAAGAAACCAAACATTTCTCATTTAAAGATTTTTGGTTCTAAGGCCATGGTACATATTCCAATACAAAACCGTCTTAAATGGGATCGTAAATCAAGAGAATTAGTGTTTGTGGGATATTGCGACAATACAAAGGGCTACAGATTGTATGACCCAGTAAATAAAAAGATTGTGATCAGTAGGGATGTGATATTTATTGAAAAATCAATGAGTGAGAATGATAATATCACACTGCAACCCATACCTGCCAAACAGTTTATCAATGTCCCTCTAAATACAATAAATGATAACATACCTGTTGATAATAGTTCACAGAATGAAACGCAAAATGATACCTTGTCACACTCGAGTACGGACACGTCTTTCGATAGTTGCGTGTTGAATAGAACAAATAGTGATGAAACTTATCATCCCAGTACAAGTGATGACAGTACCGATGATGTTTTTAGAACAAATATGACTTTAAGATCTCACAAGAAACACAATAATTTCATGTGTGTTCAACAGATTTCAGATCCACTAACTGTTGAAGAAGCCTTGTCGGGCACTGATGCTGAACATTGGAAATCAGCAATGGACGAGGAGTATCAGTCTTTATTAGAAAATAATACTTGGGAAATTACTACTCTTCCAGATAACAAACGTCCTTTACCATGCAAATGGGTTTTCAAGAGGAAGACTAATGAAAATGGGGAAATAGTTAAGTATAAAGCACGGCTTGTGATTAAAGGTTGTTCACAAAAACCTGGGATAGATTACACGGAAGTATTTTCACCGGTTGTAAGGTATGCTTCTTTGAGATATTTGTTTGCTTTGGCAGTTAAATTTGATTTGGACATTTGTCAAATGGACGCCGTATCAGCTTTTCTTCAAGGCGACATAGAGGAGGAGATATATATGTTACAACCACCACTGTATGACAATGGTAAACAAGTATGTCGACTGAGAAAATCTCTATATGGATTGAAACAGGCCAGTAGGCAATGGAACAAGAAGCTTAATTCTACACTGAAAGGAATGGGTTTATCACAGAACAAGTTAGATCCTTGTATCTATTATAAAATTGTGGACAACAATAACATGTTTTTTTTAGCTGTATATGTTGATGACTTAATTTTATTTACAAATAATACGGATACAAAAAAATATGTTAAGGAAGAACTTCAAAAACAATTTAAAATAAAGGACCTGGGAGATATAAAATATTGTATTGGTATACATATAGAGAGAGACAGAAAGAAAGGAGTTATATATTTAGATCAAAAGAAATATATACAAGAAGTGTTACATAAATATGGGATGTCAGATTGTAAAAGTGTTAAGACTCCAATAGATGCTAACACAAAATTTAAAGAAAAATCTGACGAATTGTGTATCTTACATGAAATCCCTTATCAAGAGATAATTGGTTGTCTATTGTATATTTCACAAATTACCAGGCCAGATATAAGTTTTGTTATAAATATGTTAAGTAAATACAATAACAAACCTGAAATGTCACACTGGATAGCCCTGAAGCGAGTTATGCGTTACTTAAAGGGCACTGAAGAGTATAGATTGAGTTATAAACAAAATTCGGAGGAGAATATGACTCATGGCTTCTGTGATGCAGACTGGGCAAGCTCGGAGGATGACAGACGTTCCTGTACTGGCTACGTATTCCTGTTTCAGGGAGGAACAATCAGCTGGAATTCTAAACGCCAGCCTACTGTTGCTCTGTCTACAACCGAAGCAGAGTATATGTCCTTGTCATCATGTGTACAAGAGGCTATGTGGCTGAAACAACTTCAAGAAAGTTTTTGGCCTTTGCTCAAGAATGAAGCAATGGTCATCTACAGTGATAATCAAAGTTCTATAAAACTTTCAGGCTCCGATGGCTATCATCCAAGGACTAAACATATTGATGTGAGGCACCACTATGTACGTGATAAAGTTGTTGGAGGGGTCATTGATGTGAAGTACATACAGACGAACATGATGGTAGCTGATGCACTCACCAAAGCAACGCCATATTCAAAATTGAATTATTGTGCTTCCAAGATGGGGTTGATTTATGTTTAAGGGAGGATGTTGGAATAGTAAACATAAAATATTTCATTGTAATTTTATACATGAATAGTTCCAACCTCTTTGTTAATTTGTGTGCCTACTATTTATTTTTCTATTTAAATTTGTCATGTTCTATGTCACTGTAAAAAGTATTACCGGGCAATAAACGTTGTTAAACTTTCTCTTTTATTATAATTGATTTCCTACAATAATCATTATAAAAAGATACAAGAAAAATCCATGCATTTATTTTATAATTTTTTTATGAAAACTAATATTAAATTATTTTAATAGTCATCGCTGTTATTAATTACATGTGTAATATTTTGAATCTCAAATATATTTGTTAGTACCTCAGCAGGACGTACAATTCTGGATACATTTTTCATTCTTCATTTTTTCTCTTTATTAAAACCTTCCGTGGACCTTAAGGAACATACGAAAAAAAAAATGTAGCCGAATTGGTCCAGCCAATTATCACATTACATACTACTCATTTAATGACTACAGCTATTATCTGTAGTCGTGTCTAATCTGAAGTCGGTGCCAGCCGATATAAAGCAAAACACACCGGCTTCGAAAATATTTGATTAGGTATGTATAGTAAATGAAAACTACCAATCATTTATTTTTTACTTTTAAGTGCTTTTTTGAAGTCGGTTTTTATTTTTTTGTAAAAAAGTTTTGTGAATCCGTACTAGAATAAATATATTTATTAAGCATATAAGATTTATGTAGGTTTTTATAACATGTTAATAGGGTTCCGTAAATAAATGGCTAAAACGGAAACTTTATAATTTCGCCACGTTCATCTGTCCGTATGTCACAGCCATTTTACTATAAGAATATGATAACTTGATAATTCTAAAATAGAATTATAATAAACATATATTTTGTGTGACATATTTCTGGATAGGTTTTTAAATTCCGATATATGTGTTCTAAGTGACTATTTTGTCTGAAGAAATAGTTGCAGAGTTTATTATGCTTCTAAAATCGTAAGCATTGTCTTCCCCCAAAATTTGAAATAATCAAGCTCCCAAAATACTTTCAGGGAAAATTATTTAGTTAGTTATTTTTGAGATACAGGGAAAATTTTCCGTTTCCCACATGTTAACTTTGTTTCTAAAAGAAACAAACAAAATGTTAAAGAAAAACAAGATTTATGCCGTCAATAAACGACGAGTAACAAGTTAGTGTAATCATGTGATGTGATTAAACAAAGCATAATGTTACATGCTACGGAGCCCTCGGTGTGCAAGTCAGACTCGCACTTGACCGATTTTTTCTCTCTCTATTTTTACCACTGTTGCTTGAATGGTGAAATAAATAGTATTTCTGGAACGAATCGAACAAGCTGCCATTACAGAAACAATTATATCAAGTACATAAAAATTGTTACAAAAACTTTAATTAAACTAAAATTTTCGATTGATTAACACTACTCATCAAAAGGCAAACAAGTTTATAAGTAAAGCCAAACTGTTATATTTATGCCATATAACGTTCAAAGTCCAATAATATGGTACTAGCGATTTAAAAATAGCCGAGTCTACAAGTATCAGCGACAAAACGTGAGGAACAGAGGAAAAACTCGGCTTATAACCTTAAAGCAAACCATTGACGTATAATACACTAGCATTGCCTGCGGCTCCGCCCTCGTTCGGATAACCAAAAACCAAATTCTTAGGTTTTACATATTAGTATACTCTTACATTGCAGTTTGTGTATTTTTTCTCAGAAATGAGATATTTTCCCGTCGTAAAAAAAGTATCCTATATGTTGACCCGGATAACCAGCTATCACCATACCAAATCTTCAAAATCCCGCCAGTGGTTTTTCTGTGATGCGGTAACAGACACACAGACAGACAAAAATTCTAAAAACCATAGATTCGGCCTCTGTATCGATAATAACGTTTATTTCAATAACATTTTCCAAAAAATATTTAATGTACAGATTCGGCTTAGTTACAGTTTTATTATATGTATAGACTAGTTTTTGCACGCGCCAATTTTTAACTACCCACTTACCCACCCACACTTTGCAATTTTAATTCAAGTATACTTATACTACTTATTGTATTACTTGTATACTTTCTTCTTGTAACCTATATGTACATATAATAAAATTGTAACTGATCGCTGTCTGTGCGTGGAAGATATTTGAGAATAACTATTATTTTGGGTCTTTATTCTGTTTGACTGTGTGTATTAGTCTATTTGACTGTGTGTATTAGTCTGTTTGACTGTGTGTTTGTGCGCACTATATCAGAAACGGGATAACCGATTTGGGCGCGGTTTTCAGTAATGTATGTATGTAAGCTAATCTTTAACATTTAGTACCTATTAGTTATTTCAATCACGTTTCGTACTTATGAATGAATTATCCGGTTTATTTTGGTATCAAAACCGAAATCCAATCGTTCCCTAAGAATAACTGTTAACCATTATTATTTCGGCTTACTAAACCGTTCGTTTTTATTAACCGGTTAAAGAACGATCGATAAATTAACCATTACATTACCGAAATAAATCGTTTTTTAACCGGTTCCGAGCCCTAACAGATACTAGCGTCCCCTTACTTCGCTCGGCGCGTCTCTGTTTATCTAAGAGAAGTACAATATATTTTATAAAGTTATAATCTTTCTATGTACTAAATTTTAATCCAAATCTGTCTAGCCGCTCCAGCGTGAAGGAGTAACAAACGTACATAATATATTATATTGATTCAAAGTTTGTGTTATTCGAAAATTATCACAGAAACGATGCGATAAATCATAGTATCATGAGAATAACAACGAATCTGTTCTCGTTTATTCATCGATTATATTTCATAGTCCCCATTTAACGATTCTTTTTGAAACTTTCTTAAGGAAGCCCACACAAAGAGTAGTAAATAAATCTTTTCAATAAGGACATATATTTTTTTGTATTGGATGTAATATCATATCTATTGTGTTGTCATATATTACGTCTATAGCGATGAATCTATAAATATTCGTACTAAAATTTTTGACATTTATTTTATGACTTATGTTTTTAAATATAAATATACCACAACGAAGCAAAACTTGTTTTTCAAGTTTGTTTATTAAATAAAAAATAAAGCTCAGAAAAGATTTATTGGAAATTTTATATGTTTGATATCAAATTACAAGAGTTTCAAAACTTTTTTACTAAACTTACGTGATATTATTAGAAAAAAATTATTTAAATTAAAGCTTTACTTTAAAAAGGAACAACAAATAGCTTAAAATATTAATCTACAAGGAAAAATATAATACTCTCTTATAGATTTACACGAATATTTGATATTTTAAATTAATTCCCGACGTTTCGAATGCTTTACAGCAATCAAGGTCACGGGAGACTAAGGTTTTAAACGTCCCATAACCAAAAATCAAAATAAATCCGCGAAAAAATCCGAAAAGATAGTTTCATTTAAAACTACAAAGGAAAAAGGCAAAAATAGTAATTATATTGATAGCACGTGCGGGCCTGCTATATAAAATACTAGCTTCATATATAAAACATTAGCTTCACTGTTTTGAACGCATAAAGGACAAATCTCAAAAAATATTACTTTTTTGCGCCAAGAACCTTCACAGACGTATACAAAATAACCTACCAGAGTTTTATCATAATCGGATCAAAGGTTTAGGAATATAGAGGGCAAAAATACGAACATAATTTTTGTCTAGGTACGTTTTAACGGTTAGTATAGATTTTTCAAAGATAAGATATTTTCCCGCAGTAAAAAGTATCCTATATGTTGACCCGGATAACCAGCTATCATCACACCAAAAATAATAATGACTATTTCAATAAAGTATAGATATATAAATAAATGAATATTAATATTATGTGGAAATTTCACACTATACCTACATGTGTAGTGCTGACACATTAATTGATTATTAATATACACAAACCATTTAGCAATATGTTGTGTGACATTGACAATACAATCAAATATGACCAATACACTACTGATGATAGTTACTTATAAATATGTAAGTATATATATGACGGCGCGTTTGACTACTTAAGAGTAAATGGCCACTCAAACTGTCAATTTATTACTATCATCGATGAAAAAGAAAGGTGGTTGTCATAATTACTCTGATGCAACACCAAGCGCTAGCGTGGCGAGTAATCGGTAGGCGACATCAAGATTATAATTGTCGCTTAATGTCGCGTTACGTGTCTGGTGGAGTGTCTTTTGATAAAGGAAGGTGTACTTGAACATGATTGACTTTCGTATAAAACGTTTATAGAACTATCAGTGTCCAATTAATGCATAAGAGTTTTGTAATTATATTATATGATATAAAGTAACAAGTCATTTTCCTCGCCCGAATATCCACGTCCGCTTAAAGTTGAAATATGGAATTAAATGATAGGGCATGAAAATGGATCTGCCTGATGTCCCTTTATATACATATGTGATGAAAAAACTTTTTAACAAAAAAAATAAAAACCATCTTCAAACAAAAGCACTAAAAAATAAAAAATAACTGATTGGTAGTTTTCATTTACTATACATACCTAATCAAATATTTTCAAAGTCGGTGTGCTTTGCTTTGTATGGGCTGGCACCGATTTCGAAAATATTTGATTAGGTATGTATTTAATAGGTAGGCTTTAATTACTTAGCCAAAGTTTGTTTGTCCTTCTTTCACGTCGTAACGGACGGACGAGTGACGGCTTGGCGTGATTTTTTGTGTGAATATAGTTGGAGGGCTAGAGAGTGACATAGGCTACTTTTTACCGCGTGAGATTATCTCATTTCCAAAAGAAAACACATTATAATGCAACCAAAAAAAATATTTGTGATCAGAATTACTTCAAACTTGGTATTAACGCTCTTCAATATGATTAAATAAATACGTGTTTTTCGAAGTTCGCTCCATAAAGGGGTAAAATAGGCCATGAAAGTTTATATGAAACCTACCTTTTTAGAGTTTTTTAGTCTTAGGCTTTAGCGCGAGCGAAGCCGCGGGCTCTGCTAGTTTAAATTATATGTATAACAAGTTGTAAAATGATAACGCTATTGATGGATATCGAAGTTTAATTGTTAAATAAGTTTTGTGCAATGTCATTCTCTTTTGGACTTTTAAATGGTAAGGTTGTTTGGTCAGATCTAGATCAGGAATCTGACAGAATTTGAGGCCATGCGTCGACATATACGATACGATCTGTACGTGAAAATACATACTTGTCCGGCGTTTCGAAACCGCGTGTTAACATATTCTGTGGCACGCATCCAATTAGCCCTCAAACACTTGCTTACCTCTAAAATATCTGGTCAGTAAAACATTTTTGTCAAATAATAACAAAAAATATTAAGAAAAAGCTTCTTATATATTTATTTATTTAGTTAAGATGGAATTCATGAGTGTCTCTCATTGAAGACAAGTTTTGAAAGCAATTACTAATCTTTAAAAGGGTTGATAATTATAGAGAAGCTCAGTATATTCAACTAATTCAAAGTATTTGATTCAAGGCTTACCCAACCTACCAAAGTTAGTGGTAAAGGTAAGTTAAGTTAAAAATTAATTACCTATATTATTTGCTTTAAATTGCTTTTAATTATGAACTTTGCTTTATCTTTTGCTTCTTATTTGTGTTAGTTATAAGTGAAAACTTGATTGTTTTATGTGTCGTCTTATTATACTTTTATACTCATATTACTTATAAATGCGAAAGTATGTGAGGATGTATAGATATCTGGGTGTATAGATGTATGGATGTTTGTTACTCTTTTACGCAAAAACTACGGAATGGATTTAAATAAATCTTTATAATAATATAGCTCCTATATCAGAATAACACATAGGTTACTTTTTATTCCGGAACATGTGCGGTTCCCGTGGGATAGATTCATTTTTGTTTTTCCGCTAGTCATTTATTATTTATGTAATATACTTTATTTATGTATTACTGTTTGCTTCCCTAATAAAAAAGTTTTTAAAGTAATACATAGTCGTGGCTGTTTAAATATGAGAAAAACGACACTCAATACTTAACTTTATCAATATCGATTCAGTAGATTGCTTGAAAAGTAAACAGACTGACTTTCACATTGGAATATTATTATAGGTTATTATTAATTGAGGATAAATAATAAAAGTCATAAATAATTCAATATTTATTAATTTATACATATAATAATTAATAACATTAATTCAATTCGAAAAAATCATTTTTAAATAATTATTAACAATCAAGTTATAGGTGTGACTTATAATAAAAAGAGTACTTTTACAATTTTTATGGCAAACATGGATATCACAGTAACCTATATAAAATAGAATATATAATTTTTATGTATTATATATATATATATATATATATATATATATATATATATATATATATATATATATACATATATATACATATATATATATGTATATGTATAATAATAAGCACCGTTTTATAATCCCTAAAAATGTAAACAAACAATATTTAATTATTAATGAGTACAAGTACATATTACTTTAAAATAAAAATATTATATTATAATTGTAGGATATCTCAGGAAAAGCCAGGATCATGTTTCAAAACTTATATATTTTAACTAGATTTTGTTACAATTTATTAGGAAACACTTTTTCTCAACAATTTCTTATTTCTTTGCTCCAGTTAAAAATCACTGAAAGCATGGCATCGTCGTCCATCCGTGTAAATTCCCCGCCGATCAATCCCCCATTTTGTTTATTTATTATTTTTATTTTTAATTCTACTTTTATTTTTATTTTTTTTCTGCCTGAACATTCCCGTTATTTTTAACTACCTGATTTATCATAATGTACGCGTTCGCGTCGCCAGTATGGCCAGTGTAATCAATTTAATAAATATTTTATTATAGGTACATTAAAATAGCGACACCTTACATAATAATGTCCACACCACATCGGCCAGTCTCATTTGGACTAATCAATCTACTATGTAGGTACAGGAATCTGTACATAAAATATTTTTTGGAAAATCTTATTGAAATAGACATTATTGTCGATACAGAGGCCAAATCTATAGTTTTTAGAAATTTTGTCTGTCTGTCTGTCTGTTTCCGCATCACAAGAAAACCACTGGATAGATTTTGATGAAATGTGGTATGATGATAGCTAGCTATCCGGGTCAACATATAGGGTACTTTTTACTGCGGGAAGATATCTTATCTCTGACAAATCTATACTAAACGTTAAACTGTAACTAGGGACGAACCCGAGCCGAGCGAGGGTGAGTCGCTAGTAAATTATACATTCCAATATATTTTGTGTGAAGTTAATAAATACACTTTTACTACTAGTATAGTATTATATGATCTGTGCTATTACAAAGGAAAGAAATTGATTTTGAACAAGCTTATGACTGATTGCTAGTTCCACAACCAATGAGTTTCAGATTGCATCGTTTAGAATTGAATTATAATAGAATAAAATTAAACGTTATGAAGCTTAAGTATACTATTATTTTAATTTTTGGCATATTAATTTTCATAATTATATATTTAATTTAAATAGAGAGTCTTAACCGTACTTATCACAAAACTCCAAGTTCTTCAATGGAAGTCGAAGTTTTGTTAATAGATACATTTATATATACTAATAGTAGAGGAGCACAAGATGGGATTTTGGGATTTATCCGAGCGCGGCAGATTATTATAACAGGGGGACCATGCACTCTGTTGAGTACCTTCACCATATTATATAAATTATCTATATCCTCTATACATATATATGTATATAACAGACATTGTTATTTCATTTCTAAATAATAAAGCATTATTTAAATAACTAAAGCTTATCAATATACATATAAATGGCAATGATCAATTCCTACTTAAAATAAATTAATGTCTCATAAGCTAAATAAAACAAAGTACTTAAAATAAAGTTAAACCCTTGATAGACCGGTCACTTCGGAGTCGCTCGCACTTCTCTTGAAAGCAAATCCTTGTTCTGAGCACTTTTTAAATGTTATTATTGGCTTCATGACTGTATTTTGGAAGTCGATTTTAATCTTTAAATGAATTGAATCGATATTTCTAAATCGATATGATTTTTCTAAGTATATGGGTGGCAATGCAATGATTTAATGCCATTAAGCTGATCTTATGGTGAGGTCATTTAAGACAGTGGAACTCTTCAATGTACTGTTAAAGCTTTTCAGTTTGAGCTCATTTTAATAGTTTTTCCACATATTTATACATAAAAATTGATCAAAAGCTTGTTTTTCTGAACTATGTTCATTAATATATTAGTATTGAAATTTCTGGTTTGCTTGGAATTTCGATAGAGGCGCTGCGATGAAAGATATCAATATTTAAATACTGTATTTATTTTCAAACTTGTGCTAAGTAACCTTTGCAATCGTCATATTTTATTGCTCATACGCATATATGGTATCGTACGACCATTAAAAACTTGTCGCTCTATATTTGATGTGCTCGTATTAAGATCTGTCAACAAGGCTTTCCAGTACTGGCGGTGTAGCTGAAACAAAAATATTATATTAATTTTAATCATAAATATTTAAATTAAAATTGTATTATAAGTTATCCCGCTTGAGTGGCACGTGTCTGACATAAAATGAATTTTAATTATCTAAGTAAACTGATAACCGTTGTATATTTATACTTTACTAGCGACTCACTCTCGCTTCGCTTGGGTTCGTCCCTACTTACGTTTTAGCGTTTAGTATAGATTTCTCAGAGATGAGATATTTTCCCGCAGTAAAAAGTATCCTATATGTATGTTGACCCGGATAACCAGCTATCATCATACTAAATTTCATCAAAATCTGTCCAGTGGTTTTCTCGTGATGCGTTCCCAGACAGACAGGCAGACAGACAAAAATTCCATAAACTATAGATTCGGCCTCTGTATCGATAATAATTAATAATGTCTATTTCAATAAGATTTTCTAAAAAATATTTAATGTACAGATTCAACTTAGAATTTTCTTTTATGTATAGATACTAGATAGTATACTAGCGACTCACCCTCGCTTCGCTTGGTTTCATCCCTAGGTTACGTTTTATTTTTTTACAATATCTATACTAATATTGAGGCAGTGGTAGCTCAGTGGTAACGCGCTTGCTTGGGAAACCGAGTGAAGCGGGTTCAAATCCCGGGTCTTGCACCTCTGATATTTTCATGTGCGAATCATTTCTAACATGATGATGAAACATCGTAAGGAAACCTGCATGTCTGAGAGAACCCAGCAAGTTTTCGAAAGACATGTGAAGTCCGCCCGCACTTGGCCAGCGTGGTGGACTATAGCCTGATCCCCCTCGTATTGAAGGGAGGCCCGTGCCCAGCAGTGGGACGTTAAAAAGGGCTGAATACATACTAATCTTTTAAATGTGGAAGTTTGTGAATATGGATGTTGGATGTATGTTTGTTACTCTTTCACGCAAAAACTACTGAATGGATTTTGATGAAACTTTACTTTCATTTAGCTCATACATCAGAATAACATAAAAAATACTTTTTATTCTGGAAAAATGTACGGTTCCCGTGGGATAGATTTGTTTTTGTTTTTCTACAGGCGTACCTGAGCGAAGCGAGGGTGAGCCGGTAGCATTATATATATGCAATATACATACTACATAGGTACGATTTTTATATCCCTTACTTGAGAAATGATAACACAAACTTTTAACTTTCTTTTCACCCCCTTAAGGGATGATTTCCGAAATGAAAAGTATTCTCAGAGTCTCAAACTATCTCATCAAATTTCATCTAAATCGGTTCAGTAGATCCAGAGATTACCCCCTACAACCTCACAAACTCAAAAAATTTAAGAGGTAAATTTAAAAAAAATAATAGTAGTTTAGATTCGTAACACCTACATTCTTACCAATTACTGAGCTTTCACATTACTATTGACATAGTCATAATGTTTTATTTATAAACAGGTAGTGCAAGTTCAGAGAGATGATTCATTGCCAGGACTTGAGCTACTTACTATATGAGATCCTATTTGAAACCTTCGAATGATTCATGTTTTAAGATGCCAATTTATGTATTATAAAGTAAACACATTAAATATGTCCGTTTCGTCGCATATATTTTTTTGCGAAATTGACTGTTTTGAAATTTAAAAATATTTACGTAAGTCGTTATATACGTCGTCGTGGAGGTTTTTATCGGATAGCAGAAAAACTTTTAAGTAAACATATTTTAGATAGATACTTTCTGTAATTTATGAGACATCAAACCATAAACATAAAACCTTAGTCCTTTCCGTGACCACGATTGTTGTTAAAGCATCCGAAACGTCAGAAACAAAAATCAAGATAAATCCACAAATAAATTCGAGAAGATAGGTTTATTTAAAATGTCCAATTTTCGCGTAAATCTAAGGAAGTATTATGTAAATATTTTGTTGAAAACCATCACTAGATTTACTAGAACGCTTAGTACTACTCCGATTTTATTGAGGAAGGTTATAATAACAAATAAATAAATATATATATATATATATATATATATATATATATATATATATATAATATCATACAAAATATATAGTCTATCTCTCCATACTAACCGTTAAAACCTACCTATGTACCTAATGTACCTATATAGTTTTCAATAAACGTCTTTAACGTTCGATGAATAAATGATTTTCCTAAATAAAATGCACATTACGTAACGAATGTGATGACGTTTGTATTACGCGTTAGTGTAATGATTTTAACGAATAGATCTCGCCTATTATAAAAATTTATAAATTCCTAAATTAAAAAAAAACTGCATATATAAACGAATCATTGATCTTTTTGTAACATAATATTCTGTTCTATGTAAATATTGTTTTATTATAAATTCTTACAATACATTTCGAAACCAGCTGTATTTAAACACTTTGCATACATAATTTGTATTATCAATTTAATTTCTGCTGAGAAAAGTTGGCGTAAAACACAAAAATTATCTAAATTGTTTCACTCAGTTTTAAATTATAAAATAAGTTCACTATCCTTGTTCTTAAGTCAATTTATTTTAATTCTTTATATTTTTATCTGTTAATTTTTCTTGGACAGAGATGACAAATTCTTCGATTTTAATTTTAACTTTCAACTTGTAAGGGGTCATTCATTAATTACGAAAGGGGGAAGGGGGGTAGGGGGTCTCAAAATCTCTACATGAACTTATCTCGGATGGATAAAAGGCGTTCTTACGTAATCTATACTAATATTATAAAGAGGTAAAGTTTGTGATCTTGTGAGTTTGTGAGTTTGTGACGTTGTAGGGGGTAATCTCTGGATCTACTGAACCGATTTTCAAAATTCTTTTACCAATAGAAAGCCACGTTCTTTCTGAGTGTCATAGGCTATATATTAACCCGAAGAATAAAATGGCTTTTTCGTGGTAGTCGGATTTGCAAAGTAAGTCGGAGAAAAAACGGTCGAACGAAAACGTTTCTCACGAACGCTGCCTAAACGATGAGAGATATATGATTATGTTCTAGAGAAAAGTTGTAGAGCTTAATAATGCCTACAAAAAAGTCAGCGTCAGCATATGTCTAACTTTTACATTTAAGTCACAAAAAGTAGTTTTTTATATTACAAAAATAATTTAAATCGGTAGGTCATATTTATTGGTTATATTATCAACAATTATGAATTCTTATCAAAATAAGTAAATTTATCATCTAAAATGTTTAAAACAAAAGACTTTTCCCTTTTACTGCATATAATTTGGACAAATGGTTAAAGAAATAATACAACATATTCGTAGGTATGGACGAACCCGAGCGAGCTGTTTGTCTGTTTTTCTCTTTGTACGGGCTAATCTCCGAATCCATTGGACCTATTTAAATGAAACTTTGCATGGTGGTACCTTATATCCCCGGGCAACATCTTAGATACTTTTCATCCCGGAAAATTAAAGAGTTCCCGTGGAATAGTTAAAAACCTATAACAACTTATACAGCTTAGTACACAAAAACTACTGATTGGATTTTAATGAAACTTTACAGTAATATAGTTCATACATGACAAAAACAAATCAGCTACTTTTCATCCCGGAAAATTAAATAGTTTCCGTGGGATAGTAAAAAAACTATAGTAACTTATACAGCATAGTACACAAAAACTACTGATTGGATTTTGATGAAACTTTACAATAATATAGTTCATATATCAGAATAACAAATAGGTAACTTTTTATCCCGGAAAAATGTACTTTTCCCGTGGGATAGATGTTTTTATTTATCTATAACGTATTATGTACACAACATAGACCCTAAAACAACAGTTATAAAAAAATGTCTGTTTGCCTGTATGTCTGTTTGTCTGTTTTTGTGTGCGCGTTTCACGCGAAAAGTAATGTACCAATTTCAACGAAATTTGGTGAAGTGGTAACTTATTACTCGAGTCAACATTTAGGGTACCTTTTGTATGTATGTATGTATATAGCCCTTTTTAACGTACCACTGCTGGGCACGGGCCTCCCTTCAGTACGAGGTGGATCAGGCCATAGTCCACCACGCTGGTCAAGTGCGGGTTGGTGGACTTCACATGTCTTTCAAAAGTTTGCTAGGTTCTGTCAGACATGCAGGTTTTCCTTCACCGTTAAGACAAATGGTAATTGTGTTAGAAATGATTCGCACATGAAAATATCAGAGGTGCGAGACCCGGGATTTGAACTACTTGCTTCACTCGGTTTCCCAAGGGAGCGCGTTACCACTGGGATACCACTGCGTAGATACCTTTTACTTCAAGAAAATCTTTCTTTCCCAAGGGAAAATACAATAACTGGTTTTATCGAGTCCTCTCTAGAAACCTTCCGCTGGCTAAGCCTTAAGACATACATACATCAAAACAATATACTTAAAATTGTAGGTCTTGAAAAGTCCTACATAAAAGTTCTGAATAGTATATGTCTATCTCCTAAGATACACTCACAATATTTATTCTTATCTATACCTATAATAAAACTTAGTCAAATCGATGTGCACGTTTCACGCAAAAAGTACTCAACCGATTTTAACTTAATTTTGTATAGTGATAAAACTCAGTACTCGGGTCAACATTTAGGATACCTTTTACGACAGGCTAATTATTCATTCCTACGGGAAAACATAATAACTGGTTCTATCGAACCGTCCTTAGAAATTTATATGGCTAACATTGGTTCAACCTTAAGAGATAGATCAAAACGTTGTGCAAGAAAATTGTAAGTCTTAAAAAGGTCTATAGAAAAGTTCTACATAGTATATGTCTATGTCCTAAGGTACACTCGCTATAACTATTTTCATTATTATATATTACTGTTTTAGACGTTATTTATTCTATCTGAATATACATATATGAATAATAAAACTGTAGGAGTCGAATGTCTGTACATAGATGATAGAAAAAAATGCTAAAAACCGAGTCAGTTCTCTTCTTACATCCCGTAAGGAGAGAAATAGAACAAATCCAGATTTCTTTCAATTTTTTTGTTTCTCTGTCTGTTTGTCTGTTTGTACGGGCTAATCTCCAAAACTATTGAACCGATTTAAATGAAATTTGATATTTTTCATCCCGGAAAATTAAAGAGTTCCCGTGGGATAGCTAAAAAACTATAGTAACTTGTACAGCTCAGTACACAACAACTTATGCACCTAATTTAGTAAAATTTGGCATGCTGATACCTTATATTGCAGGTCTAACAACAGGTTACTTTTTATCTCGGAAAAATAAACGGTTCCCATGGGATAGATCTGTTTGTGCTTTTCTAGAGGTGAACCCGAGCGAAGCGAGGGTGAGCCGCTAGTATTTTATAAGTCGAAATGTGCGATTTCTAACATAGTGATGAATATTTGAGAGCTAAGCGTTAGAGGAAACAACTCTGAGATCTTTCTTTTTTAATGTACAATTACAAAAATAAAAATCATTGACTTTCGTCAAATTATGAGTTTTAGTGCAATTGATCCTTTTCTAAAACTAGATAAAATCTTACGCAAGAAGGTGGAGGGGGAGTCCGAGAAATCGTATACATGCTCTTACATGATAGTAGGGGCGAGGGCGGTCAAAATGGGCAAAATTTCCTTACGAAATTATTGAATGGAATTTTCAACGAAAAAATATTATTGAATCGGTTAAATATATTCATTAATTTATAGTGAAACCAAGCAAACTTAAAATGATATTTACAATAAACCGTACTTACACGTATATGTATATAGCACAAAGAATCTATTTCGAATAACAATCACTATCTTAATTAAATCAGTAAATATTTGATTTTCTGTATAAAATATACAATGTCATTGCAAACTTTAGCGCAGTTTTGTGTACTTTATAGATTAAGTATCAACGTCAAGAGCATTGGAATGACGTGAAAGTGATATAAACAAAAACCAACCATAATTTAATTGTAAGAAAAAATACAATTAAATTATATAATTTTTTTTTAATATTTTTTTATTTATTTATTTATGTACCAGAAAAAAACATACAAGTGAAAACAGATACCAGGTGTACAAAGGATGACTAAACTGAACTGAAATAGTGTTATGAAGAAATTAATATGTACTAAAATGTTGAAGTTTAATTTATTTGTTGGTATAATACTTTATTTTCATTGTTTTAACTGATTTAATAAAAAGAGCTCTTCGTGATTTCATATCAAAGACGAGTACATTTCATTGACATTTATATAAACAAAATCGGTCAAGTGCGAGTCGAATTCGCACACAAAGGGCTCCGTACAATCGTACATACTCGTATATTTTTTATAAATATGACTTTTACTCTATGTATGTAGTATATTAACTTCGATTATCGATTACGAACGCCAATAAAATGTTTCTTGTATTTTTAGTTTTATTTATTTTTGTTATTTGTTGTTAAAGCAGCAATAGAAATACATACTCTGTGAAAATTTCAACTCTCTACCTATTACGGTTCATAAGATACAGTCTTCTGGCAGACGGACGGACGGACGAACGGACAGTGGAGGCGTAATAATAGAGTTCCATTGGCACCCTTCGGGTACGGTACCCTAATAAAAACTAAACACTGTCGTTTTTGTTAACGCTTCACATAAGTAAGTGCAGCTGAATCGATTTCGATGTTATCCTTTAAATATTCATGATAATACATAATAATAATACGAATAAACTTTTTAGTTGGGGAAAATCGCATGTTATAAAAATGAGTATTTAGTATCGGGGAGGCAAGTACCAAATATATAAATTATAAACTGCTTAAAAAAAGCTGTCAGTAGCGGTATCCATATTAATACTATAAATGTAAAAGTGTGTTTGTTTGTTTGTTTGTTTGTCCTTATTCACGTCGAAACAGAGTAACGGATTGGCGTGTTTTTTTATGTGGAGATAGTTGGAAGGCTGGATAGTGACATAAGCTACTTTTTATCGCGAGAGATTACTTAATTCCCATAGGAAAACACGTTATAATACAATTCAAAGAAATATTTACTATCAGATTTACTTGAAACTTGGTATATATACTCTTCATTAAAATTAAATAAATACGTGTCTCAGCATTTTTCTAAATTCATCCTATAAGGGTTTAAAATAGGGGATGACAGTTTGTATGAACCTTTTTAGAGATTTTTTGTAGTTTAAGCGCGAGCGAAGCCGCGGGTTCTACTAGTAATATATATATATATATATATATATATATATATATATATATATATATATATATATATATATATATACATATATATATATGTATGAGCTATGACTAATAACAATATGTTATATAATAGTAATAATCAATTATTCAATTGATTATTAATTATTAATTAATTGTAAAAGCACGTTTGTGAGGACGTACTTGTTTATATCAGCAAGTGTGAAACTGCGAGTTGTTCTGTTAATAGATAGAGTAAATTACCTTCGACCAACTAGGTATGTTGTCGACCAAGTCATTGGCACTGTTATAAATGAAATGAGTCACTGTATCGAAGTTATAATATAATAAATAAATACCTTTGAAAGATTTCCTTGTATTTCCTAAATCCAAATGAAAATAACAATTTGACGAAACGTTTGGCTCAGTTTGAAGTACTTGCAGTGCCAGCGGACGCAGGTTCGAGTCCCGTTGGGGGCATTCATTAGTAAGATGAGCACGAATGTCTGTACTCTAGTCATAGGTGTTTACTGTTTATATTTATAATATATATGTATTTGAAGTTATATATGTGTAGTTTATCAACTATCTGGTATCCATAACACAAGCCTCGTAGCTTACCATGGACTAGATGGTGCTGTGTTAGTGTCCAAACATCTATATTTATTTATTGAACTTTAAAAACAACACAAATTTCAAAACAACACAAACATAAAGGTGTACTTAAAGTTGTAATAAGTCTACTTAAAGTTTATTACATTTCTTTGGTATAAATATATATATATATATATATATATATATATATATATAATATATATATATATATATATAATATATATATATATTCACCCTAACCCGTAAACACAAAACTTCTACTATAATAGACAATCTATATCTGTAGACCTAAATCTAATCAACTTTGATATTGTTATATTGTTGTGTAATATTGTTGAAATCATCAACTGTTTTTGAGCATCTTCTCAAATATTTGTACAAGTTCCATATGAAATAGCTTTAAATAACAGAATAATATATTTTTTATTGAAATAACAAAATAATACTTTAGTAAATTTTAGTTTATAGATAGATAATTATGACTAACAATGTCGATAATCTTTGAAGAAAATAATTTAGCTTTTCTATTATATCTTATCATATGCAAAGGCGATAAGATAAAGTCATATTGAACTTCGCCAAGCTATTTAACATAAATTATACTCGTATTTTAACAAAAATAACGTTATATTTACCGATCACAGCGGCCAATCTCATTGAGACAAGCTTTTGAAGCTATTATATTGTAAACGTGTATGCGCATGCACATTCTGTATTACTTTAAATTTCTAAATTCGATAAGACGGTAATTCGACGTGACCGGTGCCGGTGAGTATAAGCCAGGATGTATAGTTTTGAATATGTTCTGAGTTTAATCACTACTATTTATACAATAAGTGGCCTTCTATCTGCCTTTACGCTTTGTTCTTCTAAAGTACATAACTTCGATACAATTTTACTATTATTTAGACTTTAGAGATTTTTTTCCGTAAGGTTTATAATATGAAAAAAAGAAATGTAAAGAAAATTTATAGAAAGTAAAAGACGGCTAGAGTGAATCGGCTTCTCGAGTGAATCAAGGGTGTCACTAGTACTAAAATAATGATAAAAAGTATTCATAGTAAGGCCTTCTAGTCTCCAGATGATGAGATGATGATGATAGTTTATGCTCACTTGCAAAATCAAAGGTATAGACCATCTTTCAAGAGTTACCATCTAAGAGGTCACCCTCCTCTAGATATCGACATCAAGAATGACATGAAAGAATGTAGTATGAAATAGGGGTAACACCATCAAATTCCTTACACCATGGTGTTATTGAAAATTTCATATATGGAAAACCTTGTTACTATGCTTCGATCGACCAAAGACTTTAACAGCTGTTCAAATTAGACGCTATACATTTATATACATGACGTTAGTGAGTGTTTTTCTATTCTAACTCACATCACACTCGCACGTAATGAAATTAGTCACAATTATTACTATGTTTTATGCTATAAACAGTTAGGTATAGTCTATAGAAGAGACAATATGCTTATTTGCTTATGAAGTTCACATAATACTTTCTTACATTCACGCGAATATTTGACCTTTTCAATAAAATGCGTTTCAAATACTTTACAACAATCATTTGTAGGGTGTGATTACATAATCTGTGCTAGTTTTAATAGGGTTTTAAATGGTAGATAGATGGTTGAGTTAAAATATCGTAAGTTATTTTATCTTGGTAAAAGTTATCTTGTGATGAAAGAAATTAATCAATTTCCTAGGAGTTTCAGTGTTAGAGTAACCTTGAGAGTCAATCAAATCTTGTAAGCCGATTTTATTATACTCTCAATTATTTAGAAATACATATGTGCTATTTAGACTACATTTGAACTCTTTGTTAACAAGTAAAATCCGGATAATACAGTTATTTAAAAGCATCCAGTTGATCTTATGATGAGGTCAAAAGTTTGACTTGAAACTCTTTAACGGTCAATAGTAAAACGTTTTAATTTTGGGGGCATTTGATTTGTTTCGACAGGTCTGCTATAACTAAGACTTAAGTTGAATAGCAAAATGAAATATTTTAAAATTAAGATATTATAATTAAATACTCGCAAAGATTTTTGAAGGTTCGTTTACTCAAAGATTGAATCCCGGCTGGATTGATAGATGTTAATGAGCCCAAACCATGACAACGACATCATGAACAAACTTAACCTTATTTAACGTACAAATCAATTTTAAAAAATAATGTACCAATTACAACAATATTATTCATTTACTGCTAAAATAATTATATAATTCACCGCAATCGGAGACAGAAAATGTTAATTTATAATTGACTTTTGTTGTAATGGAGCTGTGTAACCGCAAACCGCAAACATATTTGAGAAGTAAATATGAGTCATTATAACATCTTTTAGTCGGACTAATATTAGAAATGCGGCAGTTTGTGTGTGTGTTTGTATGTTTGCTACTCTTTCACGTAGTAATGACTGGACGGATTTGGATAAATAGTACACAGATAGGTATCCGATAGAAGGTAGCAGAGCAGCGTACAAAAGCTAGTATCAATTATAATCTATAGATACATATAATAAAATTGTAACCAAGCCGAATCTGTACATTAAATTTTTTTTTGAAAATCTTATTGAAATAAACATTACTATCGATACAGAGGCCGATAATATCGTTTTTAGAATTTTTGTCTGTCTGTTACCGCATCACAGCAAAACCACTGGAGGGATTTTGATGAAATTTAGTATGGTGATAGCTGATTATCCGGATCAACATATAGGGTACTTTTTATCGCGGGAAAATATCTCATTTCTGAGAAAAATACAAAAACTGCATTGTAAGAGTATACTAATATGTAAAACCTAAGAATTTGCTTTTTGGTCATCTGAACGCGGGCGAAGCCGCGGGCAATGCTAGTATCAAATAAATAACATAATATTATAAAGTTCTATGCAAAAATGATGCAAAGCTAATTTAATGCATGTATGTTAACGCTAAGACAGATAAAATTTTCTATATAAAAGCAAAGAGATAAGGCACAATTATTACGTCGAAATCAAAATGATAAAGTAACACATTTAGCGTTATTTAAATACTGGAGTTTAATAGTTAATTACTTAATTATTGCCTAGTTTGGTTATCGCGAATTGGATTCTGGGTGGAGTAAATTTGCCATATTAACAAACACATTAGGAAAGTAGAGTAACGTAACTTTCACTTTTCTTTTATAATAGAGATTAAAATGATAAACAAACTAGGTCTTACCCTCGCTTCACCCGAGTGCATCCAGATATACCTTTTGTACTTATTATTATGGGAAATTCAATTAATAGCAGTACCTTATGTGTTAAATCAGATCGCTGTCTGTCTATTAAATTTTATCCGAATTTGTCCAGCCATTTTAACGTGCAGGAGTAATAAGCATACAGATGATAATACCAACTTTCGCATTTATAACAATAGGGAGATAACACAAATCTGGAGTAAAAAACTTGATGTTAGATTGCCTCACATCACTCAAAAGCAAAGTATTTTTCGGAAATTCCCTTGGTTTTACCCTATAAATAAAACGGCCAAAGCAATAAAAATTAAATGATACTTTTTATTGTATAATTCTTATATTGTTGGAAAAAACTAAGGAAAACTAATTCTATCAAATATAACACTTAATTACCTACTAGCAGAACGCGCGGCTTCGCTCGCGCTAAAACTAAAGAAATCTCTAAAAAGCTAATTTTATACAAACATTCATCCCCTATTTTACCCCCTTATATGATGAATTTCGAAAATGTTAAAACACGTATTTAATTTTATTTTATAAATACTTGCATTAATACCAAGTTTCAAGTAATTCTGATCATAAATATTTTTTTAGATTGTTTTATAACGTGTTTTCCAGTGGGAATTAGATAATCTCCCACTGTAAAAAGTAGTCTATTTTACTCTCCAGCCCTCCAATTATCTCCACACAAAATATCATGCCAATGGGTCGTCCGTTTCGACGTGGAAGAAATACAAACCAACACACTTCCACATTTATAATATTAGTATGGACTACTATTTATATTTAGATTCGTATGTTATCTATACACATAATTAAATTCTGAATCGAACCTGTGCATTAAATATTTTTTAGAAAATCTTATTGAAATAGTCATTATTATCGTTACAGAGGCCGAATCTATAGTTGCAGAGTTTTCGTCTGTCTGTATTTCTGTCTGTATTTACTGCGGGAAAACGTAACTAGGGACGAACTCGAGCGGAGCGAGGGTGGGTCGCTAGTTTGTTATAAAACTATAAGTAGATATTTATTTAACATTTTCCTAGTACTTAAAATATCCAGAATCGAAGACATTTGAACATGGACTCTCATATCTTCTTAGAAGCAAAAGATTGAGATGATAGCGTCAGGTCAAGTATAAATATGTATAAGGCTAGTTTTACACTATTAAACTGAAAAAATATTTTTTAGATCTAGTACAGTACAAGTGACATTTTATTACATTGCTAAAATAATTAAACAGTATTATAATAGCTAAGTAAGTAAGTAAGTTAAAATATTTGACGACACGTTTGGCTCAGTTTGTAGTGACCCTACTTGCTGCGACAGAGGTCGCGGGTTCGAGTCCCGCTGGGGGCATACGTTTGTGTGATGAGCACGAATGTTTGTACTCCAGTCATGGGTGTTTATATTTATAATATGTATGTATTTAAAGTTATATATGTATAATGTATCAACTATCTGGTATCCATAATACAAGCCTCGTAGCTTACCATGGAACTAGATGGCGCTGTATGTTAATGCCCTAAAAAAAAAAGCACATAGCTTACTTTTCATTCCGAAAAAATATACGGTTCCCGTTGGAATAGATTTGTTTTTGTTTTTCACAGAGTTTTCCATTCCTTACTAAACGCCAATAAATAGTCATACCTTTTCTTCCTATATACATATATATATATATATATATATATATATATATATATATATATATATATATATATATATATTGAAAGTTTGTATACATTTTTGTGATACACCATATTATATCCTCCATATTTTACATAAAGTGTGAGTCAAAACTTAACAAAAATAAAAACAGTAGCTTTCAACCAAAACCTGTTATGTATATCAGGCCTTAATCGCTATGTCCTATAAATGTCAAGTCTGCTTTTAGACCGACAATACTTTCACTTGATAGTGGATGTAAGTGCGATTTAAGTATTAATACACAATAGCGATTTATTTGCTGTTAGTGACTTACCCTCGCTTCGCTCGGGTGCGTCCCTAGGTAAGTTTTAATTTTTGGAGCAGAACCTTAATTCTTTTTCTAAAATAAAAGTAGCCTAAGTTACACCTTATAACATCAGCTATCTACCAAAGAAAGTCCCGTCGAAATCAGTCCAGTCGTTTCGGAGATTAGCGGCAACAAACAGACAAACAGACAGACAGACAAAAATAATAAAAAAATATTTTTTCTTATAAGTACCGTATACAATTTCATATGCATTTAGTAAGAAGCTGTTATTTTGACATTACAAATAGACACTTCAATTTTATTTATTTGTAGGTATAAATTATGATAATCGAGTTTTAATACTGGTTTCACGTGATTTTTTCTTTATATTATTAACGTCCTTGAACAGCATCATTATTGTAAAGTTTACATCTAAAACAACAAATTAGAATATACTCAAAATTAATCAAAAATATTGAGATTTTATTCTTGAATGACTAAGAGGAAAGAGAAGGTATTAGAAGAGAGAAGAATGTATGTTTGGTTTTATGTTACGCGGTATCTTCGGTAAGTTAACCGTATTATATGATTTGTTCAGTAATTATTTGATGATACCTCAAGAATTTTTATATAAATTTTAGAGGGTTAAACATCAACTTTCAGAGGGAAATAAATATTTTAAAGTAATTTTTAAGGTTTATTTTAAATTAAACTTTAGTTATTACAGTAATAAAATATTAATATAACAATATTTCATCATATTAATTATTATTACAGCATCAAAAAGAATTGAATTAACTCATATCGCTAAACTGGCATATAAAAAAAAAAGAGTGACTTAACTCATAAATATTAAAAATATTGGTCAACGATGTCCATTTTGTAATAATTATTAGATTGTATAAATTTTGTTTCAAAGCAGTGGTAGCCCAGTGGTAACGCGCTCGCTTGGGAAACCGAGTGAAGCGGGTTCAAATCATTTCTAACATGATTACTACTTGCCTTACAGTGATGGAAAACATCGTGAAAAAACCTGCATGTCTGAGAGAACCTCGTAAGTTTTCGAAGGACATGTGAGGTCCGTCAACCCGCACTTGGCCAGAGTGGTGGACTATGGCCTAATCCCGCTCGTATTGAAGGGAGGTCCGTGCCCAGCAGTGAGTCGTTAAAAAGGGCTGAATGCAATACATAAATTATGTCTATTATGTTTGACTCTTTTAAACTATTTATCAAAAGTACGAATTTACCCATACTGAAACTTGTTACTGTGTTCTTTGCCATATAGGTAATTCGTTTGAATTGAAAAAATAAATATATACATGTGTATATATGTAATATAAAAAGCATTTTAGAGTTTTTTCAGATGCACAAGAAAAGCAGAAATTAGCCGAATACGGCGAATGGAATAAAGAATCCTTATATTATTATACTCGTATTCTTTAGTAAAGGATTTTATTTTTTACTCTCGTTAGACTGTGAGTTTAACCATGACCGTCGCGTTTATAATATTGTCGATATATTGAGGGCTTCACAATAATAAACTACATGAAACATTTAGTACCGTTGTATATATTTAAAATATACTAGCAAGTTACTTTCGCTTCACTTCGTTTCTTATTTAAAACTGGCAATTAAACCTCGCTTCGCTCAGGTGCGTTAAGCAGCTTAGAAACGTAAATTCGAATTTTGCGTATTTTTTAAAGCTCAATCGCGAAAATCGAAATTTTGCGCTGGAACTCTAAATATTTTTGGAACAAAGCATACATATATAAGTATAACCCTACAAACTCATCTATTTTTAAATGAAAGTCCCATTACAATCTGTTAATCCGTTCCAAAGATTACCCCAGACAAATAGAAAGACAGACAGACAACAATTTTAAAAATGTTATATAGGTCCTGGTATCATATACTTAAACATATTCATTTTGAAATCACAGACACTTCAATTTTATTTGTATACTTAAATATAAACAGGTAGCTCCATCTTTTGGCAAATTTTGTAACTCACCGTATTGTATGTGCTACTCCAGGTTATAAGTCTATCTGTGTATCATTCAAATCCGTCCAGCTGTTCGAGCTTGACGGAATAACAAACATAACATACAGAAAAACAAACTTTAAATAAGATATAACTTAAACTGTAACCCTCGAGGAAATGAATTCGGATATGGAAAAAAGAATGTAAAAAAACGTATACAACAAAAATACTATTCTAAGTTTTACATTATAAGGGTTAAGAGTATTTATATATAAAATACAAGTACTTTAGAAGGAGGATAAGTCGTATGTATGTAATTAGTTCCACAATAATGTCCTTGTAAAACGTGTTTTGTATACATTTTTAGTGCCACTTTTATACAGACATACTACGAGTTAGATCTGTTTTTAATAAATTGCTTTTTATCTATACATGTATATACATAAAATGCTTTGACTGATCGATCAACGCACAGCCTAAGCAGCTGGACGTAGAAACGTGAAATTTGGAGGACATATTTCTCATACACTATAAGCATCCATTAAGAAAGAATTTCTCGAAATTCATCCCTTAAGGGGTTAAAAGATTGTATGAATCTCTGTCATTCTTAACGCGAAATATAGGGAAAGTAGTATTTAGCTTTAAGATCAAAAATAAGAAATAAATGTATTAGACTTTTTTTCGAAATTTATCCCTTAAAAGGGTAAAACGGGGTGATAAAGTTTATGTGGTCGAACTATTATTTATGACCAGAATTACTCGAAACTTGGTATTAATACTCTTCAAAACAATTAAATAAATACGTATTTTAGCATTTTTCGAACCTTAGGGGGTAAAATAGGGAATAAAAGATTGTATGTAACCTACCTATTTACCCGACTGCAAGAAAAGGGTTATGTTTTTCGCGCCTATCTTTGTATGCTTGCAATATTCTTTATTCCCTCATATCTTCCAAACCACTCGATGGATTTCTTTAATTAAGGTATCGTTAAATTCGTCTCTTTAGTTCAAGTATTCTTATATAGATGGCATTAAAAAAATGGGGGCTGCTAGATTCCATAATGTGAAACAGAAAAATATGGAAATCGACGAACTATGTCTAGTATTGTTGAATATTTATTTAAAAATCATTTTTAGGTTTCTTTCATCGGTTTTTATTTTAAATACCAGTTTAGGATATATAATGATTTAAAGTTGGTCAACAACCATTCTTGCTAATTTTTCTACTTAAAAATACTTAGAAACCTGTAAATAAATAAATAAATATATTATAAAAATAAAAAACCTTACTGCATAAAAGCTAACTAAAAAGATGAAAACAAGTTCACGAACTAATATAGTATTATACAGTCGGAGACATACATACGAGTATGTACATCTCGCGGCAAGGATGAAACGTGAAGGTGGTAAGACTCTGTTAGGCCTGAAGAGTCCGATTGGATGGGTTCCACCCCCTTATCTATTTCTCCCGCCAGGCAACAATGATTGCATTGTTATGTTCCGGTTTGAAGGATAAGGCAGCCATCGCAATTATAGGTAAGAGGCATATTATCTTAGTCCTCATAGTGATAACGTACCGACGCGGCGGTACTGCAGTTTTTTTTACGTAAAACCTAAGTGCATGAACCGTAGGTGTTATGACGGGTACCACTATCCATCAGGTGGGCTGTCTGCTCGTTTATCACTGAGTACCATAAAAAAAAACTTATTCTATACTAGCGGCTCACCTTCGCTATGAATTCGCCTCTGGGAAATATGTATTATTTTAATGTATGAGCTATATAATTGTAACTTTTCATTAAAATCTATTCAGTAGTTTTTGCGTAAAAGAGTTACAAACATCCATACATCCACACAAACTTTCGCATTTATAATATTAGTAGGATTAGTAGGATAAAAATACCTAAGAATTATTTCTTTTAAATTATTTCTTACAAATTATTTTCTTCTCTTGATTGTTATTATTACACTTTGTTATCAATTTTTATCATTACATTAGATGATTTATTACAAGTAGCGACATGTACCTATGTAAAAACTTACATTTTGCAAGGCACACATCTTATCAATCTCATATAACCTATAGGGCACTTCATCTTATCGTCTATAGTACTTCTTTTAGTTATTTTTTTCATAAAAACTGATATTTCACTTTTTGACTCAATTACACCGGCGGCTAAAACATTAACCCTTTCAATTTCACTAATTTGAGCCATCGATAAGGCTATCGAGAAAATACAAATAAACAAAATAGCACGAATAAGATTACGGTTCATCTTAACGCGTTGCAAGTTTTAAAGACACTGAAGGCTGACTAAGATGTCTACATAATATATACATATACACGCGAAAGCATATGAGTCATATCGATTCTATCGTTTTCTTTATTTATATCAATCGATTTTTTAATACAATTTCTTTTTAATACATTTTTATAACCATAATGTATTATGACGCGAGTATAATGAATGTGAAAGTTATTCCTTCTTTACGCTATAAGCGTATCTGATTTGAGTAAACTCACATGCGCTAATCCGCGGTCAAAACAAGTATTTTAGACATTAAATTAAATTATCAGTAAATCTGTCCAGTGATTTTCTCGTGATGCGTTCCCAGAAAAACAGACAGACTAAAATTCTAAAAACTATAGATACGGCCTCTGTATCGATAATAATGACTATTTCAATAAGATTTTCTAAAAAATATTTGACGTACAGATTCAACTCAGATTTTTATTATATATGTGAGAAAAATTTTTATTGTCTGTTATTTAGTCTCTAAAAAATGTATATATTATTATTTATATTTTCTATTGGTATATTGACATTTATTTTTTAAATACATATTTGATTTTGGTTAAACATATGTATGTATATATCTAGCGCCAATATTTTACCAAAAAACTGTAAAAGTATGTATACCCGTTCCCATAACCTTGTTTGTAATAGTGCAAATTTTGGGAAGAAAAAAAAGTGTAAAACATGATAAATATCCCATTTTACATCCAAAAATACAAATCTATATAATATAAAACAAAGTCGGGTTTGTTACAACACTTATAACTCGAGAACTGCTGGACCGATTTTTGTGATCTTCGTTTTGTTGGATTTGTCTTCACCCCGAATAATAGAATAACTATTAAAACATCGGAAAAATCCACGAACTTTTTTTGACAAAAAACACCTGTTTACACCGTACTAAGCGTCAAAACATACCTAGGGTCGAACCTAAGCGACGCGAGGGTGAGTCGCTAGTAAAGAATAAATGTTAGTTTTTTTCATAATTACGTCACTAGTACATTATGATCATATTGTTGTTTTAACATTAAGTCTTGAAATAATTGCCAGCGGCCGCGGGTTTGAGTCCCGCTGGGGGCATTCACTTGTGTAATGAACACGAATATTTATACTCCAGTCATGGGTGCTTATATTTATATTTGTACTTATAATATTATGTATGTATTTAAAGATATATACATATTATGTGTAGAATATCAACTATCTGGTATACAACCGTACATGCTTACCATGGAACTAGGTGTAGATGGTGATGTGTATTAATGTCCCAACATATTTATATTAAAAAAAAACTTTAAATATATAAATCTTTAATTGAAATAATACTATATAAAGAATTACAATGATAAAATATAAAACTCGTGATATGAAAATATTAAAATTTTGAATAATATATAATGCGTAATAATTTAAGGAATCAACAAACTATTTTGGGTTATATTTTAATTATTATTTATAGTAGGTAGTAGTAGCACAGTGGTAGCACGCTTGCTTGGAAAACTAAGAACGAGTTCATATCTTGGGTTTCGCACCTCAGATATCACTGAATTTTATTTGTTTTTACGTTTGTATCATCGGAACTACTAAACCAAATCTTATTAATTAATGATTCTCATATTTCTACCGAAAGCAGGAAAACCGCCTAATGAGATAACATCATACCAGCCAATTTCCCTATTACCTATAATGTCCAAATAATTTGAAAAACTTTTACTAAAGAGGATAACACCAATATTAGAAACCAAGGGACTTGTTCCAGATCACCAATTGGGATTCAGGGAAAAACACTCTACAATAGACCAAATCCATAGAATCACAAATATCATCGAGAAAACTCTAGAGGAAAAACAATTCTGCTCTACTTCTTTCTAGACGTCGCACAGGCATTTGATAAAGTGTGGCATGATGGTCTTGTACTAAAACTAAGAAAAATGCTACCTAAGTCATATTCGGATAAACTAGAATCGTATATATCAGACAGAGTATTTATAATAAGGCACGAAAATGCCTCTGAAATTAAAAGTATCAAAGCTGGGGTGCCACAAGGAAGCGTATTGGGTCCTGTACCTTTTATACACCAGTGATATCCCCGAATTAGAAAATAATACCATCGCGAACTTTGCTGATGACACTGCCATAATGGCGGTTGGAAATTCTCACGCAGAAGCAGCTGAAAAGGTTCAAATAGCGGTTAATAAAATCCATGACTGGACATTACAATGGAGAATAAAGTTAAATGAATCAAAATCGATTCATATAAACTTCACGAACAAAAAAGAAGATTACCATCCGATATTTATAAACAATAACATCATACCATATGAAAATACAGCAAAGTATTTAGGAATGACGCTTGACGCGAAGCTACGCTGGAAAGCTCACGTTAAGAAAAAAAAGGATTTCCGGTACAAAAAGATCTATTGGCTGTTGGGACAACATTCCTCTCTGTCCATACACAACAAAATATTATTATATAAACAAGTCCTGATGCCAATGTGGACCTATGGCATACAGCTGTAGGGCTGTACCAAAAAGAGTAATGTTCTTATCATCCAACGATTCCAAAATAAAGTTCTCAGGGGAATAATTAATACACTCTGGTACGTAAGTAATGACGATTTCCATCGGGACCTCAACGTAGAGATTGTCGATAAAGTGATAAAAAAATACGCAGAAGCTCACGAGCAAAGACTTTATAAACATGTGAATATCGAGGCAATCCAGCTCCTCGACAATACTGACATAGTGAGGAGGCTCAAAAGAACTAAACCTTTTGAGTTAGTGTAGTGTTAAAAAAATAGTGTAATGTAGTGAAAGTAATAATAATGTAGTGCTACCAATATAGAACACAAGAACAAAGTGTCTTCGCCTTAACTAGAGACTTTTCTTAAAGTGCCATTGGACACATTCTTAGATATTTTATTTTATAAAACTAAGTTAAAGTTAAATTACTCATTAGCCTTGTTGGCTAGATCGTTATAATATTAGGTTACAATATTTTAGTATTATTAGCTAGAAAAAAAAATTTCTACACTATACACTATCCTAAAATAGCGAAACTTTTCTTATCACTTTATTTTGCAAACGGTACCACAGGCAAATATTAGTAAATATTGTAAATCTTACCGTTTACAAGAAATACATAGCACTTGCTTAGAGAGAAATATTGTTTTATATCCTATAGGGCATTTTCCGTCACGTATTGCACTTCTTTTAGTTCTTTTCGAAACAAATATTCCGTCAGTTCTTGGCTTAAACACACTGTGGTCCAATTCATTGAACTTTTCAACTTCATTAATATTAGATATTGGCGAAGCGTTTATTGTGAAAATATAAATGCATAAAATTGCACATAATATATAAAAACACTTCATCTTGACTTATCGCCTTGCAGGTTTTAACGATACTGAGGTGTGAGGAAGAAAACTACGTATTATACCTATACACGACAGCGTATGAGACCTATGAGTCATACCGTTTTAATCACGATTTTTTCTTATCTATCTAATAATTTTGTAGAATATACTATATAATCCATATACTAGATAATATTTTTGGTCATTTTCGATATTTTTGTGAAGGATAAAATTTTATAAAATTATTTGCATGTTTGCCGCTACTACTTTGTAGAGTTGATTTGACAAAAAGAATGATAATTTTGTGAACAATTAAGGTTTTTTAGATCATTCTAGTTAGGTGTTTTGTTTTAATCATTTTTGGAACCTGTCTCTTTAAATCGCAACATTTGCTGATTATTAAATACTAGCAGAATCCGCGACTTTACTCGCGCTAAAACTACAAAAAAAACTCTAAAAAATAGGTTTCATACAAACTGTCATCCACTATTTTACCTTCTTATGGGATGTATTTCGAAAAATGCTAAATCACGTATTTATTTATTTGTATTGAAGAGCATTAATACCAAGTTTCCAGTAGGTAATTCTAATCATAATTTTTTTTTTAGGTTGTATAATAACGTGTTTTCCGTGGGAATGAGGTAATCTCCTCTGGTATGAAGAAGCATATGTCACTTTCCAGCTCTCCAACTGTTTTTTGTGTGTAAATACACACAAAAAATCACGCCATTTGACCGAAAATTTTTACGGCAACCGATGTTATGGTGACAATGGTAATGTGCATTCCCTGTTTCTATCATTTTCAAAGACCGATGGGAGGACAATCTCACAAGAACAGAGTCTTTACTCTCGAAGTCACGAGGGTATTCAATTTTTTGTTATTTAGCTTTTAGGCGTGTCAGTTGGGCACAGATTACTTCGCCAATGTCGTGTAGTATGGAGAAGACACGGTGTAGATAACGTATTAACCGAATAATAACAGAGATACACTGAGATCTCTTTACAGATAAAATATAAGCAATTAATTGTATGATCTGAACCTACAACAAACAAGATATCACAATATTTGCAAGCTTTCAAAGATTTTTTTGACAGAAAACCCGAACTGTCTCGACTCGGAAATCAAACCCAGGACTTTCAGATCTATAGCAAACTATTGATCTATTTATATATGTCCTGTGTCTTTAATTTATTATGCGTGGTTTTAAAACAAGACTACACATCAGCAAAGGGACTTTAAGTAAACGTTGAGTAATACGTTACCGTTATATTTACAGGTATCTCAAGTATCATATTGGCCAAATTGAATCTTGTGCTAAGTAGGTTTGTAGGTTACTACCTACAAAATTCTACAAATTTCATTTCATTTCGTTTAACTTAATTTTCAAATTTGGTATTTTCAAAAATCCTATACCTACCACAAAGTATGCAAGAAATTAAAATTGAAATCTTTTTAAATTATAGCTCACGAAGACTCAAATGCTTCTGTATTAAGCAGCGATCTATATGTACAATTATATCGATGGTATTAAGTCACTTTTTAAATTATAAATAAAATTATTTTTTCGCATTTAGTCGCGGTTTTCTATATATATAATAATATCTACCTGAGTCAAATCTGTACATTAAATATTTTTTTGAAAATCTTATTGAAATAGTCATTATTATCAATACAGAGATCGAATCTATAGTTTTTAGAATTTTTGTCTATCTGTCTGGAAAGTATGACGAATAAACTACAGGACAGATTTTGATGAAATTTGGTATGATAATAGCTGTATATCCGGGTCAATATATAGGAAACTTTTTACTACAGCAAAATCTCTCATCTCTGAGAAATTTATACTAAACGTTACAACGTGACGCTAGGATTTTACATTTTTATTCTCGGCGTTTCTAATGCTTTACAGAAAACATAGTCAAAGAAAGATAGGATATCTCAAAAGTAATTATATAGAATTTACAGACAGTAGGTACACACAAAATTTGTATTCATTAAAGTCACTTGCTACTAATTTATTTTTAGTCGTAGACTCGTTACACATTTTTTTTACATAATATAAATGTCCTATTTGAAATCTCTGTATGTAAACAATATATCTAGGAATTTGATATAATTTCTTTAGATCTTATGTCAAATTTCATATTTAAAACAAAATCGCGCTTATACAAACATCTATAAATTAAAAAATAATAATAATCAATACATAAAATAAAATTGTAACTAAGCCGAATCTGTACATTAAATATTTTTGGAAAATCTTATTGAAATAAACATTATTATCGATACAGAGGCCGAATCTATAGTTTTTAGAATTTTTGTCTGTCTGTCTGTTTGTCTATCTGTCTGTTTATCTGTTATCGCATCACGGAAAAACCACTGAAGGTATCTTGATGAAATTTGGTTTGGTGATAGCTGGTTATCCGGGTCAACATATAGGATACGTTTTACCGCGGCAAAATATTTCATTTCTGAGAAAAAATACAAAAACTGCAATTTAAGAGTATTTAACAAAGTATTAGGTTTTACATATTAGTATATACTAATATGTAAAACCTAATACTTTTTGGCCATCTGAACGCGGGCGGAGCCGCAGGCAATGCTAGTTTAAATATAAATACCTATTCGCTTTTAAAAGGTTAATTACAGTATGCGGATATTTGAGATATCGAATTTCAAAGATTTATGTTTTTACTTGTTAGCCATAAATTTAATGATAAATAGATGAAAAGATGACATTGAGTCTTACCCAAGATGTTATTTTATAATCTTTAAAGAATTCAAATTAGTAAATTTGTATTGAAATAATATACCGTTCTTATATAATATGTTTTAAGGTAGCCCAGTGATAACGCTCGCTTGGCAAACCATGTGAAGCGGGTTCAAGTCCCGGGTTTTGTATCTCTGATAATATCCTCTGCGAATTATTAATAACGTAATTATATTTGCCTCACAGCGAAGGAAAAGATCGAACCTATGGTCTGATACCTCCTCTTAGTGAAGTCCAGAATCGTGCTTAGCAGGGTTCAATAAGTCTTTTTTTTAATTCTATTCCTTAAAGATTGTAGAATTAAAAAACACATAGTTAAAAACTTACCTTTCACAAGTTACACATAACATATGCGATGAGAGTCTTTTATAGCCCAAAGGACATTTCCCATCACTTATTACACTCCTTCTAGTTCTCTCCTTCGAAATAATATCTTCCGTATTTAGTTTGAATACACTTTGACTTAATTCATTAACTGTTACAGTTTTATCAATTTTAGCAATTGATAATGCATCAATAGCAATAATAGAAATGTATAACATAGTACATAATAAAACGTAGAACTTCATTTTGATCTACTGCTTTGGAAGCTGTATTCACACTGAGGTGTGAGTGAAAATGTTCTTCTGCATATATATGAGAGAATGAGTCATGTTAACATCTCGTGGTCGAGTTTAAAAATTAATTGAAAGTGAATCATCCTTAGGGATCATCGTTACATAATTTTTCAAAAACTATTTAATGTCATCCCGTGGTCAAAAACGACCTAAATTTTTTTTTTTTGACAAACTTAAATAGGTAGCCTTAGTAAGTTCAAAATTTCTGAATAAACAGACTATAAAATACAAAGAGGTTTTGATTTTAGCTAAGTTCTAGAGATTTTTTAGCACGTGCAGACAAATCAAACACTTCAGTTTTATATGTTATTATAAATAGATGAAGGATTTTAAAGATAGGGTATAAAGCAAATTGACTAAGTGTACGAAACCTTGGGTAAAAATAGACAATAAGTTTTGCATAAGACAATAAATTTTGCATTTATGCAGTTCTTCTTATAAACTTTTACTATGTAAAAGCTTATAACCCTCCATACGCATAATATGCTTAAAAGTTCACTCTCCACATATTGCTAATCTAAATCTGTCCAGTGGTTTTTTTTTCACTTTTTATTTCACAGACAGATAAACAGACGGACAGACAAAAAATCTGAAAACTATAGATTCGGCCTCTGTATCGATAATAATGTCTATTTCAATAAGATTTTCAAAAAAATATTTAATGTACAGATTCGACATGGTTATAATTTTATTTTATGTATAGATTATTATTATTTTTTAATTTATAGATGTTTGTATAAGCGCGATTTTGTTTTAAATATGAAATTTGACATAAGCTCTAAAGAAATTATATCAAATTCCTATAGTTATTAAGGAAAACCGCATATAGATTATTAGGACCTGTAAATGACGGCCTTGTTGAACTAGTTGCTAACTTTTACTAATACACTTATACAACTGTCACAATATTCGTATTTTTTTAATTGCTTAAAGGCATGTCACTTCAACACAGTTAACTTTAAAAATATCTAATGGGGTGAAGAAGACAGGAAGGATTATATTTGATAATCTCCCTTAAATTTCGTAGAGGTGACGCAACACAACTGTGCTACTTCTTTTTAATAATATGTATATACAATATATGCTGGGACATTAACCCACAGCACCATCTAATACCATGGTAAGCTACGACGCCTGTGTTATGGATACCAGATAGCCGATACACTACATATATATAACTCTAAATACATACATATTATAATTATAAGCACCCATGTCTGGAGTACAAACATTAGTGTTTATCACACAAATGACTGCCCCCAGCGGGACTCGAACCCACGACCGCTGGCACAGCAAGTATCACTATAAACTGAGCCAAACGTGTCGTCAAAATCTTAGGTAAGTAATATTCGCAACAATACATGGATTGGACAAGACATTTTTATGGATTCATTAAAAGAATATTTCTAGGATCTAGAAAATTAATACAATTGACATGAATATCCTAAGATCCTCAAACCTCTGTTTTACTGTTCATGTGTTTTAGTTAGGTTAGGGGCCTATCCCAATTCCCAATATCATGCGTGATTAGCATGTACGATATATTATAAATATTAGTCACTGTAGAATAAAGTACTTATATGATATTCCTGTTCCGCCTTCAAATCCTTCCAGCTGTGTAAAGAGTAACAAACATACACACATACAAACTTTCGCGTTTATATTTTAGTAATCTGATATGCTATGAAATTTATAAAGGAATTACTATAAAATTAATTTATTGCCAACCAAAAGCAGTGAAATTGTGTAAATGGGTCCCACAAAAAATGATTCAGCAAGCTTAAGATGTATTTTTTTCAGAAAGTGTTTTTTTTTTAATTTTAAACAAATTCATGTTATTGTATTTATTTTACATATTTAATATAACTAAATTTATACATACCTACCTAGCACGAAGATGTACAAACATATCCATTAACAGGCAAACGTTAAATATATATGTCTGACCCTATACTGAACAAACTTTGACAAATTAATTATACGTCAGTAGATTCGTTTTGATACCGCAAGTGTCATAAAGATAAAAGTGGCGCATTTTTGGCGTTAGTTTAAAAAAATGTTTTAAATCTATCGAATATCCAATGAATAGGCGATAACAAAAATATATAAAGCCTATTTAGTCAAAAGAAAGTTGTAGTTAGAACAAAGTAATATAGAAAAATGTTGCCTTCAGGCTTTGTTTTTTTTATACTTAGTAGAGTATTATACTAGAATATTATACATACATATATATCACTAACTTATATATTATCTATATACCTATATAACAAAATTCTGAGTCAAATCTGTAACTACATTAAATATTTTTTTGGAAATTCTTATTAAAATAGTAATTATTATCGATACAGAAGCCGAATCTATAGTTTTTACAATTTTTGTCTGATTGTCTGTATCTCTGTCTGGGAAAACATCACTAGAAAAACACTGAACAGATTTTGATGTTTGGTATGATAAAAATAGGTGATTATCCGGTTCAATATATAGGATACTTTTTACTGCGGCAATATAATCTCATCTCTGAGAAATCTATACTAAACATTAAAACGGAACAGGGACGAATCCGAGCGGAACGAGGGCGAGTCGCTAGTATATTTATATATTATTTACTTTTTTATTTTATTCATATTCTATTTTATTACACATTTTATTTTTATTCATATTCGCTTCGCTCGGGTTCGTCGCTAGGTACGTTTTAAATAGATATAAATAGTTATTAGCCAGCGTTAGCCACATAAATTTTTTTCGTTAATTTTTCATTTTTTCTCTTTATTAAGACCTTCCGTGGACTTTAAGGAACATACGAAAATATTTAGCCGAATTGGTCCAGCCATTCTTGAGTTATGCGCTAACCAACATTCATTTTTATTTATATAGATAGATAGATAGACTATAGAATAGAAAACAGAAACTAACAATACATGAATAAAATAAAACTATAAAGTTGTAAATAAAAAAAATTATTACCTCACAGAAAACCCGAGTGTAGTCAGGACTCACAGCAAGTACCACATACATATGTCCATAATTACATAATATATATCCGACTGCATAATTTTATATTTCTACGTAATCTCGTTTCCATCTTGCACAATTGTTATAATAATTAAAAATGTATGTAAATAAAAATACTACAAAAATAAATTAATATCAAACTTTGTTCTGCGAACCGTTTTAATTGAAACCAATTTCTTGTGTCATTTGAATTCTATAATGAAGTCATCTTCAAGTCTTACATGTTAATTTTGAAGGTTTTGCGTAGGAAAATCAAACGGTTATCTCATTTACCTGCTAAATTAACATGCACATAGACATATGATTACAAAGATAACTGAGGGAGATCCCCAAACATAAATATCTTTATAAATTGTTTTAGGATATCATAAATAAGCATTATAAGTATGTGATTAAATTGGCTAAGTGTGAAAAGGATTTAATTGCTATTCAGTAGGTACAAGATATCGTTGCGAAGGTGGAAAAAGTTTGATGCGCTAATCCAACTCGCACTTGACGGATTTTTATTTTTTGAACATCTATGCTAATAATTGTGGAAAATTTATGCAAAACATATATAAATAGAATTTATCTATTTATATGAGAAAAACTGTATCCATTTTTTTTTATTGAAGCACTAAAGTTGTCAATAGCTACTAAACAAAAAATAATCGACAAAGAAAAAAAGGTACTGAGCGGTTTTGCCTTTGCCTATTTATCTATCTATAAATATAGTAAAATAATAACTGAACCGTATCTGTACATTAGATATTTTTTTGGAAAATCTTATTGAAATAAACATTATTACTACAAACTTGCTACAGATTCCGAATCTATAGTTTTTCGAATTTTTGTCTGTCTATCTGTCTGTTACCACATCACAGAAAAACCACTAGAGGGATTTTAATGAAATTTGTTATAGTGATAGCTGGTTATCCGGATCAACATATAGTATACTCTTTCTCGCGCGAAAATATCTCATTTTTGAGAAAAAATACAAAAAACTGCATTATAAGAGTATACTAATATGTAAAACCTAAGAATTTGGTTTTTGGTCATCTGAACGCGGGCGAAGCCGCGGTTACAGCTAGTACATATATAGATCTACATATTAATATTTTGTATATAAATAAATGTACAACAAAGTATTTAAATAGGTACATAATATTAAATGTGTCACTTTTCTAAATTATTGTCAACGTCAAACGATTGCTATTAACTATTAGTGGATTCTAAGAAATACTTATTAGCGTCCTTACCCAATATATAACATTATACCTATATGTTATATATTGGGTAAATCCAATTTAGATACTTTTACATGCAAACTTATATTACAATAATTAATTAAAGCCATTTTATATATAAAGCCTGCGATAAATATTAGACTTATATATACATAGTATATAGGATAATTAAATTGAAAAAGAGCCAAAGTACTTAAGCAATGATTGAAGATGATTTACATATTGTAATACATATGTATAATAAGAAATAACAAAATTTACTTATTTATATTAGCAGTGATTTTAGTCTAGTTTAGTGGATAGCATGTACGGTTGTAAATTGTAAGGACCAGAGTTCGAGGCCCAGATCTTGCAAAAATAGTTATTTCTTGGTCTTCAAGGCTTACTCTTCAAGGTTTTTCTTCATTTCAGAAATGCTTTGTAGAAACAAAGAGGTAGGAATTTGTTGGTATTTACGGCCTTGTTAAAGCTATCAATCCTACACCTGATATATCAACAGTCATATTATAAAGAATACATAATAATTTATTGAGGACTTGTTTACTAAATACCTATGCGGTTCATCTCGTGTTATGAAATATGTCCAATAGGATATTGAATATTTCACAAGGTTTCAGATTCGATACCCAGTGTGAGTCAAATGTAATTATTAGTAGTAATTTATATTGACTATGCAGGTGTTTGTCTAATTATTTTGGCTTTTGGAACCACTATGTAGCTCTCATCTCAAAGAAGATAAAAAACAGAGTACGGAGGTCTTATTATTTTTGTTGATAAACCTCGTAAGGGAATCAACCTCCTCGCCAGAGTAGTCTTCAAGTCGGGCCGCGGGTTTGAATATACTTAATATATCCATCTACTCCGACTAACTATGTGCGCAGAAGACGTTCTTGTATATATTCTTGCCACTGACAAGATCTGGTGGAACAGTAATTCGACACGATTGGTTAGAGATCAGGTGCAGGATGCGAAGGTTTTACGTGCTCTATAGTATCTGATATAGTGTCATCTTCGATCTTATTCAGTTTTAACTTAAATTTAGATAATAATGTCCTCCCGACCAATTCCGGCCACGGCGGCCAATCTCATTGAGATTAGCCAACTGCGCAGGAGATATTATAGTGCACAAGTGTACGCACAGACACATGTGCATTCTCTGTTCCTGTCACTCTCATACTCCAGTAGGGCGACTACTCGACTCCACGTGAGAGTTAAGGCGTATGTATGTAATACAGCCATTGTGGCAATTATTAACAAAACCTAGTCTATTGACTGTGAAGAATTGATACATGAATGCCAAACTCTTTCACACGTAGAACACACATTTAATGCTAACATTATATTCTTATGCAACCATTTGGTATGCGACATTGACCCAAAGTAACGCTGAGTGTTTGTCATCAAAACGTTACAACACATACAAAAACGCTATTAAGTAGCTTATTTTTTAATTTTCAATACTGTCATAGTCCTTTTAAGACGATATTTCTTTCTTTAAATAGGGTTTACGGGTTCAAATATTTTTCTATAATAGCTATTTTTCTACGGAACTCTAAAAATTAATTAGTTACGTTTTTAAATGTATGTTGATTGAGGAGATTGTATTCAAATAACATACCCACATATGTTGCGTTTTTAATATAAGAAGAAAGTAAATTAAAAAAAATTATTAAAAAATGATATTTTTAATGTAATAGAAAAGGCATAAACTTTTATATTTATTTTATACATTCCGTCTTTATTTATTCACATTATTTAAAAAAAAACGTGTGTATGTGTGCTTATGTACGCACGTAAGAAGTTATACTTCTTTGGCGTAACAGAACAAAAATAGTTAAAGATTTTATCCCTCACGTCATACTTTGTAAAAGAAATGCAGCATCGTAAAAAATTTAGTCTCATATTTTTTCCAAACGTCCCAAAAGAAGTATAACTTCAAAAATAAGAGTTTTAAATTATGTTCTTATATAAAGGTCTGTTTTATGTATATAAGAATAGGTTATTTCTAGGTCATCATCCTAAATTAATTAGTAGTCAATGTCTTTTGGAAACAGTGTACGTAGTCGTATATTTTGTTATAATATGTACATTGTACATCCATACTTCCATATCCATACTAATAATATAAATGTGAAAGTGTATTTGTTTGTTTGTCCTTCCTTCACGTCGAAACGAATTGACAGATTAGCAGGATTTTCGTGTGGAGATAGCTGGAGGGCTGGAGAGTGACATAGGCTACTTTTTACCGCGACAGATTATCTCATTCCCACGGGAAACATCTTATAATACAACTCAATATAATATTTATGATCAGAATTACTTGAAACTTAAAATACCCCGTCGTTTTTGCGTCAGGGGTTAAAAATAGCTTTTTTTATACGAGTATAATAATATTAATCTTTTTTCAGGCAAAACCCATAATAACACAAAAAAAAAAAACATAAACGAAAACACATATACAATTTATCTATTCTAACAGTTAGTAATATAAAATACTTAACCTATGTTAGCTTAAAAGGAACTAGATTTTATTATAATATATATATATATATATATATATAATATATATATATATATATATATATATATATATATATATATATATATATATATATATATATATATTATGTTACGTCGTGTTAATATGGTCGATTTTCGACCACTAGGCGAAAAGTAGTATGTAGTATAGAATGTCTCAAATATATTTGTTTTCTTGGAATTTGCTTTCGTTAAATCGATTGTTGATCATAAAATCTTCATATTTTAAATCCGTATTCGTATTCTTATATAAACATACTGTTAGTTACGTCTCAATGGAATGAGTCATTGGTCGTTTACTGGCGGAAGGGTTTAGTCAGTTTTAGATTACGCGTAGGATTTGGTGTCCTTATGGCTTTACCCTACGGGAACTCGTTATTGCTATTAGATTAAAGTACCTTTAGGTACTATTATGATTCATTTAGTCTATATAGTTATGTTATTATATCATAGTGTTATTTCGTTTACCTAAAGGTTGCCTGAAAGAAATTGCTCTTTTGAAAGGCCGCCTTGGACGTCTTGAACATTGTTGTATCTTTTTGTATATTTTCTTTCGTTTTTAGATCTATAATAAAGAGTTTTGTCATTATATATTTAATCTATATAAAGGTACCTGTTGTACATATTTTCTCTATGTTTATGCTTTATCTTGATGTTCAAACCAAGAGAAAAATAAAAACAACATAAATTGTTTAAATCATGAAATAACTATTTAATTTAAATGATATATCAATATAGTAATAATTTCAGAAAGTTAAATGTAAAATTTTGTCTATAAATATAAAATTTGGCAGGTTGATTTCTCATACGGAATAGGTGTACGTTGGAAATTTAAAAATAAATCTATACATATAATAAAATTGTAACTAAGCCGACTCTGTACATTAAATATTTTTTGGAAAATTTTATTCAAATAGATTATTATCAATACAGAGGCCGAATCTATAGTTTTTGAAAAAAAAAATTGTCTGTTTGCCTGTCTGTCTGTTACCGCATCACAAAAAAACCACTGGAGGGATTTTGATGAAACTTGGTATGGTGATAGCTGGTTATCCGGGTCAACATATAGGATACTTTTTACCGCGAGAAAATGTCTCATTTCTGAGGAAAAAATACAAAAACTGCAATGTAAGAGTATGGTTTTTGGTCATCTGAACGTGGGTGGAGCCGCGGGCAATTCTAGTAATAAATAAATATGTCGGGACATTGACACACAGCACCACTAGTTTCATGGTAAGCTACGAGGTCGAGGCTTATGTTATAGATCCATACCTACTAAATACATAAATACATATATATTATTAATATAAACACCCCTGACTGGAGTACAAACATTCGTGCTCATCATACAAATGAATGCCCCCAGCGGGACTTGAACCCGCGATCGCTGGCACAGTAATTAGGATAACTACAAACTGAACGGAACATGTCACAGAGTAGGGTAAAAGGTTTGTATTAAGTGCCCTTATTTTTTAACTGCACTTATAAATACATTTTAGCTTCAAAGGACTTCAAAATCACTGTACAAAATGTTCCACGCCACCACTAAAATGTGAATATAATAATTTTACTTCTAAACTAATTTAGGAGTCAGTCTACCTTATTATTTGCTTAAAAATATTGAACAGATCATGTCCTGAGTGCTGACGTCGAATAGTTCGTAAATAAATTTTACAATTAGCAATGTCTAATGTTACAAACACTGCATCATATTTTTTTATTCATTGTTGATTCATTCATAGCTGTTGATGAATCTGATTCGTTCGAGCAAATGGTATGACCGCAGTTAATCATAGGTACATAGTACGATAGTATAGAAATATTTTTTTAAAACTTCTTTGCCTTCCATATCTAAACATATAATCCAATTGTAACAGCCGAACCTGTATATAAAATATTTTTTTGGAAAATCTAATTGAAATAGTTATTATATAATATCGATATCTACTCGTATATCGATATTATATAACCCTCTAGGGTAAATCTATAGTTTTTAGAATTTTTGTCCGTCTGTCTGTCTGTGACCGCATCACGGAAAAACCACTGGAGAGATCTTGATGAAATTTCGTATAATGATAGCTGGTTATCCGGGTCTACATATAAGATAATTTTGACTTGGAGAAAATGTCTTATCTCTGAGAAATTTATACTAAACGGCAAAACGTAAGTAGGGACGAACCCGAGCGGAGTGAGTGTGAGCCGCTAGTTAAAAATATTTGAAATAATATGTAATTTGGTCTTTATTAACATATTATTTTCATGTTCTATTTTAAACGTTACGCGTAGCGTAGTGTGGGTTTATCTTGTTCATATAAAATTATAAAATTCGATGAGGAAAACAGCGTGATGGAAAATACGTATGTTGTAATATGGATGTTAGGAAGCTAAGGAGCTTAGGAAAATGAAAGAGGTCCATAGAATATTGGATAGAAGTTTTATAAGTTTATTGATACGGAGCTCAATGAAGGCCGGACCAATGCTAAAGCGGGAGACTGATTCATTTTAAATATTATAAAAGATAGTTTTACTAAAATATCAGGGAGCGTTTATTAAGTATTTATCGCTACTATCCTTATTAGATATATAAAAGCACCTTTTGGCAACCTATGCCGACGAGGCAAACATATAAAAAGGAAACAAGTACATAAATAATATTATAATTCAATCATATAAATTTCAGAATTCAATTCTAGTAATTTTCTAATTTTTTATTAAATAGTATAGAGAAAAATCTTACTGTACTACATACTTATTACTATGATCTTTAATACATAGAGCGATATGGAGGATAAGGGAGAGTAAAAAATAAACACGTTTTAAATTGCAATACTTATTAAACTGTTATATATGGGGTATTAGGCAGTGGTAGCCCAGTGGTAACGCGCTCGCTTGAGAAACCTACTGAAGCGGGTTCAAATCCCGGGTCTCGCACCTCTGGTATTTTCATGTGCGAATCATTTCTAATACGATTACCACTTGCCTTACGGCGAAGGAAAACATCGTGAGGAAACCTGCATGTCTGAGAGAACCTAGCAAGTTTTCAACCGACTTCAAAAAGGAGGAGGTTCTCAATTCGACTTTTTTTTTTATGTTTGTTACCTCAGAACTCCGTCATTTATTAACCGATTTGGACAATTTTTGTGCTGTTTGAAAGTGTATACTTTCAGATTGGTTCCATTTAAATTTCAAAAAAAAATACCACCCCTAAGGGTGGAAAAATAGCTAATGATGAATTTAACCTACTTCTATTTGTCATATTGACTTGAAACTTTGAAAGTGTTTCTATTTCCGTTGATAGTACAGTGGTTCGGTATTGTTGACCTGATCTGATAGTAAGGCCAGAAGGTGGATAGGTGGAACTCTTCAACGGCTAATAGTAGATACTTTGAGTTTGGGCTTGTTTTGTTTGATTTGACAAGCCTAATACGTTAGAATTCTCACTTTGTTACTACTGTCTACACTAAAAAGGGAAAAATAAAAACTTTTTAACAAAAAAATAAAAACCGACTTCAAACAAAAGCACTAAAAAGTGAAAAATAACTGATTGGTAGTTTTCATTTACTATACATATATTGGTAGTATTCATTTACTATACTATATATATGTATATTAATGTATTCATATATTTAACTTTTATTTATGTGTCATACTTATATACTTTACTATAACAAAAATTCTGCACTTTCTCTTTCTGTCCCGCTATTTAACACTATTTCCCACATACATGGGTTGACTGGAAGAGATCTCTTATAGAGATAAGTCCACCTTTGTCCACGTCACTTTCTATGTATTTTGTTTTTTATAATTTATTTGTGCAATAAAGAATAAAGAATATACATACATACCTAATCAAATATATTCGAAGTCGGTGTGCTTTGGCTAAGTAATTAAAGCCTACCTATTAAATACATAACCAATCAAATATTTTCGAAATCGGTGCCAGGCCATATAAAGCAAAGCACACCGACTTCGAAAATATTTGATTAGGTATGTATAGTAAATGAAAACTACCAATCAGTTATTTTTTACTTTTTAGTGCTTTTGTTTGAAGTCGGTTTTTATTTTTTTGTTAATCGAAAGACATGTGAAGTCCGCCAACCCGCACTTGGCCAGCGTGGTGGACTATGGCCTAATCCCCCTCGTATTGAAGGGAGGCCCGTGCCCAGCAGTGGTACATTAAAAAGGGCCGAATACAATACAATATATATGGGAAACAAAACGTATCAACCTGTTTCCATCATCAGATCGGTTCGATGATATAACTACTCATAAAAATATTGTACTTTTATCCCAACTAATATACTTACTAAGTTTCAAATCAGTATAATAAATAAGATTAAATTAACATACAAGATTTAATTCAATGTTTAGTTGAAAACTAAATTAATAAAAGCGTTTTTAATAGCATTGAAACAAATTCGATTAAACCGGAAAAACTTTCCATATAAAATATTCTGGCCTCTAGTTATGCACTATTTCTAGGTGCATTTTATTCATATTTTGTGGTTTCTAATCAATGATTTAAGTACCATGAGTCATTTGAGAATCCCAAACAATAATCTGTATGAACTTATTTTAATTATAAAGGAAAATACAAAATGTCCTTATAATATTATTTTTAAGTTTAAAACTGGTAAAGTCGTTGAAGGGAGTGGTAGCCTTGTGGTAACAGACTCGCTTGAAAATCAAAGGAATTAAGTTTAAACCCTGAGTCTCGCACTTCTGATATTCTTATGTGCTAATGATTTTTGACTAATACCATTCGAATACATCGTTGTACAATAAAATGAAGTTTAAATTAAGGAAACGTCATGTAATTAGGTATATATTAAACTAGTTTATAATGACTAATATTTTTTTATAGTATAGAGAAAATAAAGGATAAAATAAATTAACATTCTATAATGGGGCAAATGCGAGTCTGACTCGCACACCGAGGGTTCCGTAGCATGGAACATTAAAATAAGTTTATAATCGCAAAAAAATTTTGTGATGTAACCACAAATTTACGGTGTTCTTATTTGTTCCGTTGCTTGTGCTATGGCATCGCTTCTTGTCAAAATTTCGTAATTCTAAGTCAACGGTATGTACCCTATAGGTTTTGATACCCTTGCGAGTGTCAATATATACGGCAAAAATTACCTTATTACCTTTATACCTAATAATCTTTTGATTGCGTTGATTTAGAAGTTTGGTCATAGTTCCAAGGGATTGTCGACTTGAGTACCTATTTGATATTAATTTCAACTTGATACCTCCACGCGTTCCTGAGAAAAAGTTTCTTGACAGATAGACATGCATACAGACGAAAGGTTAGCGAAGTGGTCCTATGTAAGTCTCTTTTTTCCTTTTAAGGTTCAGAACCCTGAAAACGACATGAGAACTGTTTCTTAACATGCCATAATAAAAGCTGGAATGTAACAAAATTTATTAATCAACCTGCGAAGTTCTTATCGTGATGGGCGTTAGTAAGTGTGTAGGAATGCATTGGAGATGACATCATAATATAATCGATAATTCTGATATAAAATGAAAAAAATATATATTAAAAACCATATTAACATTTTTGTCATGGAATTCTCATTTCATTTTTATTTAGAATGATCATCTATACATGTAATTAAAATAATAACAAAACGTAACTGTACAATAAGTACATGTTTAAAAAAAACAATAACTGTTACATTTTGTGAAGAAAAAAAATAGTTATTGAAATTTTTGTCTCTTTGTCTATATATAGTATGAATTTCACACCAAAAAGTACAGAACCATTTTTAATCAAATTTTGTATAGTGATAACTTATTACTCTTATGTTTTAACGTTTAGTACAGATTTCTCAGAGATATTTTCAGCAAAAAGTATTCTATATATTGACCCGGATAACCAGCTATCACCATATCAAATTTAATCAAAATCCCTCCAGTGGTTTTTCCGTGATGCGGTAACAAACAGACAGACACAAATTCTAAAGACTATAGATTCGGCCTCCGTATCGATGTGTATGTGTATCTATGTTAGAAAATTTCACGTTAAAATGCTGTACGGATTTGGATGAAATTTACTACACAGACTGCGGACACGGATACGGACTACGGATACGGATACTTAGATACACATAGGCTACTATCAGGCACAAGTAAGGAAGCTTATTGATATTATACATTTGTATTTCCTATAAAGTTGGTGTCACACGGCTGGTTTTACTTAATATTTTTGTTTATAATCGACTGTCGAAACAGACCACATAACCAAGTGGTAGTCCACCACGCTGGCCAAGTGCGGGTTGGCGGACTTCATATGTCTTTCGAAAACTTGCTAAGTTTTCTAAGACATGCAGGTTTCCTCACGATGTTTTCCTTCACCGTTAAGACAAGTGGTAATCATATTGGAAATGATTCGCATATGAAAATATCAGAGGTGCGAGACCCGGGATTTGAACTTGCTTCAATCGGTTTCCCAAGCGAGTGCGTTACCACTGGGCTACCATTGTCTTAATTTACCATAATAAAAATATTTGAACAGGCGAAACCACAGGTAGTGACTAGTATGTTATGTATATTCAAATATTAATATAAGCGATGAATCATTTGATAGTGTGGCGCCTTACAGTTTGTTACGATTGGTGCTAAGTCAAAATTTTATTCAAACATCTAGTCATCATTTTAGCCGACTTCAAAATAGATGGAGTATTTAGATCTTAGACAATTCTTCGCTCATTTTCAATTAATTTTAAATTTCACTTTGCGATAATCTCAATTTTTGAATAACAAATTGTTCGAATGGTACAATAATAAATGCAAAATAAAAATAGATTAATTACACGCTATGTGTGGTAATTTGCTTTTTTTATTAAAGTTTTACTTCTTTTGGCACGCTTGGAAAAAATATGAGAGTAAGCCAAAAGCGACGTGATAAAGTTAGCTGAAAGCGATATGATAGACTGCATTCCATTTACAAACAGAGAGTTGTGACAGGAGATGATACCTTTAGCTATTTTTTTTTCTGTTACGCCAAAGAAATATAACTTCTTACGTACGTACATAAGTACACATACACCTTTTTATTTTATTATTTTTTAATGAATAGGAAAATCGAATCGTCATTGACAAAGATATTTTAAGTGATTCAAAAAACAGTTTTAATATTATGTAAATAAGTATTTTATGAACAAATTTTAACTGCTTTAAAAGGCTACAAAACCAAATTATTAAAGTCATTCAACTAGCTCTTGTAAAATTTCCAATCAATATGAAACCATTAAAAGTTTGTTAAAATCGGTTATGTATGTTTGTTTATACAGTGTTTGTTATTTAATCAATGGGGCAAAAAATATGAATTCTGTTTTAGCATTTTATTTTCCCATGCATCTATATGAAACCTAACAATACCCAAGAGGCTATATAACTCAGCATACCCAATTATTACGCATATATGAAGATATATCATACCCTATACAGAGATCCCTAAACTAATTTAAAAATGAATTCTATTGAATTCTCGTTAACTTTGATTCGATTGTAGAGAAATGTGGCGATTAAACTATGCATATATTAATTAAACAGCACTAAAAAATAACTATAATATAGCTAAAGGATTGCGATAATTAATCTATAATTTTTGCAGAAAAAACGAAATCAAAACGAGAATTAACTAAAATGGTAATCATTTTTAATAATGCCTTAGGGATCTCTGACTACATCACGTTTAGTAGAAAAAAGATTTCTTCATAAAATTGCTAATTCAGGTGAATCAATTGCCACGTGCCGATGATCGATATCTCTTATCTACGGATGTGTTATCTGGCGTTTGTAATATTTATTTTGTAACGACCAATAAGTGATTCATTATTTGACATATTAATGGTACAAATTTAAAAATAGCTACTGACAAATTGTGTTTCTCGAATTTTCTAGCTACTAGTTTTTGCTTGCAACTCTGCTGGCTTGTCTGTGGAGCGAGGATAAAAGGTATCCTATATCCGTCTTTATGATATAATCGATGTAATAATAGTCAAATTTCATCGATATTTTTCCGGCTGTTTAATAGTGGAATGCTAACAAATAGACAAGATTTCTTTGACGTATAATGTATATAATATATATATATATATATATATATATATATATATATATAATATAATATATATATATATATAAAATAAGTAGCCCAGTGGTAACAATCACGCTTGAGAGACCGAGAGCGGGCTTAAATCTCGAGTCTCACATCTCTGATATTAATGCGAATCATTTCTAACATGATTACCACTTAGCTTACGGTGAAGAAAAACATCGCGAGGAAACGAGATTTTTTCATAGAACCTAGTAAGTTTTCGAAAGACATGTGAATTCCACCAACCCGCACTTGGCCAGCGTGGTGGACTATGGCCTGATCCCCTCATATTGAAGGGAGGCCCGTGCTCAGCAGTGGGCTGTTAAAAAGGGCTGATTACATACACAAACATATATGTATAATTTATATATAATGTTACTGGACTAGCTAACATACATAGCTTCACCTACGTTTGTTTATAAGTTTAATTTTACTAAACATGAAACCGCTGTACATGAGAACGTATAAAAGGTAAAAGTGAAGTCGCGTTAGATTCAGCTACAGATTTGTACTTCAGACCTATGAAAATATGACGAAAAGAGGTCCTACAATCATGATATAGTTTTTATTTAAAGTATCGTTAAACATAAACATTTTTAAACATCATCACTTTTAAGGTGACCATACTTGATATGAGCAGTATAACTGCGCGCGCAAAACATTATGTTACCATGTAGTCAGTTTTAAGCTATATATTTTGGTGTTTAAATTAAAATTATATTGTTCTAGTTCTAGCTCGCGGCTTTCTTTGTAAATTAAAATTGTCCAATGATCTATGTATAATTTTTTTTTTTCACTTATAAAACAGTATAATGTCAATGAATAACTATTAGGTAATACTGTTAATGTATCTTATTGAATATTATTGTATAGAAGTTTTAGTATTTTTTTCGTCAAGATATAAAAGTTACATGCTGAAGAAATGTCTATAGAATCACCGTTTAGTCATTGTCTAAATCATTTATGACTAAAAAATAATAACAAAATGGTGTTAGTCAACGCGTTTTAATTAATAGTAATTAAATTGGAGTAACAAGTGGAGTCATACAGCGACGTCAATGTAAAAAAAATAAATGGTGATATGCAAAATATTTAGTTTTTTATGAGGTTTCTAATAATTTTTGAAGTTATACTTTATTTGGCACGTTTGGAAAAAATTATGAGTGTAAAATTTTTACGATGTGCGAACACCGACAGCCAAAAAGCGACATGATGAAGTTAACTGCATAAATAGAGAGTAGTGACAGACGGGATGAAATCTTTAGCTATTGTTGTTCTGTTACCCCAAAGAAGTATAACTTCTTACGTGCGTACATAAGTACACACACACACATGTTTTTTGTCATGTATGTATGTCTGTCCATTTGTTTTTATACCAAGGCACATTTACTTAGAAAGTATTAGGAATATAGCCGAAATTTAGTAGGTGTCATCTGTAGACTGTAAAAAGACTGCTACTCGTGTGTTAATTAGTTTTTCAGGTATGGGATATTTTCAGTTATGTGCATTATAGTGTTTCATAGTGTTTTTAAGAAATATTATAATACTTACGCTATAATTGCAGCTGATAACTTAATTATATTAATTGTGCCTTTGCAACATTGTAATTAAATATTGTAGCAATTTCAAATTTTCGAGATCACAAATTAATATCTAATATTAAATTATCTCAAAATTGACTTACAATGTTATTCTTTGCGACTATTGATTTGCTTGCGTGATTTACTTTTGTCATGCTTGATTCGAACTTAACTACCATATAATGAAATGAAGTACGTCTAGAAAATGGTGAACGAATAAAAACACAGACATTATCATTAATCATTTGTATATATGTATCTATGAAATTATATACGGTACTTATAAGAATAACTGTCTGTTTGTATCGGTTAATCTCCGAAACGGCTGGACTGATTTTGATGGGACTTTCACTGGCAGATAGCTGATGCTATAAGGAGTAACCTAGACTACTTTAGTTTAATAAAAGAATTAGAATTCCGTTAAAAAAACTTACCTAGGGACATACCAGAACAAAGAGAGGTTAAGTAGCTTCTACGAGTATATAATAAAGAAAAGAGTACCTCAAAAATACGATTTAAGTATCCAGTTTGATACACTGCTTTCATAATAATATTAAAAGGTTTACATATAATATGAATATTAGTAAAATAAAATACAAATAAATAGTTCTATAAATAATTTATTAACCTATTAAATTGCCTAATATCATAATTTACATGTAGTTAATCCAGAGCCTATACAAGCTGCGTATGCTATTGCATGTGGAATGAAATTTTGTTCATAGTTCCCACTAAAAAGATGTGACCATGGGCCCTTAGCGAAAACCGCTACATCTTCTCCACCATGAGTTTCCCTTGGTATGGGGACAAGTGAAGGATATGTATAGTTCAAGTCATCTGAAAAAAGAGTGTAGATATATATATTTTCTAAAATTATTACGATATAAAATATAGTCGGAATTTAGGCGAGCGAGCTTCCCTCGGAGTTTTCCGGTAAAGGCATAAGAATTGAGTTTTTTTTTAGTAAAGACACCTGTGTATATGGATAAACTTAAAAAGCCCTTATAATATACTAGCAGAACCCGCGGCTTCGCCCGCGCTAAAACTACAAAAAAATCTCTTGAAGGGTAGTTTCATACAAACCTTTATCTCCTATTTTACCCCCTAATATGATGAATTTTGAAAAATACTAAAACACGTATTTATTTAATTTTATTGAAGTGCATATATACCAAGTTTCAAGTAATTCTGATAATAAATATTTTTTTGGATTGTACGAGTATGATAACGTGTTTTCCCGTGGGAATGAGATAATCTCCTGCGGTAAAAAGCTATGACGTCTTGTGTATACTTGTTTCAGACCCGCTATATTACAAAAATGATTTTAAAATTTAAAAAAATGGCAATAAAATACCTTACAATATTTGTTGATTTTTATTTCAAATTTTTTTTTTTTTAATTATATTATTTTTTTTAACAAGTGTATGTGTTTGAGACGTCTATAACCTTAGTCTCTCCCGTGACCATGATAGCTGTAAAGCATTCGAAACGTCGGAAACCAAAAATCAAAATAAATCCGCGAAATAATCCGAAAAGATAGGTTTATTTAAAAGATTAAAATCAATTTTCAAGATTTGATTACATAGAGACAAGTGAAGCTATTAAAAATTTGTTAATAATTACGTACTCATATCGTCCAGCATTATGTTATGTCTCTTGAAGTCTGTGTTAGCTTTGAAGCCCGGTCCGTTAGCGTAACTCAAAATAGTGTACGGTAAGTTATCAGATGAATTATACTGAAATAAAAAAAATATTGCCATATTAGCTATGGATATTTTAGTTAAAAAAAAATAGTCTTTATACTTAAATACTAATGTTAGCCCAGTGGTTGGAGGAATTCGATCAAATAATGATTGAATTTTATTGATGTTATAATTATTTTGGCACGTTTGGAAAAAATTAGCTCGACTTGGCGGGGACACTACCGTGCCCTCCGATGAGAGTAATATTTTTAGGATGGGCGCGCACACCGACAGCCAAAAAGCGACATGATGAAGTTAGCTGCTTTGCTTTTACAAACAGAGAGTTGAGACATACGGGATGAAATCTTTAGCTATTTTTGTTATGTTATACCAAATAAGTATAACTTTGTACGTGCGTACATAAGTAGGTACCCCACACATATTTTTGTATTGAAAACACTAAAGCTCGTCAATGTCTATGAAACCAAAATAAAGAAAATCGGTTGACAAACAGAGGAGAATAAGGTACTGAATTGTTTTGTTTTGCTTATTTATACCTCGATGTCGTTAGAATATATCAGTTTAACATGTGGAATGTAGTTATATCTATGTAAATAATAGATATGGAATTTGACACCAAATTATTTTTGTACTAAAAAAATTATTAACAAAAAATTTACAAAAGAAAATAAGGAAGGTTCAAATCGGACCAGTAGATACGAGTATACTATGTAGAAAAAAAAACAGCATCATCTCACCTAAGGTAATCCACAATTATCTAAACTACTATTTTTATGTATTACATAGATAAGTGTATGTAATACTATGTACAATGTATATAGTATGTACCTACAATGTACATAATAGGTATATTATGTTATTTATACTTTGTTTGATTGAACGCGCTAATCTCAAGAACTACTAAGCGGATTTGAAAAATTCATTTTGTATCAGATAGCCCGTTTATTGAGGAAGGCTATATATCATCATGATACAACCCAAGGGATGGCAGTAATCAAAAATGTCAACAAATCGGGCAGACTTCTATACATTATTATAAAACTGATGTTTGTTTATAATCAAACAAATTTAACGCGGATCAACCGCGGGGCACAGCTGGTATATTTAGTATAAAATGAACGATTTTAGCCTGCTTTGTAACGCTACTTGTCACTACCATAGGTTGGCTGGAAGATACCCTTCTAGAGATTAATCCACTTTACCAAACTAATTACAGTATTTCATTTAAAGGCAATAAACAAAAGTACTTCTAGAAAATAGTAATCTCTTTTGATTTCTTTAGATTTATAATATTAGTAGTTATATATAAGTTATATGGACGTATATCTTTTATTTGAATAAAAATATGCAAGACTAAAATGTTAATGGTAAATGATATGCTGTATACTTTTAAATTAAATTTTAGTCTCTTTATATTTAAAATCCTCACGTTTTTGTCGAGAGCGATGAGGCAACTTCGAGTATAATAGCAATTAGCATATTAATTTCACTTCAACAACACATGGCGCAAGTCTATATTATGGCGTTACATTATAATTTCCATATTATAAACTTTTTAATTTTTCATTTATTCAGTGATGTCATATAAAAATTTAGCTATAGAAATAACCATAATTAAATCCCATTCACTATGTTTACATTTCTTTGTCCAATGAATAATTCAACTTGGCCCGACGCGGGACTCGAAACCTGGGCCTCCGGTAGTGCGTATCTAAGAGAACTTAGCAAGTTTTCGAAAGACATGTGAAGTCCGCCAACCCGCACTTGGCCAGCGTGGTGCACTATGGCTTGATCCCCCTCGTATTAAAGTGGCCCGGGTGCACAGCAGTGAGACGTTAAAAAAGGTCTGAACACATGATTATAGAAGTATTACCATCAAGTTTTACTTTTCTTAAGTTCCTTCTATCTTACCTTTGCATTAGCAATTCCTAGAATATCCGAACCCCGTTTGCTATATCCACTGTAGCTCATGGTATGACTGTGATCAGATGTCACCACTATTAAAGTTTCGTCAAGATTAACCATTCGTAGAGCTGATTCTACTGCCTTCGCAAATTCTGCCGTCTCATCCAGCGCTTTCCGAGCCTTTGTTTCATGATGGGCCGTATCTATCCTTCCACCTTGAAAAAATATATTTATTTTATCTTCAGACGTAAAAAGAATTAATTATCTTTGATTATTCATCTCGTTTTTTAAATAAGTATTGTAAATATCTATACATATAATAAAATTGTAACTAAGCCGAATCTGTACATAAAATATTTTTTGGAAAATCTTATTGAAATAGATATTATTATTGATACAGAGGCCAAATCTATAGTTATTAGAATTTTTGTCTGTTTGTCTGTTACCGCATCACGGAAAACTACTGGAGCGATTTTGATGAAATTTAGTATGATGATAGCTGGTTATCCGGGTAACATATAGCATACTTTTTATTGCGGAAAAATATCTCATCTCTGAGAAATCTATATCAACATTTAAAGCATAAGTAAGGACGAATCCTAACGGAGCGAGGGTGTGTCGCTAGTTCGTTTTTAATAAACAAAGGTATCGTGTAAGCATGGACGAATTAGACTGGACCTGACATAAAATACAAATGCATGAAAACTAGTTCAACCAAGTGACGCATAACGCACACAAAGATTTTATTACATTATTATACACACAGGTACACAATACAATATTTCTAGTGCTTGAACGTAATCGATAAAATACATATATCGATGAACCAATGAATGACATTTTAGACATTGGTTAGCATAGTCATCATATTTACATCTTTTAATTTAAAATATCTGTATTTATTATAATAAATTAAAATAAATGAATTAAAGAGGCAATAATAATGTGTCAAATAATAATTATTTTTTAATTTGATTTATATAAATACGATGGCATTGATTGCAACATTCTGTTGGCCTATAATAATGTTAATGAACAAATGAATATCGGGTGTATATTCCATTAATATATAATAAATATTATTTTTAAAGATTAAAAAAAATATTAAGCTAATTTAATTAAATAAAGTGATTTTGTTGATTCTGTTATTGAACTATTTTAATTGGCAATTGATTGTCTCGGGTAGTTATAAAAATGTGACACTGTCCTAATTTTGCTCAGTTGTTAATAAACATTTGTGAAATTAGGGAAAAGAAAAAGTGATTGCAAATTGTGAAAAAGTGAGTGTTGGATCGTGAAAGTAAAATAATTAGTGCAAGTAGTAAAGTGTTTTATTACAAATCGCCAACTCAGAAGTTTAGTGCTAAAACATTATTGTTTGATTTTGTGTAATTTATGTGTTGAAATAAAATGATCTTTATTATTATTACAATGGAATAATATTCCAAAGTATATAAATGTGGTATAAAATAAAATAAAAAATTAAGTACACATACTAATTATAATTTTTGCATTTATATTTTTATTTGATTTAGAAAATATTTTTATAAATTTATTGTCATCAGATTGTAGGATACTGTGATAAAAGTATTTTATGTTATTGTACTGTACAAATAACACAATTCGTTCAGTTACTTCGTCAAATATCGATATATTTTTCGACATTGTCAAGCACTAGTCGATGTCAAATGGACTCACTCGACAGTTTCGTCATTTGTTCTGAATGGTATAATCCAGCCATTTTATGATGGTTGTCAGATGTCAACAATGCATAGAAATATCGACTATATTTAACATAGTTGGATAATATGACATTTCATTTTACATTTAATTAAATTTTGTGATAAATAACAATAAATGTAATAAAATAATGTATTTACAAGTGAAAAGAAATATTGCTCCTTCCGCCGTTATAGTTTTTACACCATTTAACAGAACATTTAGTCATTTTTGGGAGATGTTTTGTTGACAAGTAAGTGCTTGAGACTGACACAAAAAACAAACGGCCTAGGCTAAAATTCCCTGGTTACAGACATGACCGTTAAAGGTACGTCCGCTTATATGTCTGGTCCAGTGGTTAATTCGTTCATGCGTGTAAGGTACACAAAAAATAACTTACGACCGAATTTAGTGCCTCTGCCTTTTTCATATAAATAAATAATTTTCATATTTTTATATGATGATTTAATAAAACGAAAATATCGTATATAAAAAAATTGCCTAAGATATTGGAATAAATAACTACCTTCCACAAACAGCACATAGCCCTGATTTTTCCGTGACAAAATTTCTATAGCCTTTTGAGTCATCTCACTCAATGTAGGATCGTCTTCCTCCGCTTCAAGGTGGTAAGGCATGTGGTCAAACGAAAATAATCCAAGAACACTATCATATTTATCATCCAATTTAAAAAGTTCTTGCTTATTATAAATATACTTTGGATATGAGCCCAAGATTTCTTTCTTAAGAAGCCACTCTCTAATCAGGTTTCTTCCATCATTCCTTATTCCATAGTGGCCTTTACTGTCTTTCTCAGTGCGAGGATAGAAATTTTTTCTGCCACCTCCAAAAACAACCTGTTTGCAAAAGAAATTATTATTTAACTAGCGACTAATCAACTCGCTTCGTTCGGGTGCGTCCCTAGGTACGTTTTGGAGCAGAACCCTAATTATTTTTGTAAAATAAAAGTTCTAAGTAAAGGACTACTTTTACTCCTTATAAAATCACATATTTGGCAGCGAGTCCCGTCAAAATCAGTCCAGCCGTTTCGGAGATTAGGCGGAACAAACAGACAAAATTTTTAAAAATTGTATTTTTCTTATAAGTACCTTTTTTCAACCGACTTCAAAAAGGAGGAGGTTCTCAATTCGACTGTATGTTTTTTTTTATGTTTGTTACCTCAGAACTCCGTCATTTATTAACCGATTTGGACAATTTTTGTTTTGTTTGAACGGGTATCCTTCCAGATTGGTCCCATTTAAATTTCAAAAAAAAATACCACCCCTAAGGGTGGAAAAACAACTAATGATGAATTTAACCTACTTCTAATTGTCATATTGACTTGAAACTTTGCAAGTATTTCTATTTTTGTTGATAGTACAGTGGTTCGGTATTGTTGACCTGATCTGATGGCAAGGCCAGAAGGTGGATAGGTGGAAGTCTTCAACGGCTAATAGTAGACACTTTGAGTTTGGGCTTATTTTGTTTGATTTGACAAGCTTAACACGTTGGAATTCTTACTTTGCTACTACTGTCTACACTAAAAAGGAAAAAATAAAAACTTTTTAACAAAAAAATAAAAACCGACTTCAAACAAAAGCACTAAAAAGTAAAAAATAACTGATTGGTAGTTTTCATTTACTATACATACCTAATCAAATATTTTCGAAGTCGGTGTGCTTTGGCTAAGTAATTAAAGCCTACCTATTAAATACATACCTAATCAAATATTTTCGAAATCGGTGCCAGCCCATACAAAGCAAAGTACACCGACTTCGAAAATATTTGATTAGGTATGTATAGTAAATGAAAACTACCAATTAGTTATTTTTTACTTTTTAGTGCTTTTGTTTGAAGTCGGTTTTTATTTTTTTGTTAAAAAGTTTTTATTAACGTTGGGAAATGCATTTACGCACGAGGTGTGGGACTCACCGGTAAAGCCAGTACTACCCACTAAAACCCAACAAAATTTTCCCCCGCCTTAATGGGGCGTCGCAGCAGCCTTCAACTACTAAGTACGACGCCCCGACGGCAGGTCTGCCGAAGCAGACCACAACAACCATGGGGTTGCTCCAAGGTCCACTCTGCTATCAGAGAAGTACCAGGAGCAACCCGGATGGTACACCGCCCACCGAAGAGGGCCACCTCCCACCGCTCTCCGAAGTGGGCCACCTCCCTGTGCGTTTCTTGGCTTCATGGTGTATGGTGGTGACAAGGTGAACGCACGTTAGGGGGGTTCTTATAAGCACCTGCCCTGTATAATTTCATATGCATTTAGTAAAAAGCCGTTATGTTGATATTACAAACAGAAACTTCAATTATTTATCTGTATAGATAAAAACCTTTTGTAGTCCTATATAACTTATTTTTAATCTTAAAATTTTCACCAATTCGGTAGCTAGTATCGTTTAACATAACATTAAATAATATAGTTTTATTTCATCTTGTATCGTTGGAGTGAAATATTGAAGAAGGAAAATTGCAGATTAATCAGCGAAAAAATTCCATTTACACTGATTAAATTAATATGTTTGCCTTAAAAACCCTAAAGAATTTACGTTGTAAGTTTGTTTATGTAGTTTCATCTAGTAACAGCAAACTAAACAATGTTTCTTAGTGCTTAGTTATTTATAGCTAACTCAGGATGGATCTCTAATCGCTTACATAAGCGCAAAAACATACGAGTTTTTATATTTGCTTTCTTCCACAAAGGAAAAAAATCGGTCAAGTGCGAGTCGGACTCGCATACGAAGGGTTCCGTACCGTAATTGATTTTTTTTTATAATTTGCATGAAAACCTTTTTTTAGTATTTGTTGTTATAGCGGTAATAGAAATACACACTCTATGAAAATTTCAACTCTCTACCTATTACGGTTCATGAGACATAGTCCTCTAACAGATGAATGGTTCCATTGGCACCCTTCGATTACGGAACCCTAATAAACAAATAGATCTATACTAATATTATAAATGTGAAAGTTTGTGAGTATGTATGGATGTTTGTTACTCTTTCACGCCATAACGGCTGAACGGATCTGTATGAAATTTGGCACAGAGATAGATTATAGTCTGGAATAACACATTGACTACTTTTTATCCCGAAAAAATTTACTGTTCCCTTGGGAGAGGTATGTTTTTATTTTTCTGGAGGCGAACCCGAGGGAAGCGAGGGTAAGCCGCTAGTGTTATGATACTAATGAAACCATGTCTCTTTTTGATTCTATAAGCGCTCAAACGAATATAGGTACAGATACGTCCATTTCTAAATGATATATCTGATGCAAAAAACCGTAATGTTATATTATTTTTATAGACATCCAGGTACTAAATAACATCAATTCAATTCAATTGGTTGTTTTGTGACGTCTAAGCATATAACGAGTAATCATCTCATTGATACATATTATATTACATCACGCATTCAGGAACACTTACGTCAATACTGCTGCCCACTCGGCCCCTAATAAGCTGGCTGGCTATGTCCTCACAACGAAGGCCATGTCTGGGCATGTCTACGTCCGCTTCCCACTTCCTATCCGCAGAGTGCGCATACGCAGCCGCGGGTGACGCATGTGTTACTCTAGTAGTAGTTACAATACCTGGAATGTTAAACTTATGTTAAAAAAACACTTCTTAAAAAACATAGACTCATGACGTTCAATAAAAAATTGTAATAATTTAATGCTGAATAAAATATATTGAATTTGTATTTCGAACCACCTCGTCTTATCACCTCTACTGGTAATAGGAGAGCTGGCTCGTTTTTCTCCCAGTGGATCAGTATTGCCATTCAGCGGGATAATCGGCTCGCATTCTTGCCACTATTCCACGTGGATATGACTTGTAACAGTAATAATTAAGTGTATATTTGTTTTGTATATATAGTTCTATGTTTGTAATTTACTAATATAAAAGCACAAACAGATCTATTCCACGGGACCCGTTCATTTTTCCGGGATAAAAAGTAACCCGTTGTTTGACCGACAATATAAGGTATCAGCATGCCAAATTTTACTAAATTAGGTGCATAAGTTGCTGTGTATTAAGCTGTATATAAGTTACTATAGTTTTTAACTATCCCACAGGAACACTTTAATTTTCCGGGATGAAAAATATCTAAAATGTTGACCGGAGATATAAGGTATCACCATGCAAAATTTCATTTAAATCGGTCTAACACTTTTGGAGAATAGCCCGTCCAAACAAACAAACAGGGAAACAAAAAATATTATATAAATGACTATAATCTACTTCTCACAGCAACGAGTAACGAATCTATATAATTTTTTACTACATTCTAAGTAGGTACTTCTCTAAGGGTACTTCTTTGATGCAAACACTTGTACAATACTAAGGTGGCAAGTTTCTATTAAAATTATGACAAATCGCCACCTTATAATAATAATAATATTTATATTGAGAATGAAATTACCAAATATTTTTTCTTTTTTTTAAAACACGTCATTAAGTACTACCTGTGTTACCAAACCTAATAATTCACCTTGGAAGTAAATAAATACGTTGTTTTACGCTCTATAATTATTAGACTGTCAACTTCAATTGACCTAGTATCTATTTTGCGTAACACATACATTATTTCTAAATTAACTGACATTTGTATACTGCTTTCTTTTGTTGTAGCAAACCTTAAGATATTATGTTTACACAGCACAGCACCATCCAGTTCCATAATAAGGTACGAGGCTTGTGTTATGGATACCAGATAGTTGATACACTACACATATATAACTTTGAATACATACATATTATAAATATAAACATCCATAACTGGAGTACAAGCATTTGTGCCCCCAGCGGGACTCGAACCCGCGACCACTGGCATTGCAAGTAGGTTTACAACAAACTGAGCCAAACGTGCCGTCAATCTAATATAAGTTTAATAATAATAAATTAATTCTGTCGACTTTTAACGATGGCTTTGTCCTCTCCTCAATAGTCAATGGGATGGAAATATATAGGTCAGCCTCCAACACACGTAAGTGCAGATTTACAGACTTCACATATTTATCTTTCAAATCCAAATTCTTGCAGATATGCGTGTTTCCTCAGATACATTCTTGTACTTTAGTAATACGGGGTTATCGTGTTAAAAATACTTTGCACATAAACGATCTGAAAACTGAATACTCAAACCAAGTGATAATATTATAATACTTAGATATTAATTGTCGGATACCATCTTGTTCTAGTTTTTCGGCACCGTAGATTGTTGATAGTTGAGAACTTATGGTACATAATTTTCAATTGTGCTGAGTACTTATAATTTGAAAACAACTTCTCTATTTTAATCACAATATCAATGTCTAAACTACAAAAAATGTACTTGTATTTGTCTGTTGGTCACCCGCTAATCTCCTTTACGGATGAATTAACGTCGTGTGCTATAGCTAGTATATTTAAGAAAAATTATTATGGAACATTTGATTTATAATTTGTGATACAAATGTTATAAAATAAGCTTTCACAATAATTGAAGCTTTGCCGTGTTTTAGTATACTTTCGAATACCGGCGCCTGTAATAAAATTTAAGCAATTATAACACTAAACGCATTTGATAAGTCGTATTTAATAGTGCTATTATTTAAGTATTAGTTCAATTGGGTTTAAATGTTTATATTATTTTCAGTAAATAATATCAGTTTTTGTTAACTGAAAGAATAATGCATAGGCTACTTTTACCTGTTATCATCGATCTAAAAAATATTAGATATACAATCAGCGATAAAAAATGTCTTCACCGAATGAACGCTGATTGAACATTTGAGCGCGCGTTTAATTTAAAATAAATATGTGGAAACAACTTTAAGCATTGCATTTAAAGTTCAATTTACATTGTTGTATATTTATTTCAACTAGAATAATTACCTAAACATAATTGGTGACAGTTTTAAGAGAACTTTTGCATGGGATTATGTAGGTATATACCACTTTATTGATCGATGCCTGTTAATAACGAAAAGTTGCCGTGATATATCTACGTAATATTATCCATACTAATATTATAAATGTCTATACTATTATTATACTATGTGTAACTCCGTCTGCCTTTTCAATATTAAACCGCTGAACAGATTTCGATAAAATTTGCTAAAGACATAAATTGTACTCTAGAGATGGACATAGGCTACCTGATTCCCGCCACACTCACTACGCGAGTGAAGCCACGGGCATAATTTAATAATAAATAAAAAAAGTGAATTTTTATTTGAAGTCGTAAATGGCACCTACGGGACAGTAAGTCACTAGTTTCACTATATATTATACTTCATTCCAAATATTTATCTTCCGGTAAGCAATTATAGGTAAAGGACGACCTTACTTCGGACCTTATATTGATTGTAAATACGCAAATGGAGCCGTGATATTTTTTCGCGCAGATATCGCTTTGACGTACTTCACCTAGCTATTTTTATGCTATTAGGCATAGCAAATTATAGAATTCTAATATTTTAGGAAGCAAGTTAAATTTTACAATACCTATGAATAAGTTCATTTAATATTTTTGTTGAAATTATAACCCTAAGCCGTATTTTGTTTTATGATTTCAACTTAAAGTCTGATTTTTAATTCCACGGAAATATGACAGCTATCCTTCTTTGACAATTCAGATATCATAAAACTTTTCTGCTTTGTATTTTTTTAATATAAAATAACAAAAAATATGAAGCAGAATTAGACCAAGTAAACTATATGTATGACATAGTAAATAGTCTTTGTTTTGTGCAATCAATGCACGCTAACTATAATGTAATTTTTTAATAGTTAAATGAATAGAACAGAGTAAAACAAAATATTTTACAAACAAAGGGGTTTTACTAAAAAAAGGCTAGCAACCAAAGCAAACAAAGGATTATTGGACAGGGATTCCTGTAATAGAAAAATAATTTCCTTAATAATTATTGTAACTTCAATAATATGATAATAAAAAAAATTATTACCATTTTAGAGTTATCAATATTTTTTTAAGTCTTAGTTCTTCTAATTAAAACCTTAACTTCAAGAAAGGTTTATTTTTTTATTTTGCTTAAATGCTTTCCGTTTTTAGTGACAATGTTTCAAAGTTGACAACACTTCTGAAATGTCAGAATTCCGTCGAATTAAAAATCAGACTATAGTTGCAGAAACAACTTTTACGCAAATACTTATTTAATATTTGTATTTAGCCCTTTTTAATGTCCCACTGCTAGGCACGGGCCGACCTTCAGTACGAGGGGATCAGGCCATAGTCCACCACGATGGCCAGGTGCGGGCTGGCATAATTCACAAGTCTTTTGAAAACTTGCTAGGTTCTCTCAGACCATAGGTTTCCTCGCGATGTTTGCCTTCACCATTATCACAATTAGCAATCATGTTTGGAAATAATTAGCACATGAAAATATCAGAGGTGCGAGATCCGAGATTTGAACCCGCTTCGCTCGGTTTCCCAAGCAAGCGCGTTACCACTGGGTTACCACTGCCTATTTAATGTTTACATTAGTATATATGTCATGTTATAAATTTTAGCGTGTGGATGTCATTTTATCCCAATGGGTAAAAAGATTCATTATGGAGAGTCTGCACGTCCGTGTCCAAGATTAAGATATAAGATATATGTATAGCTATACTAAAGCAAATAATACTTCATTTACCAATAATTTTTCCAAACCATTTATTTTAACAATCTTAACATCTTTGCACGTACCCCACGAAGGTTTCTTTCATACTAAGCGAGCCATATCAACTATCGTAAAATGTTTGTGATTTATTACCTCCATTTATACTTAGATAAGCCAAGCCAGGGCCAACAACCAGTTCTTTAAAGTAAGAATATATTACGATTTTTTTAATTAAAATTATTATTATGTTAATTAAACAAGTACTCGTAGTTTAATTATTTTCTATTACATAATCATATTACGATCCTAATTACTAGAAATCAAAAATTAAAAAAACACCGACTGCGTAAAAAGCTAACTAAAAAGTGAGAACAAGTTGACGAAGAAACATAGTATTATGCCATCGGAGATATACAAGTTTTATATTAACTGCGAGTCTTGCTACGTGTATTTACGTATCATCAAAATCGGTTAAGCTGTTTAGCAATTACGAGGGAACATAAGGTTGAACATATGTACATACATACATACATACAGGTCAAATACATAACTCTTCAGGCTTTGCCGCAGTTGGGTAAAAACTAGCTTACCAGTAGATTTTCCAGCTTGTTGAGCCCAATCCATCAAGCCAGTGACAGAGTTTTTAGTGTCCCTCTGACCCTCGCAATCTCCTCTTTTAACTGCACCACTCAAACCCACAGTGCCACTATTTGCTTTTACTCCTGAAAGGTAAGCCGTACCGCTGCAAGCTGAATCAGCAACGTTGTGATCAACACAATAGGTCTGTAAAAAGACAATATACAAAAATTTTAGTAGGTACATAACTTTTAAGTTTAATGGTTTAACAGCTGTAAATCGTGAAATTGGTAGTATTACACTTTGTTGCCGTCAGTTCTTAGCCTTTAACACTCTGTGGTTAACTGGAGTACCTATTTGAGTGAAGAAATGTACCGTCGGTAATATTTAATGGGGAAAAAATGATTTTAAAAGCTGTCTTGGATGTTTATGTGAAAACAAATGATTGATAGCATTCTAAACATTTCTCTAAAATAAGAAAAGTGCTTAATATATTGTGGAAAATAGGTTCTGTGTTAAAAAGGCTGTACCTTTTATAATAATAATGTTTGAAATAAAATTGGAAAGTATAAATAAAATTTGTTACAAAGCACTTATATTAAAATAGACAAACAAAAACGCATCTTTTCCACGGGAATCGTACATTTTTCCGGGATAAAAAGTAGCCTATTTGTTATTATAATGTATATGAACTATATTATTATTGTAAAGTTTAATTAAAATTCAATCAGTAGTTTTTATGTACTAAGTTGTGTAAGTTACTATAGTTTTCAACTATCCCACGGGGACTCTTTAATTTTTCGCGATGAAAAGTATTTAAAATGTTGGCCGGGGACATAAGGTGCCATGCAAAAATTCATTTAAATCAATCCAACAGTTTCGGAGATTTGCCCATGCAAACAGACAGAGAAACAAAAAAATTGAAAAAGAAAACTGGATTTGTTCTATTTGTCTTCTTACATCCCCCTGACTCGGTTTTTAGCATTTTTTTTCTATGTACAGGACATACAGGACATTCGACCTCTACAGTTTTATTAGATGTATAGATATCATGAAACAAAGTTCTAAATTAAAGATACCTTAGCTAAGCCTGTAAATGGGAAATTTTCAAAGCTCAATTTTACATCTTCTCCCAAGTAACCATATTTCCTTCCAAGGTACACTCTGGTAGCAGCTATGGTTGGTATACTCATACCGTCACCTAGAAATAGGATTACATTCTTGGCGATTTTAGTATTCAACGGCGATGTTGCCTGAAAAAAAATGTTTAAGTTAAAGCAAAAACTTAAGAATGTCTACAATTATTACAATACTAGTGATTCACCCTCGCTTCGCTCGGGTTCGTCCCTGTGTTTTAACAGTTAGTATGGAATAGATAGATTATATATTATATGATATATAGCCTATAGCCTTCCTCAATAAACGGGCTATCTAATGCAAAAAGAATTTTCAAGTCGGATTAGTGGTTCCTGAGGTTAGCTCGTTTAAACAAAAAAACTATGCCTCTATTATATCTATATTAGTATAGATTATTAGTACTTAATATGAGTTTTTGAAAATAAAATTACAAAAGAATTTATGTACATAAGGTGAGCTTTCGAGCCATCTATTTCCGTAGGATAATCAGTATCGGTAACTAAAGTGACACGAGTTATTAAAAGAACGTTGAGTCTTCAGCAAAGCTAAATAAATAAATTAATTTAATACCTTTAATTTTAGCACCCATTGCGCTTGGATCCTCCAGTGATCTTTATTTTTTTCATCAAATATCGTCTTTGGAGGACTATCTGGAAATAAAAAAAATATTTGAGTTTTACATATATATATCTTATATTTGGCTATTTCGAGATTACATAATTATTTGAATTTCATTCGTTGAAAAGATCCCGGACTTTTTGAAAGGATTTTGTAAGGACACAGGTCTAATTACACGTAGAGATACTTTTAAAATTAAAATATGTAGGGCGAGACCTACCTCTAAACAACTTTAGGAAATTGTTCAAAAATAGTAGGTAAGGACGTTAATATGCAAAACACTATAATATGTCAGTGGTTATGGTGGTATGATGTCAGTGGTTTTTCTGCGATGCGGTGACAGACAGACAGACAAATACAAATTCTAAAAATTATAGATTCGGCCTCTGTATCGATAATAATGTTTATTTCAATAAGATTTTCCAAAAAATATCTAATGTACAGATTCGGCTTAGTTATATTTTTATTATAAGTATGTACAGATTATTGCTCTTAAAAAGATCTACCTATTAAACTGCAGCAACTCTATATGAGTGCCTATAGTCACTACTTAATTTATATTTTTAAAATTGCAAAAAACGACGAAGTGTTATAAGTTTGACGTGTCTCTCTGTGTGTGTGTGTGCGTGTGTGTGTGTATGTGTGTGAGCGTGTGCGTGTGCGTGTGCGTGTGCGTGAGCGCGCGCGCGCGCGCGCGCGCGTGTGTGTGTGTGTGTGTGTGTGTGTGTGTGTGTGTGTGTGTGTGTGTGTGTGTTTGTGTGTGTGTGTCTGTCTGTGGCATCGTGGCATCGTAGCTCCCGAGCGGATGAACCGATTTTGATTTTGTTTTTTTTTAGTTTGAAAGGTGAATTAGTTAATCTTTAATTTAATTAATTTTTTAATCTAACTAGTGACTTCGCTCAATTCGCTTGGGTTTGTCCCTAGCGCCACCTTTTGACAGATTATGTTTGTTATTCCAGGTCATAACTGTGTAGTAAATATTCAAACCCGCCCAACTGGACATACACTCACACAAAATTTTGCTTCTATAATTATTTTATAAGTTTCGGTATATCCTAATCCTCGTATTTCATTTTATCATGTCTTAATTAACAATATTATCTCGTAAAAATTAAAAATACTGCGCATTTATTTTCTCTTGATATAATAATTATGTATGTAGTACATACAAAAGTCTTTATAAACTGAATTTAACTTTGAAAGATTAAATAAAAAAAAAACCTTTTTTTGTAGTGCACTGGTAGCCCAGTGGTAACGCCCTTGTTTGAGAATCAAAATGAGCTGGTTCAAATTTCGGGTCTCCCATTTCTGATATTTACATATGCAAATCATTTAAACATGATTACCACTTGCCTTAGGATGAAAGAAAACATCATGAGTGAACCTGCATAGCCAGCTTGGTGGACTAAGGCCTGATCGTATAGAAGGGATATCCGTGCCCAGCAGGGACGTAAAAAAGTAGGGGCTGAATACTATATTTTAAATTCATTTGGAAGGTATCTCTTTTTTATATTTAGTACAAAAAAAGTATAGATAGTACAAATAAAATGGTTGGTCCTGCATCTTATACAGCTTTACAGGAGCTTAAAAGCTTAGGTTTTTATTACTTTTTCTTCCTGTAACCTTCGAGTATGGCCTTATATTTGATATTTTTCAAAATTCTATGCCAATTTTTTTGGAAAATAAAGTATGGGAAATAATTTTAAAAATTGTCCCTAATTACGTTTTAGCGTTTAGTATAGATTTATCAGAGATGAGATATTAAAAAGTATCCATTATGTTATCCGGATATCTAGCTATCATCATACTAAATGTTATCAAAATCTGTCCTGTGGTTTTCTCGTGATGCGTTCCCAAACAGACAAACAGACAGACAGAAATTTTAAGAACTATAGATTCGGCCGCTGTATCGATATTAATGACTATTTAAATAAAATTTTCCAAAAAATATTTAATATAAAGATTCGACTCACTTAGAATTTTATTACATGTGTGTGTATATATATATATATATATATATATATATATTTCATTTATATATAATGCAAACAATCTAAATTTATATCAGTGGAAAAAAAGAGATAAATTTACCTAAAATTAACGCAGTCTTCATCACGTCAAATTTCGCCACACGATATTAGGGCAAGGCTATATAGTAGAAAATATGTAAAACGATTTCAATAAATCTATTACGTGAGTCTATGTCACCTTGACACCTTTGAACCTGACTTTTAATTGTTAATTGCATGTAAAAACTTTATTTTCTTTATCACTTTTTCTATTGTAATACGGCAGGACTATTATATATTCTAGTATTATAAAGGAGATTTTGTTAAACCTTGTTTTATGAGCTATATCACGGTAATGTATGCATAACATTACCGTGGCTATATGCACTTTTTAAAAGCACAACGCTTGAACCATGATTGATTAATGAAAATTGATTGACAGATGTTCTATGGAATTTGCTCACGATTTCAACTTACGCATGGCGCAAGGAAAATACTCGTATTGACGTATTATAGAAAATGCCAACCACAATCATACTAGAAATACAATGCATGCAAAGTTCTGAGGACGCGCTTGAGCGAAGTGAGAGCGGGTCGATAGTCGCGTTATAATTGGTAATCATCTATATTAATATTTATGTATATTGTAAAAAATATGTATTTAATCTATATTAATATATAAATATAAAAGTAACTCTATCTGTTACATTGTCACGTTTAAAATAGTGAACTGATTCCAATAAAATTTGACTAGGACATAGATTCCATCTTGGACTTAGGACATAGGACATAGGCTACCCCTGATTCTGACCCTTATTACGTGAGCGAAGACGCGGGAAAAAATTATTATATAAAGCAGCATTAAATATTTTTTAGAAAATCATAAAGAAATCACATTTTTCATGAAAGCATAACTTCAGACCAAAACTAGTATGTAATAAAAAAATATTCATACACTTAATTTGTTATATATGGGTATCATTGTAAAATATAAAACAATAATTTGCTACGTGAGGTAGCGTGGAAACCGAACCTTGGCCTTCTTGGGAATCGCCTGTCAATGGCTGATTGAATTTGCTTTTTATAAACGATTGTTATCACGATCATTATTGTCATTGAATAAACGTACAGTAAAGTATTATTCAAACACAGATTTCAAATTTAAATGATAATCTATACTAATATTATAAAGACGTAAAGTTTGTGAGTTTGTGAGGTTATAGGGGGCAATCTCTGGATCTACCTATAACTAAATTTGGTGAGAAGACAGTTTGAGACCTTGGAAAGGACATAGGATACTTTATATTCCGGAAATCATCCCTTAAGGGGGTGAAAATGGGAATGAAAGTTTATATTGGGAAGCAAGCTAGAGACGAACTCGAGCAAAGGGTGAGTCGCTAGTAACTTATAAAGAGATGTGAGAGTTGGATAGCAGTCATGACACAATGGTTGTGATGTCTGCCTTATCTCATATAACGGGAGTTGCTGGTGCAAATCAGGCTTAAAGTCAATCACTTAAAAGCCAGGCGATAATACTAATTGACATAGACTTAAGTTACAAAAATGTAATGACAGTGAAAATGAAACCAATGAAAACAATGAAAGTGAAAATTTAGACATCTCATCTATATGTTTGGGTGTTTGTTACTCAATCACGCCAGAACGGCTGAACGGATCTGGATGAAATTTGGTACAGGTATGGATTATAGTCTGGAATAGCTCATAAGCTATTTTTTATCTCGAAAAAATGTACGGTTCCCTTGGAATAGATATATTTTTGTTTTTCCAGAGATACATGATCCATGAGCCGCTCGTTTTAAATAAATTAAATTACGATGGCCATCATGATTCATTTTTACAAAAATTAATATTGTTTATTTATATTATTTATTTATTTATTTAGATTCACCAGTGGTTAGTTACAATAATACAAATTATTATATACGAGTACAATTTTTTCAAGATCTTATAGCTAATTGCACTAACTTTTAAGGTGAATACCACATGCAAATTTGGAGATTTTATAAAATATTTACATTATATCTATGTTACAATAATAAATTACTTTTATAAAATATTAAATTATATAAATAACAAAAAACACTAACACAAATAAAATAATACACAAAAATTAAAAAAGATTACAATTCGAATTAAAAATAACAGGAAGAACTACAAAATAAATTAAAGGTATTTTTTTGCATTTTTTGGAACCTAGGTCTAGTCTCCGAATGGATCCAAGAACGGTTGTTCAATACAATAGTACTCGTCTATCGGAGGCTAAGAATCTTTAATTTTCAACCGACTTCAAAAAGGAGGAGGTTCTCAATTCGACTGTATGTTTTTTTTTTATGTTTGTTACCTCAGAACTCCGTCATTTATTAACCGATTTGGACAATTTTTGTTTTGTTTGAAAGGGTTTGCTTTGTATGGGCTGGGACCGATTTCAAAAATATTTGATTAGGTATGTATTTAATAGGTAGGCTTTAATTACTTAGCCAAAGCACACCGACTTCGAAAATATTTGATTAGGTATGTATAGTAAATGAAAACTACCAATCAGTTATTTTTCACTTTTTAGTGCTTTTGTTTGAAGTCGGTTTTTATTTTTTTGTTAAAAAGTTTTTAATATTGTATTATTTATACACAGAACAATAAAAAGAAGAGTTTTAGACTAAAGTCACTAATAATGTGCATGGATAAATAGTTTTTGGTTTATGAAATTAAATAAAATAACGTCACGGTCATGGAAGAGACCATAATTGCTGTAAACTGTAACCGCATACGCGAAAAGATAGTGTAATTAGGAATTTACAATATTTATATTTATTCAGAGTGTCATTATTATATTTATAGAAAATGTCAATTCAATAAAATTCAAGTTAACAACCTACTATTTCTACATACTTATTTATTATGTATACTTTTATTATATCCGGCATTTCGATCGACGTCGATATTACGTTCACTGGCAATCCCAAACCAGATCCTGTTTTATCCATACTAATATTATAAATTTGAAAGTGTGTTTGTTTGTTTGGCTTTCTTTCACGTCGAAACGGAGTGATGGATTGACTTGATTTTTTGTGTGGAGATAGTTGGAGGGCTGGAGAGTGACATAGGCTTTTTACCGTGGGAAATTATCTCATTTCCACGGGTAAACACGTTATAATACTACCCAAAAAATTTTTTGACTAGTATTACTTGAAATTTGGTATTAATGCCTTTAAATATATTTAAATAAATACGTATTTTAGAATTTTTCGAAATTCAGCCCATAAGGGGGTAAAATAGGGGATAAAAGTTTGTATGTAACCTACCATTTTAAAAATTTTTGTAGTTTTAGCGCGAGTGAAGACGCGGATTCTACTAGTCATTATATAATATTAAAATTATGTTGGTCGTTGTTTTGCCTTCCTTTTAGGCCTGAATTTAGTCGTTAGTAAAGAAAAAAGGGCCGTGATGGATTTTGGGATACCACATATCTTCTATACATATAAAGAAATTCTGAGTCGAATCTGTACATTAAAATATATTTTTTGAAAAATCTTATTGAAATTGTAATTATTATCGATACAGACGCCGAATTTACAATTTTTAGAATTTTTTTGTCAGTTTGTCGGTCTGAAAACGCATCACGAGAAAATCACTGAACAGATTTTGATGAAATTTGGTATGACAATAGCTAGTTATCCGGGTCAACATATAGGATGCTTTTTACTGCGGGAAAATATTTCATCTCTGAGAAATCTATACTAATCGATAAAACGTATGTAGGCACGAACCTGAGCGGAGCGAGGATGAGTCGCTAGTCACTTTATATTTTCTAGGGATAGCGTTTCGGATTCTTAGATTTGCCTGACTAATTTTATTATGAAAGAATATTTGTTTGTCATTTTGCATCTTCTCACGCGGCCATGAAATACTTAATTGATCAATGTAATTTTTTATAGATATGTTTTATGGGCCGGAAAGAACAAAGGTTACTGTTTTTCCAATACATATAACGAAAATATGACAACTTTTATCTCGAAACTAAGGTTTTATATAATAATTGGCTCATAGGCTATACTTTATTGGGACATTACATCTGATTTGTTGGCTAGCATGCAAGGCTGCATATCCGGAGTCCCGGATTCGAGTCCCGGGTCAAGCCAAGTATAAATACAGAGGTTTTCTGTCAAAAATTCTCAATAATAGCTTGAAGTTAATTACACCGTCGGTTCTGCGTCTGACCTCTCATCGACTACCGGACTTTGAAATTGAGAGTGAAAGGAAAAGATAGCTTATGCTTGCACATATTTGTGTACTATAATATTTCCTGTGAAGGTTACAATGAGATTGGCCGCGGTAGCCTAAATATATGTTATATAAATATATATTATATAAAACTAGCATTGCCTATTGTATTGTATACTACATATTGTCTGTCTGTCTGTCTGTCTGTTACCGCATCACAAAAAAATCACTGGAGGGATTTTGATGAAATTTGGTATGGTGATAGATGGTTATCCGGGTCAACATATAGAATACTTTTTACCGTGGGAAAATGTCTCATTTCTGAGAAAAAATACAAGAACTGCAATGTAAGAGTATACTAATAGGTATGTAAAACCTAAGAGTTTGGTTTTTGGTCATCTGAACGCGGGCGGAGCCGCGGGCAATGCTAGTATAGTATAAATCTATACCAACTAATAAAATAAAGAGACAGAGTTTGTTTGTTTGATCGTACTAATCTCAGGGACTACTAATCCGATTTAAAAAATCTTTTTGTATTAGATCGCCCCTTTATTAAGGAAGGCTATAGGCTATATTTATAGCATATAATATATAGTCTATCTATTCCATACTAACCGTTAAAAAGCACCTAGGACGATAGTATCGAATATAGAAATTAAAGGTCTTTTTTTATTTCGGTACATTAATTTTTATTCTATTTTTATTAATAATTAGTTAAAGATTTTGCATTTGGTTTAAAATCGTGATAATTAGATGAACACGAACATTGTTTATAAACCTTGATGAATTCATTAACGTATTTATTATCTCGAACACATATTATTGAATATTTGTATTCATGTGTAATTCATGTACATACATATTACATATAGCCTTTTTAACGCATCACTGCTGGGCATGGACCTTCCTTTATTACAAGGGCGATCTGGCCATAGACCATCGTCCAAAACCATACCACCACGCTGTTGTATATATATATATATATATAGTTACAATGGTAACAAATATTTAAAAGACTTGTATGTCTTTTAAATATTTGTTAAGTTCTCTCAGACATACAGGTTTTCTTACAATGTTTTCCTGTACCGTAAGACAAGTGGTAATAATGTTGGAAATGCGCACATGAAAATATCAGAGGTTCGACACCCGGGATTCAAACTGACTTCACTCGTATTGCCAAGCAAACTCATTACTACTAAGCTACCACTGCTTTACATTATTGAAAAATATTGAATATTATTCATTAATTTAAATTTTATTTTAGTACACTTTTTCAAATCTTTCAACCATAAACAATATTATTTATATACAAAAATAAATATATTTACTTTCGCGTAATTATAATATTTAGTTGATATATTTTAATATTAAGTTTATACCATTAAATGCTGTACTGTTACTATGACTTCCAAAAAGGAGGAGGTTCTCAATTCGTCGAAATATTTTTTTATGTATGTTCATTGTTCACCGTTTACTCAAAGACGCCTGAACCGATTTGGTTTTTTTTTGTTTCAAAGGGTATACTTCCCAGGTAGTCTCATATACATTTTATCGAAATCGGTCGAGCGGTTTTTTCAAAAATCAACAATAAATATTATTTTTTAAATAAATTGTTCAATCGAATATGTTATTAAAAAACTTTCTTCTTACAAATTACCTGCTTATTACGTCTACGCTAAAAATGGAAAAATTTATACTTAAAAAAACTCACTTCCAGGCACTAAAATGTAAAAAATAACTAAACGGGGGATTTCATTTAGAATAGATACAGTTTTTTTTTTTAGTTTTTATTTTCGCACTTTTGAAGGGTTTCTGGAAGAAATCTCTTATAGAGATAAGTTATCCTTTGTGGACATCCTGTTACTTTATTTTCTATAACATATATTTTATGGTACATAAATAAATAATTTAACGTACATAATAATAATGCTGTCCACCTTCATGCTGTGCTTTAGTCTTGTTCTATTGAAAAGTGATCGTAATCCTAACACAGCAAAAGGTCAAGTGTTATTTATGCAAGAAATAAATAAATTAATTAGAGACTTGGTTAACATAAACAATGCAATATACAAATACGATGCATACGATGTTAGGTAATAAGATTTAATATACAGTGTTTTTATACTACGAGGAAAGTGGAGAAGGTATCAATGATAAATAAATATATATGTTGGGATATTAACACATAGCACCATCTAGTTCCATGATAAGCTACGAAGCTTGAGTCATGGAAACCAGATAGTTGATACACTACACATACCTATGTATATAACTTTAAATACATACATATTACAAATATAAACAGCCATGACTAGAGTACAAACATTCGTGCTCATCACACAAATGAATGCCCCAGCGGGACTCGAACCCGCGACCACTGGCACAGCAAGTAGGGAACTACAAACTGAGTCAAGCGTGTCGTCAAATATGTAATAAAGATATTTCTATCTTTAAGGATCCCAAGGGGACAATGGGTTCAATAGAAATAAACTACTTATATTAATATTACATCACACTTTTATTTGTATGTGTGTATGTTTGTTACTCATTCACAATGCAAAAAAAAATGTGCACAGATAAACTACGTTTTGGAGTAACGCTGTCTAATACACTACTATTTGCTAAAAGATGACGCTGCCTATACATAATATCTATACAAATAAATAAAATTGGAGTGTCTGTTTGTAATATGAAAATAACTAGTGAAAATTGAAAAATAAAACAAAAATGAAAACTCCCATATAGGAGATGTGCGGTAAATTAAAAAAAAAAAATAAAATAACATTAAAATATTTGTAGGTCTGTTTGTTCCGGCTAATCTTCAGAACGGCTGGACCGATTTAAACGGGACTTTCACCGGCAGATAGCTGATGTTTTAAGGAGTAACTTAGGCTACTTTTATTTTAGAAAAAAGTAAAGGTTCCGCGTAAAAAATGAAAACCCATGAAATTGTGAACGACTCCGCGTACCTAGGGACGCACCCGAGCGAAACGAGGATAAGTTGTTAGTTAATATAATAAAAAGTAAAAATTTAAAAATGTGTTTGTTACACTTTTGCTGTAACTGCTCTTTTCAACCGACTTCAAAAAGGAGGAGGTTCTCAATTCGCCTGTATGTTTTTTTTTTTTTTTATGTTTGTTACCTCAGAACTCCGTCATTTATTAACCGATTTGGACAATTTTTGTTTTGTTTGAAAGAGTATACTTCCAGATTGGTCCCATTTAAATTTCAAAAAAAAATACCACCCCTAAGGGTGGAAAAACAACTAATGATGAATTTTACCTACTTCTAATTGTCATATTGACTTGAAACGTTGCAAGTATTTCTATTTCCGTTGATAGTACAGTGGTTCGGTGTTGTTGACCTGATCTGATGGCAAGGCCAGAAGGTGGATAGGTGGAACTCTTTAACGGCTAATAGGAGATACTTTGAGTTTGGGCTTATTTTGTTTGATTTGACAAGCCTAACACGTTAGAATCCTTACTTTGCTACTATTGTCTACACTAAAAAGGGAAAAATAAAAACTTTTTAACAAAAAAATTAAAACCGACTTCAAACAAAAGCACTAAAAAGTGAAAAATAACTGATTGGTAGTTTTCATTTACTATACATACCTAATCAAATATTTTCGAAGTCGGTGTGCTTTGCTTTGTATGGGCTGGGACCGATTTCAAAAATATTTGATTAGGTATGTATTTAATAGGTAGGCTTTAATTACTTAGCCAAAGCACACCGACTTCGAAAATATTTGATTAGGTATGTATAGTAAATGAAAACTACCAATCAGTTATTTTTCACTTTTTAGTGCTTTTGTTTGAAGTCGGTTTTTATTTTTGTGTATTGTAGAGAAGAAAGAAACAAAATGAATTTCACTTAATACTATAGTAAAGATAATACTAAAAAAAAATATTAAACAAAGAAGATTCATGAGAGTTGGTCGATATATCATTTTTTTTAATTTATGGTGAATACCAAACCTACCAAATAAACGTAATTTCGCATGTTTATAAATGCTTAAAAAAGTGTTTAAATTAACGTCTAGGTTTTTTAACCCATCATCGCATTGTGTATCTGATGGGTGCAAATTAGATTTCGGTTAAGATAAAATTAATATTAATATATAATTAAATTTAGTATTACATATATATTAACATAAAAAGAATAAAAATTTAACAATAAATAATAATATTAAAGCTGAAGAGTTTCGTTGGATGTTTATTTAAATTAAACTTTGAAACTAATTTTCTCACTCTATCACATTTGAAAAAATCCTTTTGCATTTTTAACATATTTTTTTGAAGATTGTTTTTAACCATGTCTATTTACGAGCAATTATATATAGACAAACTATGCAAGAATAGCCGTGGACCAAAGCTAGTATAGGCACTAAACGATTTCACATGTTTTTCATAGTCCAGTCTAGAAAAAGGATATTTTACATCCACAGCGAAATAATAATTATAAAATGTATTATTTCAATTTCATCAATCCTTATTAAATCAGATCGATTTTTTCGACTTCTTAGGACTACATTTTTTAAACACAGTATATTGCTAAATTTTGTATTATAACATAAAGTAAATATGCTATTTTTTATTTCATGATTTGTAAATAACTTACTTGAACTACCTTTAACACTTCGCGCACTTGTACAAACCATCGATGACACTAAAAACGTCAATATGACGTTAAAAAACATGGTTAAAACAGATTTTTTAAACGGGTTAAGTTAAAAATATAGTTATTATTTGAACCGTAAATATAATATATCATAATGCACACTAATTCACTTCAACGGTTAATATGATACTGGCGGGAACGTTCCTTTCAACTTACTTAAAAGTGTAATTTCGGTTAAACAGAGAAAGATGTGGAGACGACGTAAATGTTGCAAAAAAAATTTTTTTTTTCTAATTATTAATAAGTTTTAAAATAAATAAAGCAAAATTTTAAATGGTCGTGTGGCGGTCGTTGCCACTGGCAGTATAGACTACTATACAGGTAGTTGCGAGTTCGAATGTGATAAATGTAACATTTTTGAAAATTTCACTCATACATACTTTTAACACTACTACACGTTCATTTAATTCCTTTATAATTTTTATATATTATCATAATCAAACAAAACGCTTAAAATACTATAGTAGTGCAAAATATTTTTACTGTAACACTAAAATAAATCAATTATGTATTGATATGGATATTTCTATTGAGTTAGAAACAAAATCAATGACGTAAAAAGGAAACAAAGATTAAATAGGCAATACTTAGATACAATGTTTAAATCTAAATGTTTATATCTACTCTCTATACAAACATGTAATATATAACAGAAATGCCAAGAACATCCTGAAAAACAAAATAATGTATCCAGAAAATATATTTTGTGACTGTTCTAAATATTTTGTGAGAATTTGTTCCTATATAATTATTAATAACTAGCGACTCACACTCGCTTCACTCGGGTTCGTCCCTAGGTTGATTGCCCATACAAACTTTCATCCCCGTTTTCGCCTTCTTAAGGGATGATTTTCAGGATAAAAAGTATCCTATGTCCTTCCCAGGGTCTCAAACTATCTTCTTAGCAAATTTCATCTAAATCGGTTCGGTAGATCCAAATTCACAAATTTTACCTCTTTATAATATTAGTATAGATTAAATAGCTGTATCAAAATCACGAGCAGAGACGCGGTCATAAGCTAATTTGCCATAAATATTCATTGAATGTCATTCGTATGAACTCTTTTTCTTAGTTGAAAGCTCTACACCTTTTCCTGTTATCAAAATGCTATCATTGTACTCGTATTATACAGCTGTAGTGACACAGAACACGAGGTTGAGTCCCTTTTTGTTGCCATCTATAATCTATTAGTAATGCTACTGGTTTTATTATTTGAGGTGATTTATTTTAATTTCCTACACCTTCGAACGCATGTAAAGCCTATATCCTGCGCCTTTCTCTAATCGTGTTTGAATGCAGTTTCGCCGTATTGTATGTTTGAGGGAATACAATCTGTACTAATATTTTAAAGAGTTAAAGTTAGTGATTTGTGAGTTTGTGAGTTTGTGACGTTGTAGGGGGTAATCTATGGATGTACTGAACCTATTTAAATGAAATTTGGTAAGAAAATAGTTTGAGACCCTGGAAAGGACTTTTTATCTCGGAAATATCCCTTAAAGGGGTGAAAATGAGGATGAAAATTTGTATGGGAATTGAATGGGAATATTTTATACTCGTAATTTACCTATTTAGCCAGTGTCCATAAGATTGGTCGTCGTGATCGAAACTGATCATGGGTATGCTATTATCATTTTGGTACAAGCGTCTCTAGATGCCGATGAGGTTTTTTTATACATCATTATAAAGGTATATAATATTAATAATAATAATAATAAAAACTCTTTATTGTACACACAAAACAGGACAAAAAAACAATACATTGATAGAAAAACGCACAAGTGGCGGCCTTGTCGTTAAAATAGCGATTTCTTCCAGGCAACCTTTAGGTGTGAACAAATAACAGAGTAAAGAAAAATAAAAATGATACTTTTACATACATATATACATAATTCTATAAGGTATATTATCGGTATATGCTTATAAATTAAAGACTATTAGCATAATAGATAATTCCTCTTTCTATTGTAGAAAACCGTAGGAAAATCCGTCCAGTAGTTCCTGAGATTAGCCCGAACAAACATAAAGTATACAGGTGACTTTATTTATAATATTTAGCGATCTCCTTACCTTTTGCCAAGACAGAGAATTTCACTATGGTGAACGTGCCATAGGTAGTTTAGTCACTCGAATATTTGTGATTTTACTAATAGAGATGACGGGATTTCCGGAGCTTTTCCTTTTAACAATATTATGTTATCCTGCTAGTAAATATTATGTGTGTCCGAAAAACCTTTATTGTTACTGGAAACAATGATGGACACGAATATGTAAATAGTACTAATAATATAAGGAAATAATAATACTATAGGTACATATAATAAAGTTGTAACTAAGCCGGATCTCTACATTAAATATTTTTTGGAAAATCTTATTGAAATAAACATTTTTATCGATACAGAGGCCGAATCTATAGTTTTTAGAATTTTTGTCTGTCTGTATGTCTGTCTGTCCGTCCGTCTGTCCGTCCATCCGTCCGTCTGTCTGTTACCGCATCACAGAAAAACCACTGGAGGGATTTTGATGAAATTTGGTATGGTGATAGCTGGTTATCCGGGTCAAAATATAGAATACTTTTTACCGCGGGATAATATCTCATTTCTGAGAAAAAATACAAAAAGTGTAATGTAAGAGTATACTAACTAGCTGACAGCGACATGATGAAGTTAGCTGCATTCCTTCCTTTTACAAACAGAGAGTTTTGACATACGAGATGAAATCTTTAGCTATTTTTGTTCTATTACGCCAAAGTATAACTTCTTACTATCGTACATAAGTACACATACACACACGTTTTTTTATATGAAGACGTCTAAAGATAAAACAATCACCTTTTTCTCGAACACAAGTATTAGTCAAAATAAGGACTGAAAAATTGTTAATAAATGTTTCTTTTTAAATTATTTTAATTAAAACAGTAACCAATTAAGTCAGGAACAATTTAACGGGAAATAAAAAAAATCAAGGCATCAGTATCAACAATCACGTTTATTCAACTTAACAATGGATACATACTTCTAATAATTCGTGAGCTAAGCTACATACATGCATATTACAAAATATATAAAGTTACGTAAATAGCACTCGTTGCATTAGAGAATGGTAGTAAAATATTCGACTAACGTTTTGCTCTAACTACGTTCAGGCTGTAACAGTAAATTTTTATTTTAAAGCAGCATGTTATTTTTGAAACTCGTCATTCAGGGGAAACCCCGGGATAAAAATTACGTTCGAAAATGTATTTTCAACATAAAAATCGATTAAAACTGAAAATATATTATAAACTAGCTTGATTCCCCATACAAACTTTCATTCCCATTTTCACCCCCTTAAGGGATGATTTCCGAGATAAAAATTATCCTATGTCCTTCCCAGGAGCTCAAACTATCTTCTTACCAAATTTCATCTAAATCGGTTCAGTAGATCCAGAGATTACCCCTTACAACGTCACAAACTCACAATCTCACAAACTTTACCTCTTTATAATATTAGTATAGATAATCATTAAACACGTATTTTTGCATGCGGTGTTCATCTTAAAAGGTAATGCAATAGCAATAAGAACTTTGTTAACATACTTTGTAAGAATAAAATCTAATCTAAAAAATATTATAATACATTACCCATTAGGTATTTGATGGTGTCACAAAGTGCATTATATTGTAACAGGTTATACGCAATGTAAAAAATAATTATAATTAATAAAAAAACAGTTTTTAAAAGGAAAACACTAAAAAGAATAACTCAAACAAAACAAAAAGAATGAATGTCATGCATCCCTGCAATCTGACGTAACAAAAAGTTGGGGACGAAGTGCCATAACTCGCGTTTTGTTTAATATTAGGAAATATGATTCGTAAGTGTAAGAAGAAACTTGTTATAATGCTTTAAGTGTATTTATAAGTAGGACAATCATTTATAATAAAAATTGATTAGTTACTAATCTAAAATAATAATACTAATTATGAAATAAAGTATAAAATGAAACACTTTTAGGTTTTTATACACCATTTTTAGGGTTCCGTACCCAAAGTGTAAAACGGGACCCTATTACTAAGACTCCGTTGTCCATCCGTCAGTCCGTCTGTCTATCTGTCCGTCACCAGGCTATATCTCATGAACTGTGATAATTAGACAGTTGAAATTTTCACAGATTTTGTATTTCTGTTGCGGCTATAACAACAAATACTAAAAAATTGAATAAAATAAATATTTAAGGGGGGCTCCTATACAACAAACGTGATTTTTTGCTCGTTTTTATAGATAATGGTACGGAATCCTTCGTGCGCGAGTCCGACTCGCACTTGGCCGGTTTTTTTACAAGTACCAGAGACAATACTATATGGGATCAACAATTCAATTCGTTTATTTCGTGGCTTCTAGGAATGCCAGTTGGGCACAATTTACTTCGCCAATGTCAGTCACATAGAATGGAGGAGACACGTTATATATAGAATGACCGGTAAAAAAGAAAAAAAAAATCACTAGATTTGATAATGAGACAAATAAACAAATCTAGTACTGTGTCGAATTGTAAAAAAAATGATGATAAATTGCTACTTTGTTTTTGAAATTGGTAAGAAATTTTTAAGTTACACTTTTTTGCTCTTAAGTCTTAGCATCTGACGAGGAGTCAATACACTTTATTGCCAATCTTTCTGACGCGAACTATAGGAACTATAAAAACTATTTAACAAAAAAATAAAAACCGACTTCAAACAAAAGCACTAAAAAGTGAAAAATAACTGATTGGTAGTTTTCATTTACTATACATACCTAATCAAATATTTTCGAAGTCGGTGTGCTTTGGCTAAGTAATTAAACCTACCTATTAAATACATACCTAATCAAATATTTTTGAATTCGGTCCCAGCCCATACAAAGCAAAGCACACCGACTTCGAAAATATTTGATTAGGTATGTATAGTAAATGAAAACTACCAATCAGTTATTTTTCACTTTTTAGTGCTTTTGTTTGAAGTCGGTTTTTATTTTTTTGTTAAAAAGTTTTTATTTTTCCCTTTTTAGTGTAGACAATAGTAGCAAATTAAGGATTCTAACGTGTTAGGCTTGTCAAATCAAACAAAATAAGCCCAAACTCAAAGTATCTACTATTAGCCGTTGAAGAGTTCCACCTATCCACCTTCTGGCCTTGCCATCAGATCAGGTCAACAACACCGAACCACTGTACTATCAACGGAAATAGAAATACTTGCAAAGTTTCAAGTCAATATGACAATTAGAAGTAGGTTAAATTCATCATTAGTTGTTTTTCCACCCTTAGGGGTGGTATTTTTTTTTTTTAAATTTAAATGGGACCAATCTGGAAGTATACCCTTTCAAACAAAACAAAAATTGTCCAAATCGGTTAATAAATGACGGAGTTCTGAGGTAACAAACATAAAAAAAAAAAACAAAACATACAGGCGAATTGAGAACCTCCTCCTTTTTGAAGTCGGTTGAAAATCCACAGCAAAACCTGTCGCCGCAGTGCAATCATGGGGCGTTGCAGGAGCGCACACATTACAACTATCGACGACGCGTGTGGCTCAGTTTGTAGTGACCCTACTTGCTGTGCCAGCGGTCGCGGGTTCGAGTCCCGAATTCATTTGTGTGATGAGATGTATGATATGATTTGTACTCCAGTCATGGGTGTTTATTAAATATGTTATATTATGTATGTATTTAAAGTTATATATTATGTGAAGTGTATCAACTATCTGGTATTCATAACACAGGCATCGTAGCTTGGAGTATGTAGCATGGAACTAGATAGTGCTGTGTGTTAATGTCCCGACATATTTAATTATTAAAACTACCCTACACTATTTACCTCCTGGCTGCATCATCAGAACTGCTCAATTCAGAAATTATTATAACATTATCCTGATTCTATACAATTTCATAAAAGTTCAAATCGATAATCACAAGTGAAGCTAAATAAGAAATCATAATTATTTTCATTTTTAAATAATTAAAAATTAGCGCTATCTGTGCGTACATTGTGGAACTATTATAAATAATATGACACTAAACTTGTTACTTAGTGCTTTAGTATGTCACCGGTAGATGGCAGTATTCATATTTGTTTTAACAATGTAATTTATGTATATTAATTTTAATAATCGAAGTAATTTATATAAATTCATAAATTATTTACTAAAAACAAATATATTTTAAAAAAATAATAATTATAAAATAATAATAATTGTAACAATATTATAAAAATAATAATAATTGTAACAATATTTTAAAATTTCTCCAAAATAAATAATAGCTTTGATTATAAGATTAATTATTCTTGAGTATTTCAAAAGTCTTATTTTATTTAATCCATCACTCTTTACCACATTGATAAATAATACTCAGAAACTGTTATTTACTCTTGACATACAAAATTTTAGGACATTTTTTAATCATTACATTTTGTCTTTTACAAGATCATCTAAACAATTTATTGTCACGATAATTTTTCTGGTCTGGAAAAAAATATAGCACAATTTCTTTACACGCAAACTAATCATTTTATATTTACTATTTACCTAATAAGCAACTTTTCTATTAAATTGGACAGATATCTATAACATTCAAGTTTTATACCCCACTCGCACTGTACCACGGTAATATTACATAATTACATTACCGTGGCTGTACCCTCACTAAAAATACTTGTTGACGTAGAATCCATACTAATATTACAAATGTGAAAGTGTGTTTGTTAGTTTATTTGTTTGTCCTTCTTTCACTTGACGATTGACGTGATTTTTTGTGTGGAGATAGTTGGAGGGCTGGAGAGTGACATAGGCTACTTTTTACCGCGGGAGATTATCTAATTTCCACCGGAAAACACGTTATAATACAATCCAAAAAAATATTTATGATCAGAATTACTTGTAACTTGGTATTTGTTCTTCAATAAAATTAAATAAATACGTGATTTAGCATTTTTCGAAATTCATTCTTTAGGGTGTAAAATAGGGGATGAAAGTTTGTATGAAACTACCTATTTAGATATTTTTTTAAATTTTAGCGGGTTCTGCTAGTATATTATATAAGGCATTTTCCCTCAAAAACTTTATTTCGTTACAGTGCGATGTAGAAGTAACAAACTCACTGCCTAACTATCGCAGTTATAATATCACGGCTTAAGAATTTAATTCTCAAAAAAATACAATTCTCTTAAGTATTTGAGAAAACAAGATACATCTTAATCTACACTACTATTATAAAAGAAGAAAGATTTGTATTTTTGTATGTTTGTAACGAATAAACTCAAAAACCTACCTAAATCGGTTCAGTAGAACCGATTTAGGTGACATTTGGTAAGAAGATAGGTACACAAAAATGTAGAACTATAGAAAATAAATTTATCGGTTAGAATAATGTGGGTAGGTATACAAAAGCATCATGGATCATTACATATTGCTTTAACGATTGCAATTAGATAGCAATTTATGGGAACGCATATTAGGTAGTTTATTTTTGAACAAAAAGTATTTAAATCAAGATATTAAACAATAAATGCACAATAAAAATGTTAATAGCCAAGTATTAAAGATTATTTATATTTAGGTTCAATTATTTTAGTGTCTTGAAAATATTAGTGTTATTTTCAGACAAACGTGAATAAAGCCATAAGTAAGTGCTAGTCGAGAGGTGTGTGCATGTTTGTTAGTCTATCACGCCGAAACTGCTAAACGAATTTGGATGAAATTTTCGTCTCAGATAGATTATGACCTAGAATAACATATAGATTACTGTTAGGCACCTAGGGACTTTCCCGAGCGATGCTAAGGTAAGTCGTTTGTGTAAAAATGAAACCAAAACATAGAGTCATTGTTTAATAAAATCATACAACAATAAACAACTATTAATGAGTTACATAATATTATAAATATTTACAGGCCATAGGTTAAGGAGCAAATAATATTTTAAACTATTTGATAATATAATAAATAAAGCAATTCTATAGGACATTATTTTTATTATTAAATATTATTAATATTCAAAGTTATACATATAATATAATAATTGAGATATAAAGGAAAATTTTAAAGTTTTTATTTGCTTAACCCACCATCTTTGGCTGGAGTGTTGTATAATGGGTAAAAAATGGAATGTAATTTAGTAAGAAGATAATTTGAGACCCTGAGAAGGACATAGGTGTTTATATCGCGGCAATGATCCTTTATGAGGGTGAAAATGGGGATGAAAGTTTGTATGGGGAATCAACCCAAATTACAGAACAAACAATTACAGAATAAACCCAAAAATAGTTTTTAAATCATTTACTATACATTTATCGAGTCTTATCTAAATTAATTGGAAATAGCTTAAAAACTAAACATTTATTTAAATGCAATCATAGTATATGCATGTATCACGAGTTTATTTTTGTACTTTAAGTATTCAAAACATATCTACAACGGAACATTTTGATTATTATTATAACTTAAAATATATTGCAATAGAATTTTTAAGTTGATCAATTCATAACTTTTCATATTATTTAAAAAAATTAATAACAATGTCAATATGTGTTAAAAACTTGTAGGATGATGCTAATGAATATATGGAATGTTTCAAAACATTTTCATATGTATAATATATGTACCGATGTTCGAATTAATCCTTACTAATATTATAAATGTGAAAGTTTACATGTTTGGATGGATGTTTGTTACTTAATCACGCCAGAACGGCTAAGCGGATCTGGATGAAATTTGGCACAGAGATAGATTATAGTCTGGAATAGCATATAGGTTTTTTATCCCGAAAAATTTACGGCTCCCGTGGGAATAATTTGTTTTCGTCTAGGGACAAGCCCGAAGAGAAGCGAGGGTTAGTCGCTACTACGAAATAAAGACACCACATCTTCTCTATTGAAAATTATACATAAATTAAAATTCATGTAACTAGAACGGAATTTTAAGTAAAACCAAGAAAGAGTATAGAAGAAAAAAAAACACACTTTTCAAAGTAGTCTATATACACGTCCTAACAAACATTTTTACAAAATAAATAATGGCATTACCTAAATTAAGTATCTACTTATGCCTAACTAATGGAAAAAACTTAACATAAAATAGAATATCACAGCATTTAAAATATAATACTTATTTGGTTGATTTATAGAAGAACTAGAAGTCCAATAGGTTCTGTGATGCTTGGGCTTGCAGTTCTCATGTTTATTGGTGTCTAAACACATAGCATATGCCATCAAATGTGGGATAACAGATTGCTCATAACTAGAAGTGAAAAGATGCTGCCATGGACCACTAGCGAATACCGCGACGTCCTCTCCTCCATGCGTCTCCTGATCTAGAGGCACCAAACTTGGATACGAGTAGTCGAGGTTACCTGAAAGAATATAAACTTTATTCAGGCGTTTTTCTCTATATTGTTTTAGTATTCAAGAGTAAATATCGATAATAATGTTGTATCGATAATAATGTTCATTTCAGTAAGATTTTCCAAAAAATATTAAATGTACAGATTCGGCTTAGTTACAATTTTATTATATGTATAGACATCATTCCCTTACATTTTTTTAGATTTCTACAACTTCTTTTATTACTACAATGAATAATGTTTTTGTACAAACTACAAGGTTAGTAGATTATGTTAAAAAATCTACAGTTCAGCTGAGTGTCTTCAAACAGTTCTATTCAGTAAAAATATATTTTATACCAATATTATATAAAAATTATGGGCTTTAACTTGATTAAATAACACAAAAATATAACAATTATTTGGTGTCTCAGGATTTGTCGGAAATCAGAATATAGATAAGGAAAACGAGAGTAAATCCGTCAAGGCTAAGGTCGTGACGGGAAAATAAACAAAATACTCACGCTTAAAAAATTCACTATGTAACGTCACGTCTACTCTTCCTTCGTTATTAATCGAAGCCGCTTTTCCGTTCGCATAGCTTATCGTAGTATACGGTTTTCCATCTGCTGCATTTACGTTGTCGACCACCCCTAAAATATCATTGCCCCTTGAGGGGTATCCAGCTACTGTCATTGTATGGGCGTGGTCTGAAGACACAACTATAAGGGTGTCATCTTCGCTTGTCATCTCCTTGGCCTTCTTAACTGCTTTCGCATATTCTACGGTCTCGTCGAGCGCCAAGAGCGCATAGCTGTCGTGATGCGCGTGGTCTATTCTGCCACCTGTTAATAATTATTTCTATTATTAATTAAAATACAATAAATTAAAAAAAATGAATATTACTAGAATGTAATATTCACAATACCATGCGTTTATTTTTGTACTTAATGTAATTAAAATACAACATGAACGACGTAACTTGTATTATGATAATCAAAATGATCAATTATCATAACTCAAATTCAAAATTACATCGTTAGTCATTAAAAAATTATAAAGTGTTGTTTAAATTTCGTTTATTTTCAACAATCTATTATACAAAAAGTCGCGTTACATTCATCAATCAAAGTTGCATTCAAGACAGAAATAAAATTTCTATGAAGAGTTCTATTCTATTACATCCAAGATATCCTTGAAATATATAATAATAAATAAATAAAATAATAAATACGTTGGGACATTAACACACACCACCATCTTAGTAGTTCCATTGTAAGCTACGAGGCTTGTGTTATGGATACCAGATAGTTGATACACTACACATATGTAGCTTTAAATACATACATATTAGAAGTATAAACACCCATGACTGAAGTACATACCTTCGTCATCACACTAATTAATGCCCCCAGCGGGACTCGTACCCGCGACCGCTGGCACAGAAAGTAGGGCCACTACAAACTGAGCCAAACGTGTCGTCAAGAAATATTATAATATCAAAAGTCGTGAAATATATATTTTTTAAATATCAAAATTCAACTTTGACCGCACGATCTTTCTTTTATATTACATATGTATAAGTTTAAAAAGGTTTTAGTAACGTAAGTAAAGAAACACGCGACAAAAGACAGCAAACTTGTTTTTTATAGCAATACAACACTAGTTAATTATAGCAAATAAGACCAAGATAATTGCGTGGCATCACTTAAGTAGGTCTTGGTCCAATTCAATGTTGAATTCTTATCAATAAGGAAAATAATTAATATGTATGTTTTTCTAACTATTTCCGCTCAAGATATTTTCTTATAAGCTTATGCACGTGCCACACGTGTAATGACGTAATAAATAGATATGAGAAAAAAGCAATTTATAAAAAAGTTTAGAAGTTATAATGTTTTTATTGAGATCAAAGTATGCAGTAACCGTTTACTAGGTACATTTTTGGACAATCCTCCTTCTTACCGATATGTCACGGACATTCCCAGTTCTTTTCATATAAAAACGTATTTTAGCGACAACCGGTGAATATTTGTAAAAACCATGTAATGGTTGGGAATGCAATTACCATAGACATAGCTTTGTTACCAGTACAAAACAAAAAAAAAACAAAAATTGAGACATTTCCTGTTCTTTGCATGTACACTTCATTTAAACTGGTTTGTATTTAAGTAAAATAAAAATGTTTTGCAGTCATCTTATCTTTTAATTATTGCCTGCCAAGTGATATAATTGCAGTTACGTCGAAAAGTTCTAAAAATATATAATAAGTTATCGCCTCCACTAGTGAAACACCCATCCACGTACAGTGACAGTTGTACAGGAGTTTTATCTATGCATATAATAAATTTGTAACTAAGCCGAATCTGTACATTAGATATTTTTTGGAAAATCTAATTGAAATAAACATTATTATCGATACAGAGGCCGAATCTATGGTTTTTAGAATTTTTGTCTGTCTGTTACCGCATCACAGAAAAACTACTGAAAGGATTTTGATGAAATTTGGTATGGTGATAGCTGGTTATCTGTGTCAACATATAGGATACTTTTTACTGCGGGAAAATGTCTCATTTCTGAGAAAAAATACAAAAACTGCAATGTAAGAGTATACTAATATGTAAAACCTAAGAATTTGGTTTTTGGTTATCTGAACGCGGGCGGAGCCGCGGGCAATGCTAGTTAGGTATAAATTTGTTTTGTTTATATATGTAATGAGTTATTATTTTTTTCGATATTTTTTTATGTAAACAACAAAAATTCTGGAATGAAGAGAAACAACTGTTTCTGTTATCTATTATTTTCTAAGTTGAATCTGTACGTTAAATGTTTTTTAGAAAATCTTATTGAAATATTCATTATTATCGATATAGAGACCAAATCTGTAGCTTTTAGGATTTTTTGTCTTTCTGTCTATCTGTCTGGGAACGCATCACGAGAAAACCACTGGACAATTTTTGCTTAAATTTGGTATGATGATAGCTGATAATCCGGGTTAACATAATGATTATTTTTTTCCAGTATGAAAATAACTCATCTCTGAGTAATTTATACCAATATAAATGAAACTTTGACATTTTCTTAATTACCGACTATAAATTATAACCATTTAAGTACCTGACCTTGTGCCAATATGGACTAATGCACAAAATATTTTATATTTATTTAGTGACATACTTAACGCCATGTTTACCCAAGTAACAGACTTATTGAAAATTTATATTATTAACCAACTATCAGTACCTACCTGTTTTAAATAAATAAAGGTTAACCCACGGTGATAAAAACTGATAAGGAGCTCAAAACATTGTACTCGTATAGCATTCTAAATTACTACATAAGTGGCCTTAGTTCGAATATAAAATAATATATTCTAATACCTTCAACAAACAAAAAGTATCCATTTTCACTTCTGCTCAACATTTTGATGGCCACTTCAACCATTTCTTCTAGACTGGGTTGGTTGTTAGCTTGTAAGTGGTAAGACATGTGGTCGCTCTGGAACAGACCTAGAAGGTATTCCGGAAGATCATCAGAGTTGAAAACCTGAAAAGTATGATTATTTATAACAATTTCATAAGCCAGAAAAAACACTTGGTGTAATGTCTATTGACTTTGTTGTCACACTTTTATAAAGAAGATACTCAATTCGCGTGTACTCTACACGTTGTTTTAGTCTATTTACGCGTTAGGTATCGCAAATGTGAATCGAATTTAATTATCCTTTTTTTATGAATTTTAAATATATGTATTCAGGTCTTTTTAACGTCCCACTGATGGGTTTTGGCGTCATTTCAATACGAAAGAGATTACAGTCCACCACGCTGACCAAGTTCGGGTTGGCGGATATCAGATGTCTTTCCAAAAACTTGCTTTGTTCTCTCAGACATGCACGGTAAAGGAAAACTTGAAGAAACTTTCAAGATGTTTTTGTTCACCGTATAATAAGTGATAATCATGTTTGGAAATGATTCTCATATTAAAATATCACAGGTACGAGACCCAGGATTTGAACCCGCTTCACTCGGTTTCCCAAGCGAGCGCGCTACTACTAGGCTACCACGGCTTTTTTATCAATTGTACCACTTTAAGTATAAATGATTAGTAAAAGTAAAAAATGTTTATTTGTATGTATATTTGTTGCACCTTTACGGTGATCCATTCCGGATTTAAAGGTTTAGAACGCAGATAGACAACACGTTTGACTCAGTTTGTAGTGACCCTACTTGCTGTGCCAGCGGTGGCGGGTTCAAGTCCCGCTGATGGTATTCATTTGTGTCTCACACAGATGTTTGTACTTTAGTCATGGGTGTTTCCATTTATAATATGTATGCATTTAAAGTTATATATGTGTAGTGTATCAACTATCTGATGTCCATAACACAAGCCTCGTACCATGGAACTATAGTGCTGCGTATTAATGTCCCAGCATATTTATTTATTTATAGACTATGACTTGGAATAATACATTGAGTATTAGTGATAACATTTGCCAATAGGCGGCGCTGATCATTTACCAAAAGATGAATAGACACATACACTCACATGTATATATGTATTATGTATATAGATTATACTAGATTATAGTTTCAAGAAAAAAATACACTCTTATGTAATAGTAGGTAATATTTAAAGTGACTTTAGGTCGATTTACCTTATCGCGCGTAAACCAAATATAGGTACGTTAAAATATTACTTCTATGAATACTTAAAGTATGTTTTGGAAGTTTTTCTACAAATAGATGTGCCTTCAACATACATTCAATAGATTATGCTTATAAGAGATAATCACTTTCGTTGATTTCAGATAGCGGACATTATACTATGAGAAAGCTTTAGGCTGGTTTATAAACACTAGTGTTAGTCCATCGGTCGCCGCGATTCGTTCATACCAATTCATTATTGAAATTTTATAAATAATAATACTCAACTGTTTCTTCTTTACCTATACCTTATATTATATAATATCTATATTAATAAAACTAAGAGTTGCCAACAATTTTTATTGATAACACTAGCTAGCATTGCCCGCGGCTCCGCCCGCGTTCAGATTACCAAAAAACAAATTCTTAGGTTTTACATATTAGTATACTCTTACATTGCAGTTTTTGTGTTTTTTTTTAGAAATGGGACATTTTCCCGCAGTAAAAAGTATCCTATATGTTGACCCGGATAACCAGCTATCATCATACCAAATTTCATCAAAATCCCTCCAGTGGTTTTTCCGTGATGCGGTAACAGCCAGACAGACAGACAAAAATTCTAAAAACTATAGATTCGGCCTCTGTATCGATAATAATGTCTATTTCAATAAGATTTTCCAAAAAATATTTAATGTACAGATTTGACTTAGTTACAATTTTATTATATGTATATATAAAAGCTTGACAATCTACTAAGCAAAAAAAAAAAGAAAATCGATTGACATGCACAGGAGGAAAAGGTACTGACTGAACTGTTTTGTCTTTGCTTATTTATACATATTTGTATTATCTATTCCACGGGAACAGTACATTTTTCCGCGATAAACAGTAGCATGTGTGTTATTCTGATATATGCGCTATATTATTATAAAGTTTTATTAAAATCCATTCAGTACATTTTGCGTGAAAGAGGAACCAACATCCATATATCCATACATCCTCACAAACTTTCGCTTTTATATTATTAGTAGGGTGTATCACCATGACAATAGCAAAAATTTCAAAAAAAGTAGTTATCTCGATTCTTACCTTCATAAGTTCGCTTCTATCACTGACATATTGGTGAGTAGCGTTATTCTGCATTTTATCTTCATGCCACAACTGTATCAAATCTAGCCTATCCTGCCGTCTGCCAGTAGTGTTTGTGGTGAGAGGATTGGTCACATTTGGAAGAAATTCTCTGCGTCCACCGCCCATAATCACCTGGAAGTTAAAAATATTTTTGATTATATTAAAATCTTATAATATTAAATGAGTATTCTTGTACACGTATGTATATATAAATTTATTTTGTGTATCTCGGAAACGGCTCTAATGATTTGTGGATCAAAAAGTCGAGTAAAGCTCGGTCGACCAGGTACAATAACATCATTAATATTTTGGGTTTCAATAAAAACACTAATAAAGTCCGCCAACCCGCACTTGGCCACCGTGATGAACTATGGCTATCCCCCTCCGCCCTCGTATTTAAGGGAGGCCCGTGCCCAGCAGTGGGACGTTAAAAAGGGTTGAATACAATAAAAATAATAAAATTCGCATAATTTTGTTTAGTAGCTATTGACGAGCTTCAGTGTTGTCAACACTAAAAAAATATATTGACAAACAGAGGAGAAAAAGGTATTGAACTTGTCTTTGCCTATGTATATGAAGATGTATGTGTATGCTCCTATAATATATATGTATATTATATAATTAAAACTATCTTTTCGCATTATTTCGCGGATTAATTTTGATTTTTGGTTCCCGACGTTTCGAATGCTTTACAGCAATCATGGTCACGGGAGAGACTAAGGTTATAGACGTCTCGAACACATATACTTGTTACAGACAGTGCCTACCCACTATTTTAAAAAATGATTTTAAAAATTCAAAAATGGAATTAAAGTACCTTACAATATTTGTTGATTTTTGTTTCTTAACATTTAAAAAAAATATTAATTATTATAACTAAATATAGCAATATTATTTATTTAGTTTTAGCTGTTATTATTATAAATATTTACAATTTAAAAAAAAAATTATTACTAATATTATTTAGTGTTGCTATTATTGTATTATGTATAACCATAAGGAATATTAAAAATTAAAAAATATTAATTATTTATGTATATGTAAGCATTATTATTGTTCTATATGTAATTTAAAATAAGTTTAAATATTAATTTTGATTGCTATTATTTAAAGTTAAAATATTAAGCAACACTATTGCAACCTTTATAAACAAAAACGTAAGTATCTACAGTAAGGTAAATGACCGACCGTTAATTCTACTATTTATTATTTATTAAGTATTTATTTCTTATAACGTATTATAATAAGTATATAAATACTTATTATAATATTGTTGACCATGAAAAATACGATACGATATGTTTAATAAATCTATCTTGAATATATGCACTATATATAAAGATCGATGTGTGTATGTATGTGAACTATGAACTCTAAAACGGCTGGAGCGATTTTGATGAAATTTTTAGGCAATCTTCATATTAGCCCAGCGGGTAATCTTGTAAAGTTTGATTGTGATCGGCTTGAACGCGGGCGAAATCGATAGTGGTGGGTACTAATAGTATTTTATTAAAAAATATTTTTTTAAAAAGCATAAAGTAACACTTTAAATAAATACCTTGTAGTAAGCGAAATTTTTAAGGTACATTTTCATTAAATTTTATCCAGTCAAAAAATGTAGTATCAGGTGAATTTACGAGATGAATCCACAATTTTTCTTCTTCTTTTACATATTTTCCAAAAAGATCATTTAAAGTCAATTCACAAATTAATTTAAACTTTAAGCATCTACATATGTATAATAAAATTAACTGATCGCTGTCTGTACGTGGAACATATTTGAGAAAAACTATTATTGGGCGTCTTTATTACCGCAATAGAACTCAACGCATTGATTTTTAGAATTTTTGTATGTTTGTGCGTTTGTGCGTTTGTGCGCGCCTCAGAAACAGCTTAACTGATTTGATAGCAGTTTTCAGTAATGTATTGTAGTAAGCTTCACTTAACATCTAGTATTTGCTTTAGTTCCATCGGTTCATAAATAAAAAAGTTATGTCAATTTAAATAATCATCTAGGGACGAATCCGGCCGAAGCTATTTGATGATTTAAATACAATTTGACAGCGTCAGTAAAGACAAGATAATTTTAATGTTCATTTTCCATACAAACATAAATTGTCTTTATGATGCTAATAAGTTATTTTTATGTAAATAAATGGTACGAGTGGACAAGCTGAAACAATAGTTGCTTACTTGTTATTTCTGAAGGCTGATGTCATTTGATTTTTGTGACACTTGAAATGTTGAAAATGTTATGAAGAAGTAATACTTTCTTAGATATACGCGAATATTAGACATCTATCTAATAGGTACATATAAAAATACATATAATAAAATTCTGAATCGAGTCTGTACATTAAATATTTTTTTAGGAAATCTTATTGAAATAGTCATTGTTATCGATACAAAGGCCGAATCTATAGTTTTTAGATTTTTTGTCTATCTGTTTGTCCATCCGTCCATCTGTGACTCAGTCAGGGAAGCCATCACGAGGAAACCATTGAACAAATTTTGATGAAATTTGGTATGAAGAATGCTGCTTATCTGGGTTAATATATAGGATACTTTTTACTGCGGGAAGATATCACATCTCTGAGAAATGTAACGTAAAACGTAACCATTCGGATTTTTTCGGAGAGACTATTATAGGACCATGTTTTTTGTAAAGCATTCGAAACGTGGGAGCCAAAGATCAAAATAAATGCGCGAAGAAATCCGAAAAAATAGTTTGATTTAAAACGATAAATATTCGTGTAAATATATTATGAATGTATTAAAATCACTTCATAAAAATTTCAACATATCAAGTGTCACGAAAATCAAATGAAAAAGTGTTAATTTACTGAATTTTTTAATATAATTTCTTTTTTTAATTTTTTTGTGATACATTTTAATTTAAAGAAAAAATGGAAAATCTTAAATGTATGTAAGTAATGCGTTTTTTAAGTAATATATAATTCTCGTTTTTACATTTTATATAAATCATTTCTTTTTAAAATTCAATTTTTCCAAATTAAAAATATTTTATTCAGCATTAAATTATTACAATTTTTATTGCACGTTAAGAGTCTACTACCAGTTCGGAAAGAAGATTTTTTTGTTTCAGTTGTGGATTTAGTCAAAAAAATATTAAAGTTAGTCTAAATTTGCTATTTCACTGTGTTAATAGTGGCCAATAGCGTAGCTATGCGAATGCAAATATGCGGTTGTACGGGGCCCCTGATTCAAGGGGGCCCCAGTCGGCCACATACAAAAAGTGAGAAGTTCAAAAACTGTCTCTGTCTGTGGACTACATTTGGTTCCAAATTAAGCAAAAGCGGCACTTCCATCTGTGTTTTGCATTGAGGCCCAAAAAGGCCATTCACGCCACCGATCACTGGCATTAGCGCAACTATTGTAATACAAGTATTTCACAATGTCAAGATATGTAGTAAGCTCATATGATCTTTTATCAGTTAGATCAATTTCATGAGATTGAATTTTATAATATAAACAATAAGTATGCTTAAGTACTTGATATATTAAGCTTGGGATCAACTTTATCTTTACATAATTAATATACACAATACACTATTGCAGCACCACATGTTAAATGTACATATTTTGGTACAGTATTTTTTTAATTTGTTTATACCTCGTTATGATAAGGGATAATAAATACATCATGTGATGTCTTAGCAAACTTATGTAGGTCGGTATATCTTTCATCATTTAATAAGAACCTATCTTATATATACATACACACGCTGCATATCGTATTATTTACTTATTATTCTTAGTCTTGTGGCATTTAGGTGTGCCACTTGGGCACAATTTATTTCGCTAATGTCGCGTGGATGGAAAAACAAGTAAAATATTTTTTTCTCCTCGTTTAATTTTGACAGATTTCAAAAAAAAAGATGTAGCTATTTCGTATTTTACCGTGTACGTTACACGATTTCCGTTATTTTTTAATTAATACGTCTATATAAAAATGTCATATTTTCAAAAAAGTATCGATCAAAAGTCGATTTTTGATCGATGATTTTAAGAAATGAAATAAGTGACAATAAAAAATTTACCTTTCGTTTCCTCTTTCAAATAATTTATAGAAAAAAACAGCATTAAATCATAAGAAAAACTATTTTGATAAATAATTATATGTTAATAAATACTTATAATTTCTTACCTTAAATTGCCTTCCAGGGTTACTCGTCACAAGTTGATACGCGATGTCTTTACACCCCAAATTTCTGCATTCCTCGGGAACATCTGCATCAGATTCCCAGTTCCTTTCAGATGTATGAGCGTACATGCCAGCAGGTGAGGCGTGTGTCACTCTGGTGGTCGTCACAAAACCTGTAAACAATAAGAGATGTAATTTACTTGAGCTTGCGTTTGAGTGGCAAAAGGCAGTGGTAGCCCAGTGGTAACGCGCTTACTTGGGAATCCGAGTGAAGCGGTGTTTGAAAAAGTGGTTTTTGTGTGCGAATCATTTCCAGCATGATTACCACTTATGTTACGGCAAAGAAAAACATCGTGAGGAAACCTGCATGTCTGAGAGAACCTAGCAAGTTTTCGAAAGACATGTGAAATCTGACAACCCGCACTTGGCCAGGATTGGAGGACTATGGACTGATCCCCCTCCCATTAAAGGGAGACCTCGATCGTGCCCAGCAGTGGGACGTTAAAAAGGGATCAATACATAGCGTTTGGCAACGTGATTGAAAATAAGGTAAAACACCTACCACAATCATTAATGAGTATTAGATACATAGGTCATCATTAATTTTAAGACAGATCCAATAATTCTATACGTCGTACATTATATGCTTTACAATGACACTTTACTGACGTTCTTATCTAAACAATAGATCATTAAACGAGAACAATTGTAATTAACTTCATTGTTTTACCTCCCAATAACTAGACCTAAACATATGCAAAATTCTTTCTTGTTACGTTCTTATAATTTTTGTAACAAACAGTTTGTAAATCTATACATATAATAAAATTGTAACCAAGCCGAATCTGTACATTAAATATTTTTTGAATAATCTTATTGAAATAAACATTATTATCGATACAGAGACCGAATCAATTGTTTTTAGAATTTTTGTCTGTCTGTCTGTTTGTCTGTATGTCTGTTACCGCATCACTGAAAAACCACTACAGGGAATTTGATGAAATTTGGTATGGTGATAGCTGGATATCCAGGTGCAAAAACTGCAATGTAAGAGTATACTAATAACTTATCTGAACGCTGGCGGAGATTTTTTATGCTTTGATGTTTTTATATTTAAATGTAATTTTTTTTCTGTTTCATAAATTCCTTGTTGTCTACTCTATGTGTATGTATGTTTAAATTAGTGGAAACTTTGCTGGTTTGTGTAATATTTTATCTGTTATGTACCTACTTATATTATAAAATACTGTGTGTTTCCCAAATATAATAAATATCGTAAATACGAACTACCCTACCTAACAATTATCCTACCTAACAATACCTACGTAACAATTGTTTATAATTTTTATGATAGATCCCAATAAGCTAAATATCTGTAGTTTTTCTTATTAGAGACTAGCGACTCACCCTCGCTTCGCTCGGGTTCGTCCCTAGGTACATTTTGATTTTTTTGAGTGGAACCCTAGTTCTTTTTATAAAACTTTTTAACAAAAAAATAAAAACCGACTTCAAAAAAATCACTAAAAAGTAAAAAATAACTGATTGGTAGTTTTCCAGTTATAGGTGCCAGCCAATACAAAGCAAAGCACACCGACTTCGAATATATTTGATTAGGTATGTATAGTAAATGAAAAAAAAAAGCAAAGTGAGAAGAAAGTATTTTAATAAAATATTGGCTTAAGCCGTCTAAGTCACTTTGATGCTAATTTTAATATGAAGACTGACAAAGTAAGATTCACTTTTATTAGTAGCACTAAAAATTTTGGCTCTGAAATCCGATTCTAACGTATTAGGCTTGTCAAATCAAACAAAATAAGCCCAAACTCAAAGTATCTACTATTAGCCGTTGAAGAGTTCCACCTATCCACCTTCTGCCCTTACGTCAGATAAGGTCAACGATGCAAAAATACTGCACTATTAACAGAAATAGACACACTTGCAAAGTTTCAAGTCAATATGACGATTAGAAGTAGTTTAAATTCATCATTAGCTATTTTCCCACCTTTAGGGGTGTGTTTTTTTTTTAATTTAAATGGGACCAATCTGGAAGTATACACTTTTTAAAAAAAAATTGTCTAAATCAGTTAACAAATGACGGAGTTCTGAGGTAACAAACATAAAAAAACCATACAGCCGAATTGAGAACCTTCTCATTTTTGAGGAAGTCGGTTTAAAATAAAAGTAGCCTATGTTACTCCCTATAACATCAGCTATCTTCTAGTGAAAGTCCCATTAAAATCTGTCCAGCCGTTTCAGAGATTATCCGGAACAAACAGCCAGTCAGACAGACAGACAGACAAACATTAAAATTGTGTTTTTCTTATAAGTACCGTATATAATTTCATATGAATTTAGTAAAACGCTTATATTTTGACATTACAAACAGACACTTCAATTTTATTTATCTGTATAGATAGGTATATTTTTTACATGGACTACGTTCAAATTTTATCAAATTTTTATCTTTAGTAAACCTAATAATATAATAGAAAGCTTATTTCGTATTCACTGTTAAATAAAATGATATTCAATAACAACACGACACTAAAATATTCGAAATAACTTTTATGTATAATATTATTCGAACTAGCGTTCGCGCAGTCGTCGGAATTTGACCATAATAATTGATTTGAGGAAAACACATATGATTAGAATTTACCTGTGTATAAAAAACTGGTTTCTAAATTTTTTTTATTGATAACACTAAAGCTCGTCAATAGCTACTAAACAAAAAAGTCGGTTAACAAACGGAAGAAAAAGGTACTGAATTGTCTTGTCTTTACCTATTTATATGTATCTATATAAATAAAAATGAATCACCGAAATGTATATAAGCGCATATTATCTTTCGATCGACTGCACCAAATTGGATATATATTTTTTTTGTGTTTGTTATTGTCAGGACAAGTTTTGTATAGAAGAATATTAAAAGAAAAAAAAATACTAAAATAAGATTTTTTTAAAATCTCATGATATGAAAAGTGAGTGAGTGAAATAGTTTTTATGCCGGAAATCATCCCTTAAGGGGGTGAGAATGGTGATGAAAGTTTGTATGGGAAAGCAAGCTAGGGATGAACCCGAGCGAAGGGAAGATGAGTCGCTAGTAAAAATTAATTATAATCATTTGCCGTTTGTTAGTCACGCTAAAACTCAAAAGCGGCTGGACCGATTTGAAAAATTCTTTTTTTCTTTTGTTGGGGATATGTCAGAGGTGGTTTAAGTATAAAAAAATAGGGAAAACTAAAAAAAGTTTCTGGAAAATTGAAAAGTCTCGAAGTGTTTATTTTGTGTCTATGTATAGTCTATCTATACCATACTAACCGTTAAAACGTACGTAGTAGTAGTATTATAGTACCTAAGCATAGTAAAAATCGAATTAAAATTTTACAAACAAACATTATCTATGCAAAGAATACCTCAGCTAGCTTTCGCTAATTAACACCAACATGTGAAATATGAGTACATACTTTTTTTAACCGACTTCCAAAAAGGAGAAGGTTCTCAATTCGTCGGAATCTTTTTTTTATGTATGTTCACCGATTACTCAAAGACGCCTGAACCGATTTGGATTTTTTTTTGTTTCGAAGGGTATACTTCCCAGGTATTAAATTTTATCGAAATCGGTCGAGTGGTTTTAAAAAATCAATTTATTAAATATATTTATTTAATAAATTATTATTTATTTAATAAATTGCTTAATCAAATATGTTATTAATTATAAAACTTTCTTCTTACAAATTACCTGCTATAATACGTCTTCACTAAAAACATAAAAAAAACTTTTTAACAAAAAATGAAAACCGACTTCCAGGCTCTAAAATATAAAAGATAACTCAAAGGGTGTTTTTATTTAAAATAGATACTTAATCAGATATTTTCGAAGTCGGTGCCAGTCGAAAATATTTTAAGATATGAATCTCTTAGTTATTATTAATCTCTATTTTCTAGTTAAAATATTACACATCAATTTGTAATGTATTTTACGTATCGAAATGTTTATTATTAGATTTGGTTTGCATCGGCTGGCACCGTTGTGACAAGTCGTTTTTATATTTTTTTTATTGGACCTAGTTATGCAAAAGCAGCCATGTGCTTAAAAGTACCAACAGAATTATAAGCATTTTATTATAAAAAATAAAATAATTATAAAAAATAAACAATACTTATATAAATATTGTTCAATTTTAAAATAACCAGAAAAACAAAACATAGCCCAAGTGCAAATATCGACATAAAAATGCTTATAACTCTGTCGGTTCTTTTACGCACATGGCTGTTTTTGCATAACTGGGTCCAAATATATGTATTTTTTTAATTTGCATTTTTGTTTTTTTTTTTTTTCATTAATAAGTATGGTTTTAGCTTCAAATATGGCAACATATAAACAAACAAAAATTCTACCCTTCAGGCAATTTTAAAACCTTTAAAAAATTCAATTTACACTAACTTTTTTTGAAAATGAAGTACTATTATTAACAACAACAGGTAACTATTTCGTAAATTAACTTTATAGGATTGATTCCACTCATGAACGAATTAGAGACAGGACCTGACATAAAATACAAATGTATGAAAACTAGTTCAACCAAGTGACGCATAACGCACACAAAGATTTTATTACATTATTATAAACACTGATACACAATACAATATTTCTAGTGCTTGAACGTAATCGATAAAATACATATATCGATGAACCAATGAATGACATTTTAGACATTGGTTAGCATAGTCATCATATTTTACATCTTTTAATTTAAAATATCTGTATTTATTATAATAAATTAAATTAATTAAAGAGGCAATAATAATGTGTCAAATAATAATTATTTTTAATTTGATTTATATAAATACGATGGCATTGATGGCAACATTCTGTTGGCCGATAATAATTTTAATGAACAAATGAATATCGGGTGTATATTCCATTAATATATAATAAATATTATTTTGTAAAGATTAAAAAAATATTAAGATAATTTAATTAAATAAAGTGATTTTGTTGATTCTGTTATTGAACTATTTGAATTGGCATATGACTGTCTCGGGTAGTTATAAAAATGTGACACTGTCCTAATATTGCTCAGTAGTTTTTAATAAACATTTGTGAAATTAGGAAAAAGAAAAAGTGATTGCAAATTGTGAAAAAGTGAGTGTTGGATCGTGACAGTAAAATAATTAGTGCAAGTGGTAAAGTGTTTTATTACAAATCGCCAACCCAGAAGTTTAGTGCTAAAACAAGTTATTGTTTGATTTTGTTAAAAAAAAAGTTATTGTTTGATTTTGTGTAATTTATGTGTTGAAATAAAATGATCTTTATTATTATTACAATGGAATAATATTCCAAAGTAAATAAATGTGGTGGTGTGTGTAAAATAAAATAAAAAAATAAGTACACATACTAATCATAATTTTTGCATTTATATTTTTATTTGATTTAGAAAATATTTTTATAAATTTATTGTTTGATTTTGTGTAATTTATGTGTTGAAATAAAATGATCTTTATTATTATTACAATATTATTATGGCCTCAGTCGGACCGCAATGTGCAGACTATGCCATGAGACAGAGGAAACTGCTATGCACATCCTCTGCTCGTGCGGTCCACTCATGCACCGCAGAAGTATCTATCTAGGGCAGCATACTATGCAACCGGAAGAGATACAGATGCTCCCCGCTCAGAAAATCTGGAAGTTCCTGGAGTCAACAGGACTAAGCGGAGAACTTTGAATTCACTATAAAGGGAGCTACAATGGACCTAAACTGGTCGACGTAGCTAGGGCCGACCTCGGCACCAAACCCAAAAATAATAATAATAATAATAAGGTACGTCCGCTTATATGTCTGGTCCAGTGGTTAATTCGTTCATGATTCCACTATACAGCTTGGTGTCTGTTAGAAACACTTATCGACTAGGCCTCTTATTGTTTTCGTCGAATCTGATTTTAACCGGCGTCGAAAAATCATTGCTATACGTTTAACGTATATGTCTGTCTGCGATGTTTTAATCCCGAAACAGATAAAGATCGCTCTTTAATTATTATGGTGTTTTTAATTTTATAAATCTATACTAATATCTACATACATTTTAAAGAGCTAATCTCTGGATTAAATGCTCAAATTTAAAACAATATTTTTGTGGTTTACAGTCTTTCTTAAATCACACTATGACCTACGCGAGCGGAGCTATTCTTCAAAATGGAAACACGCAGGAGAAGCGAAAAATTACTATTAATTAATAAGCAAGCACTTACCAACATCTAATCCACTAGCTAACGCCCATTGTCCAATAGAAGGTGACCAATTTGCTTTATGCAATTGGGAGTAACAGGAACCTCTTGTGACATTTCCATCTAGACCAATGACCCCAAACTTGGTCTTCACACCAGTGAGGTAGGACGTGGCGGTGCACGCCGAATCTGCTACTTGAGCATCGATGCAGTAGGTCTAGAAGAATAATTACATATTATTTGACTAATCTTTAAGTTTTATTGTACGTGGTTATACTGAAACATTGATATGTCGCAATTTTGCCTGTTTTCCCCTAACTTTAATCTTTCATCAACTTAAAAAAAGCGACAGACATTATCTTCAATATATCTTATAACATTAATGACCTAATTTTCATAATTTTAAAATTAGTAGTATAATAACTATTCAAGGTCGGGAAAACACGAGTTACAAGAAATAATTAAAAATTATTTTATTATATTTAATTTTAATTTAATTAATATATTTAAACGAGTATTTCTTGTATATTTATTTATACCGGACTTCTCGAAACCGCTCTAAAGATTTCGCTGGGTATGTGGGAGTTTTCGGAGGCGAAAAATCGATCTAGATTATTTTTATATTATGTTTCGCAAAATATGGTCGCTAATTTCGCACGCTCGGGCATAAGCATCGTGGTGAAGGATGAAAAATGGATCTTGTAAGGTAATCGGAAACGCACATCATAATGGTTGAGCCCAGGAAAACTGGTCAAATCCTGCCCCAAGAGAAAGTTGACTCAGAAATAGGTAGTGGTTAGTGTCTGGTGGACCAGTGCAGGTGTCATCCACTACAGCTTCCTAAGATCTGGCCAGACGATTGCCTCCCTCCGACCAGTAGTCTTACGTCGACACTCAAGCATTTCATTTCACTCGTCCTTACATGGCGACTAAGAACCGTGGAAATATAGAATTGGTGATGTAAAAAAAGAGAAGTATATATAAATAAAATGAGAAAGTATAGTTCATATAATAGATCTCGAGAGAAAATAAATATAAAAAAATAATAATAATATAATATGGCATTAGCTATGATATGTGATAAGTTCATGTTATTTATTGACGTGATGTTGTAATGTAGGTTAATACTAAAAATACGTAGTACGACAGGTTCTATGACGTACGAAAAAAAAAACTGTAAACGAAAAAAAATCGCATGCGTATCCTAGACTGACTTAATAAACCATGATTATGAGATTAGATTATAATCAATTTACATAATTTACAAATTATAAATATAAAATTAATGGCTATGTAACATAGTATTGTATTTTAATCTTCAATTTTACATCAATTATTATGTTGTAAGATTCAGTGTTCTTAAACCTAATGTTCATTTAATTCATAATAACAAAATTATTATACTGAAATATTTCATTTTGTAATGCCCATATTCTTGATAAAATGTATTTGATGACCAATGTTTAGTACAATGTAATGTAAATGTAATGAGAAGTCAATTCTTTTTAATTATATGTATCAACAAAATAAATTCTAAAAAAAGCGTAAATAGAGAACATTTCTTTTTTAAATATCGGGGGAGGTGTAGTGGTATGTGCCTCCCTCCTACTAGTAATCTTACGTTGACGTATATATAACTTTCAATACATACGTATTATAAACACCCATGACTGGAGTATAAACATTCGTGCTCATCACACAAATGAAAGCTCCTCAGCGGGACTCGAACCCGCGAATGCTGGCACAGCAAGTATGTAGGGTCACTGCAAACCGAGCTAAACATGTCGTCAAAGTAACATAATATATTATGTATTCATGTCAAAAATAAAATCAAGTAGCATTCATAAAGTCAAACGTCTCGTCAATAATTTTGTTAGTTGACACATGAACGACATCCATCTTCCACTGATCTGTCATTGTATCTATGACCTTGTGACGGACATACCGACGGACTGTCAATTAGTATAATTTCCTATTGCGTTTCCTTCCTACCATTGTTAAAGTGACGAAACTGCGAAAATTCAGTTTCCTGATATCCATATTGAATTGATTTACAAAGGCACGTTTTCGTATAAGATACTTGGTATTACATTGTTAAAAGTCCTTTACATGGAACATTAAATGTAATTTTCAACTAATTTACGAGGGCGGAATAAAGCCTAGTAAATCCAAAGCAGACTGCACAAAAGAGAAATTATTGTAAAATAAACAATTAAGAACGGGAATGGGAAGGCCCAGTGGTAACGCGCTCACCTGGGAAACTGAGTTAAGTGGGTTCAAATCCCGGGTCTCGCACCTCTGATATTTTCATGTGCGAATCATTTCCAACATGATTACCACTGTGTTACGGTGAAGGAAAACATCGTGAGGAAACCTGCATGTCTGATAGAACCTAGCAAGTTTTCGAAAGACATGCGCAGTCCGTCAACCCTCACTTGAGTTGTGGACTATGGCCTGATCCTCATCGTATTGTGCTCAGCAGTGGGACGTTAAAAATGGTTGAATACACAAATGGAAAAGCTGTCAAGATAATATGTGGTTTAGCATGAATTTATAACTTATTTCTATCTATCTACCTATTTGTTCAGTCCTTTTCAACATCCTACTGCTGGGTACGGGCCTTCCTTCAATACCTATCTAAATTGGTTTAAATTTAAATCTGCCAGCTCCAGTACTTGTATTAAAAGCAAGCGCATCCTGGTATTTTACGAACTCAAAATAAAATCTTCTAAAAGGTCAGTTTTTCAATTTTCAAAAATGTCTAGATAAAATCTTGTCTAATAGGTATAATATTTTATATTACAAATAGCTATATTTGAACAGTCAAATTAATCATAAAAAGATGAATGAGTATTACAAATTTCTCGTAAGGTCAACGACTTAACAAACTTGATATATGGTATCTTTTTATTTTTGATAGTGAAAGGAATTCGAACACGTTTGTGCAATTTTAAAGATTACATGCAGGAAATGCGTCACTTGAGTATAAAATGAAACGCTTTGTAAAAATATTAAAAAGTATTACTGTCTCGGTACGCCTGTCCTGCATTCGAATCCCTGTTTAGGCTAAGTATAGATTTTAGATTTTCCAGTCAAGAAATTCGCAGTAATAGCCCGGAGTCTGAAAGTTGACGGTGCAGAGTCCCCGTGCCGAGTCCGAGTATCTCACCAGTCGTGTCAAATTCTCATCCCACCGGAGTGTTAGAATGACAGGAACAGAGAGTGCGCAGTCTGTGCTTTCACTTGTGAATTATAATATCTCCTGCGCAGTTCGCTGGTCTTACTGAGGCCACCGTGGCCTAAATCGATCAAGATCACATTATATTCGTTAGGACCGATGTAAGAGTAAGGCGCTTCTTATCATAAAATACATAATATACATTTTAAATACGTAATATCCACAAAATACAATAAAACTCTTATGTGTGTGCCTAAATCTATACATATAATAAAATTGTAACTAAGCCGAATCTGTACATTAGATATTTTTTGGAATTTTTTATTGAAATAAACATTATTATCGATACAGAAACCGAATCTATAGTTTTTAGAATTTTTGTCTGTCTGTTTGTCTGTTACCGCATAACAGAAAAACCACTGGAGGGATTTTGATGAAATTTGTTATGGTTATAGCTAGTTATCCGAGTCAACATATAGGATACTTACTTTTAACCGCGGGAAAATGTCTCATTTCTGAGAAAAAATACAAAAACTGCAATGTAAGAGTATACTAATATGTAAAACCTAAGAATTTGGTTTTTGGTCATCTAAACGCGGGCGGAGCCGCGGGCAATGCTAGTAGTACATAAATAGGCAAAGAGAAAACAGTTCAGTACCTTTTTCTCCCCTGTTTGTCGACTGATTTTCATTTCTGTTTTATTCAGTAACTATTGACGAGGTTTAGTATTAATCAACGAAAAATTATAACGGTTAAATTTCGACAATTGGGCGAATACTAGTTGAATTAGATACGTACTTTAATACCCATAAATAATATTAAGGACGTTAGATTTTTTTTAAATTATATATACACAATTTTAATAACTGTCTGTTTGACCATCATTCTAAAAATAAAATGTAAGTAAATTGAAGGTGGAGAACCTTCAACATTGCAAAGTCAATAAGGAAAACAATAATTACATAGCCACATAACTCTTAAGTAAAATTTATATTCAATATAATAATATGTATTATAGTGTACAATTGTACATATATTATTACTTGCTCGTATAGTGTTCGAAATTCGAGCATATTGTGGTTAAATCATTATTGAAAATTTGAGAAATTCTTATATGAACAGAATCCTACTAATATTATAAATACGAAAGTTTGTGAGGATGTATGGATGTTTGTTACTTTTTCACGCAAAAACTACTAAATGGATTTTAATGAAACTTTACAATACATTAGAATAACACAAGGCTACTTTTTATTCCATAAAAATATACGGTTCCCGTGGTATACATTTGTTTTCAACCGACTTCAAAAAGGAGGAGGTTCTCAATTCGCCTGTATGTTTTTTTTTTTTTTTTATGTTTGTTACCTCAGAACTCCGTCATTTATTAACCGATTTGGACAATTTTTGTTTTGTTTGAAAGGGTATACCTCCAGATTGGTCCCATTTAAATTTCAAAAAAAAAATACCACCCCTAAGGGTGGAAAAACAACTAATGATGAATTTTACCTACTTCTAATTGTCATATTGACTTGAAACTTTGCAAGTATTTCTATTTCCGTTGATAGTACAGTGGTTCGGTGTTGTTGACCTGATCTGATGGCAAGGCCAGAAGGTGGATAGGTGGAACTCTTCAACGGCTAATAGTAGATACTTTGAGTTTGGGCTTATTTTGTTTGATTTGACAAGCCTAACACGTTAGAATCCTTACTTTGCTACTATTGTCCACACTAAAAAGGGAAAAATAAAAACTTTTTAACAAAAAAATAAAAACCGACTTCAAACAAAAGCACTAAAAAGTGAAAAATAACTGTTTGGTAGTTTTCATTTACTATACATACCTAATCAAATATTTTCGAAGTCGGTGTGCTTTGCTTTGTATGGGCTGGGACCGATTTCAAAAATATTTGATTAGGTATGTATTTAATAGGTAGGCTTTAATTACTTAGCCAAAGCACACCGACTTCGAAAATATTTGATTAGGTATGTATAGTAAATGAAAACTACCAATCAGTTATTTTTCACTTTTTAGTGCTTTTGTTTGATGTCGGTTTTTATTTTTTTGTTAAAAAGTTTTTATTGTTTTTCTAGCTCACCTATAAAAAAACTATTTTCAAAATAAGCTTAAAAAAAGAAAATCGGTTGACAAACAGATGAGAAAAAGTTATCCAAAGTTTATTAGGTCAGCTTAGATATAAAGTTTTCGATAATAAATAAACTATTTTTGACCTGAGTGGCCCTTTTTTCATATGTAACACTACTAAAATATTGTAACCTAATTATTTTTACGATCTAGCCAAAAAGTCTAATAAGTAATTTAAGTTTAACTTAGTTTTATAAAATAATATATCTAAGAATATGTCCAACGGCATTTTTCTTATAGTCTCTAGTAAAGGGGAAGACACTTTGTTCTTGTGTTCTATATTGGTAGCACTATAATATTATTACTTTTCTTAGTGGCCCTGGAAATAAGATATCTCCAAAAGACTTGTTTTCGGCACCATCCTTACAATATGGTATTAATAAGCCAATTTAAATTTTACACAAATTAAGAACTATATATGAAACTATACATATCTAATTAAATTCAGTTTCACACCATTAAGATTTGTGCTCATCAAAAAAATCTGAATACTTTTTTATTTTTTATAATAAAATATAAGTTCCACATGAGTACCTTTGTAATATACTATTTACATCATAACAACAACATCTGTAACAAGAAAAAATAATATTTCTTAAATTTTTATATTCATACAAAAATAAAAATATTTTTTTGCTCCTTCTAAACTTTAAAGTTCTAGCATCTGGCCAAGTTTAAATTAGTAAGCGCGGCTTCCTACACCCCTTCGCCCCTCTCCCTCCACCGGACAGGCACTTTCTTTTGCTAATGCTGGACTATTACCGTTTAGAAGGTGCAATAAAAATATTTTTATTTTTGTTAAATTTAAGATATTTTTTTTTCTTACAGATGTTGTTGTTATGTTGTAAATAGTGTATTCCCAAAAGGTTTTCAGTAAATTAAAAATGACCCTGTATATAAGTAAAAACTGGCACAAAAATTTGATGATTGATTTGGATGAAATTTGGAATGAAGATTGTGTGAGACCCTGGGAAGGATATAGGATAGCTTCTATCCCGGAAATTATCAGGGAGATGAGAGTTTGTATGAGGATCAATCATTTCTGAAGCAAGGGATATAAAACTCATCATAGGTACATATATATCTATGTACGTTTATATACTAATATATAGTCAATCTTTCCATACTGACTGTTAAAACATACCTAGCGACGAACCCGAGCGAAGCGAGGGTGAGTCGCTAGTATTGGATAAAAATGACCGGATGGTAACTATGCCACAAGAAGATTAAAATAAGCATCGTGATTAATATACCAAATTATAAGTTATCACTATTCACACGCTCACAAACACTTATATTAAAAACCCCGTCGAAAATCTATACATATAATAAAATTCTAACTGAACCGAATCTATACGTTAAATATTATTTTTTTCAAATAGTCGTTAATATCGATACAGAAGCCAAATCTATAGTTTTTAAATTTCTGTCGTTCTATCTGTCTGTTTGGGAACCCATCACGAGAAAACCCATCAAAATCTATCTATTGAGACAAATTTAGATGAAATTTGGTATAATGATAGTTGGGTATCCAGGTCAACATATAGGATACTTTTTACTGCGGGAAAACATCTCATCTCTGAGAAATCTATACATATAGTAAAATTGTAACTAAGCCGAATCTGTACATTAAATATGTTTTGGAAAATCTAATTGAAATAGGCATTATTATCGATACAGAGGCCGAATCTATAGTTTTTAGAATTTTTGTCTGTCTGTCTGTCTGTCTGTTACCGCATCACGGAAAAACACTGGAGAGCGACTGGACTGCAAGACGGGTTATGTGGGGCTCCTGCCGCGCAAAGATGGTAAGCGCGCGGCAGCCTACCCACAAAAACGTGGCAAAGACACCTCCTTCGCCTTAAAGCCGGGACCACGGGGGACGGCGAGTGCCTGTTAAGGCCCATCACAAAGTCAGGGGCCGAGATGGTCGACCACCCCTGACGGAAAGCTGGTTATCTGGGTCAACATATAGGATACATTTTACCGCGGGAAAGTACCTTGTTGCTGAGAAAAAATCCAAAAACTGCAATGTAAGAGTATACTAAGATGTAAAACCTAAGAATTTGGTTTTAGATCACCTGAACGCGGGCGATGGTGGGCAATGCTAGTCTATACTAAACGTTAAAACGTCACTAGGGGCGAATCCTGGCGGAGCGAGGGAGGGTTGCTAGTAATATAATATTATTATGTAAACAAAATAAATATATTATGTGAACACCTGTAAGAGCTGTAAGAGTGGACATTGATAGGACTTATCAATATCCACTCTTACAGCTCCGAAATAACGAAGCATAAAATTTAGACCTAACCTTGTAATCGTATTGTTTATTGCTTTATTTCATTTTAAATACTTATAGATCCAATTTTTAGATATATCCTATACAATAATAGACAATATGTTGGGACATTAACACACAGCACCATCTAATTCCTCGGTAAGCTACGAGGCTTGTGTTATGGATACTAGATAGTTGATACACTATACATATATAACTTTAAATACATACATATTATAATAACATACACATAAACACCCATCACTGGAGTACAAACATTCGTGCTTATCACACAAACGAATGTCTCCAGCGGGATTCGAACCCGCGATCGCTGGCACAGCAAGTAGGATCACTACAAACTGAGACAAACGTGTCGTCAAAAAAATAATTTAACTTTAAATTCTCAAAAAAATGGTCATATTTAGAACCTTCTTTTTAAGTCGTCGGTTAGTAATTGCAATACGTGCGACCTCAAGTATTTCCTTCAACGTGACAAGTACGCTTCTACCACTCAATCTCATAGCACCTATTTAACCGACAAATTCTACGCTTCAGAGAATTTATACCACGCCATTGTTGTAATTCTTAAAGTATTTTTTTTTCATTACATACATTTTCGTACTAATTAAATCGATTCCTGTATGTACGTTTATTTTCGCTAATCTCGAAAACTACTGTACATACTCTGATACGGTTTTTACTATTATGGCATCGGCATTCCCCAGAAAAAAATGATGTATGAAAACTGCATTTATAGGTGCTAATGATTAATGGTATTAGCACAGTATATAAATCTATACATAATAAAAGTGTAACTGATCGCTGTCTGTATATGGAAGAAATTTTGGGAGAAACTATGATTGGGGGGGTCTTTATTTTAGATTAACGCAATAGAATATACAGATTTTTAGTTTTTTTTTGTCTAATAATACTTTCTTAGATTTACGCGAATACTTGACATTTTAAATAAAACTATCTTTTCGGATTTTTTCGCGAATTTATTTTTTGTCTGTTTGTCTGTGCGTTTGTACGCGCTTATCTCAGAAATGGCTTTACATATTTGGATGCGATTTTCACTAATGTATTGTGGTAAGCTCCACTTAATATTTAGTATTTGTTTTATTTTAATTTGGTTCATAAATAAAAAGTTATTTTAATTTAAAGAATCGCCTAGGGACGAACCAGAGCTAAGCGAGAATGAGTCGCTAGTCCATAATATCTATATACTATACTATAATGAGTCGCTAGTCCATAATATCTATATACTAGGCGATCATTAATCAAATGCAAGGGTTGGCAAAAATAAAAGCAAAAATAAAGGCAAAATGTTCATGGCGAGCGGTGTTGAAGTTTAATAAATAAACGATTACAAAATATGCGTAAACCTTATATGTACTATGTGTTAATTATTATTATTTATTAATATTAATGCATGCCGCAGGCGAAATATTAACAAAATATAGATTGCCTAAACACAATTTTTTTTTGGACGATCGAGTACGTCTTAAAGTAAAGCGCGAGTGTAATTAGTATAATATTATGAGTTATAAACTTCTAATAAACTAAAATTACATGAATTGAATTAATAATGAATATTTAAACACGGTAAAACATGAGGTAGTGGTAGTGCAGTGGTAACGCGCTCGCTTGGGAAACCGAGTGAAGCGGGTTCAAATCCCGGTTCACGCATGTCCTGATATTTTCATGTGCGAATCATTTCTAACATAATTACCACTTGTCACTTGCTTATTGAAGAAAAACATCGTGAGGAAACCTGCATATCTGAGAAAACCTAGTAAGTTTTCGAAAGATATCTGAAGTCAGCCAACCCGCACTTGGCCAGCGTGGTGGACTATGGCCTGTTCCCCCTCGCATTGAAGGGAGGCCCGTGAATAGCAGTGGGACGTTAAAAATACACACATATACACATGTAAACACAATATTAATGTTCATTTTACTTTTGACATTCTAAAAGAGGAGTTTATTTCCACATTACGTTACACGATATTTTAGGTTAACATTAAGATGTCACGATCATTTTTCTAATAATAAAAAGGGTAAAATACGCCCAAACGGTCTTGTCATACTTTAAAAAAAACTTAATTTTTATGTACAGCAACATTTTTTAAGTAAAAAGTAATGATTATAAAAAGACCATCTGCGTAAATTTTTGAGGTTCTATACATGTGCGGACTTAAGTGTGATATTTATAATCGTTTAACCCGCAGTCATAACACTTTTTATTTATGTAACCGTAAACTACAAGAGCTTATGTTATATTTAGACAATTTTTGAGATTAAATGGAATCTTAAGCTAAAGAGATTTTTATTATATATTTTTAAAGTAAACCAGTTAGTAATATAGACTAATAATAACCATAAAATATTAAATTATATCAAATCAAAATATACGGAACTACTCCAAAACCCTTGGATCAGATCAGACTCGCACTTATCCGTTTTTTTAATTTAAAATAAATGACAATATGTAAAATATATTCAGCCAAATTGTAATTCTGCTGCAAAGACTTATCAAGAAACATAAGAGATACTCTATTTATTATCTAATATTTTACTTTCTTGATTAGAAAGTGGTTAACTCTTAAATCTGACGACGGTCATCGCTTGACTAGTCAAATAATCCACTGATTTTTTGTCGATTATATCATGGCTCACTTTTTACAACATTCCGGATGTCATTTTGATATTACAGCATTAACTAATAAATCCATACTAATATTATAAATGTAAAAATGTGTTTGTTTGTTTGTTTGTTTGTCCTTCTTTCACATCGAAACGGAGTGACGGATTGGCGTGATTTTTCGTGTGAAGATAGTTGGGGGGTTGGAAAATGACATAGGCTACTATTTATGGCGCGATATTATCTAATTCCACAGGAAAACACGTTATAATACAATCCAAAAAAATATTTATGATCAGAATTACTTGAAACTTTGTATTAATGGTCTTCAATAACATTAAATAAATACGTGTTTTAGCATTTTTCTAAATTCATCTTATAAGGGGGTAAAATAGGGGATGAAAGTTTGTATGAAAGTACCTTTTTAAGAGATTTCTTTTTATAGTTTTAGCGCGAGTGAAGCCGCGGGTTTTTTTAGTATATTATAATTAAAATAATAATCGCATATAATCAGTCATGAACGTGTAATTCGAGTAATTTTAATAGAAATATATTACATATTTAGCAGTAACGCAGTTCATAATAAAAAAAAGTAACAGTTATATCCCATAGCGAGTATGCCTACTTTAAAAATGGTAAATAGTAAAGGGTTCAAATCTCGGATTATGTACTTCTTAAATCTTGTAAATGTCATTTTAAAGAAAAATCAATACTTGCTAAAACGATAAAGGAAAACGTCATGAATAAATGTACATGTATCATGTATGAGAGAACCTCACTAAGTTTCGAAGGAACTTCGTGGTCTGTCGGACATTTTGGTTAGCGTAATAGTCTATAACCTATTTTTTTAATGTTGGGAAATGCATTTACGCATACAACCTATAGACATACATGTTAATTGGGATTCACCGGCTAGAAAAGCCAATATTAGATACTAAAACCCAACAAAACCTTCTCCGTTTTAATGGGGCGTCGCAGGATCGCCTATGTATTCAACCACGACGCCCAGGCGGCAGATCTGCCGAAGCAGACCATGAGCTTGCTCCAGCGATTCACTCTGCTTTCAGAGAAGTATCAGGAGCAACCCGCATGGTACACCACCCACTGAAGTGGGCCACCTCCCAGTGCATTTCTTGGCTTTGCGCCTGGCTGAAAGACAACTTACCCTAGCCAATCCGGAGACAGGGAATTTTTCAAAATCCAAAACATTGTCTTCACCGATCTCGTTTTCCATTTGTCCTGCGAAGGTCCTGGCTGCCATCACAGTCGCTAAGGACATCCCATCTCCAATAAACATTATGCCATTTTTTGCTTTATTTTTATTAACTGTCTCCCTTAATTTAGATTTTAGCACTTCTGATGCAGTTTTTCTCCAGTATGAACCATGTTTTTCATCTGTTGGAATGTATGACGGGTGCATGCCGGTCTCTAATGATTTTTTTGGTATCGTTATCGACACATCATCTGTTAAAGAAACATTTGAAATTAAATGATATTTTTTTAACCGACTTAAGAGGAAGGAGGTGTATAAATTTGTTTGAAACGTATGCATTTTTTGTCCATTTTAGGTGCAAAATGATAAATAACCTAAGATGATTAAAAGACGCATATGATTTTACCAATAATCGATTTTTATCGTTGAAACGTAACATTGTATCTTTTATTTTCGTTTTGTCACGTAATGCTTGTGTTATAATCAAAGTCACGTATTAGAAATGCATAAAATACGTAATTTCTCATGGTTTAAAATATTATTGATTAAAGATAGTAGGTGCTTATCTACACATGTATCACGTTGTAACAAGTTGAAAGTTGTGCATTAAATATATTTTTTTGTATCTTTTTGGGGACGTAATAGCTACATTGAAAGTTAAAATTTTATATGTATGTAAGTTTGGACATTACTCAATACTATGGCACTGGCAAGAGCAATAGAAAAATTAACATCATTTGGTCGAGTAGCTTAACCAATAATTATATTTTTTTACTACACCGGTACACCGATTTAAAAATAAATTTTAAAGCAATTATTCCACCCTAAAAAGTAGAAGTTTTCTGGATAGTATATACATGTACATATATATGAATCATGCGAGTCACTTCCAAATTAACGAAGATATCACATAACACAAAACATACTTCCGAATTGAGTAACTTCTCTTATTTGAAATCGGTTATGAAATTTTCTGATAGTTTCCATATAATTACAAGGCCATATCAAGACGTTGTGGAATAAGTAGGTTAAATAATAACAAAGTTTAACAAAAAAACTATACACAAACATATTAAATCTACGAGACTAAACTAAAAATTGAGCTTGTACACCGTGAAAATGTAATGTATAAAAAAAATCTTGTACATATCACAGTACAATTATACGTGAGAAAGCTTATATGTATGGGTCTGTGTGTTTTTATTTCTTTAACACGCTGCAACGACTAGATCGATTTGGATGAAATTTTGTACACAGACTACGGCCTGAGTTATCATCATATGGACTACTAGTAGTGAAATAATATAATAATAATATGTGTCGCTGATCGTTTGCCAAAAGATGAACATCTAATATATAAAATTCTCGTGTCACAGTGTTTGTAACAAAATTCCTCCAAAACGGCTTGACCGATTCTTATGAAATTTTGTGTGTATATTCAGTAAGTATACTCTCAGGAGTAGGACGCAAACTATTATTCATATCCCTAAGTGATAAGCGTGGTCCACCCTAGGGATGAACCCGAGCGGAACGAGGGTGATTCGTTAGTATTATAAATATTAAAGTCGATGTTTTTGTATGAAATTGCAAATGACTGATGATATGGTGATATATGGTATGTCAATAGTAAGTCACTAGATGTTAGACTATATATGTATGTATGTACGTCTGAGATAGACGTTTTAAATAAAGGAATAACGGTCTCAATTACAGCGGAAATTAATCGGTACAATCTGGATGCTCCCGTCGAATCTAGACTAAACATAGTCATTCTAGTCTTCATCTGTATAATTGAAAGTTAAGTGGATTAATACTTTCTTAGATTTACGCGAATATTTGACATTTTAAATAAAACTATATTTTCGGATTATTTCGCGGATTTATTTTGATTTTTGGTTCCCTACGTTTCGAACGCTTTACAGCAATCGTGGTCACGGGAGAGACCCTCTTTTTTTTCTGTCAGGAAAAACCCTGTTCCCGGGTACTCCTGCTCGCCGATGGGGGATGCGAGACGGGTTATGTGGGGCTCCTGCCGCGCAAAGATGGAAGCGCGCAGCAGCCTACCCACTAAAAAACCTGACAAAGACACCTCCTTCGCCTTAAGGCCGGGGCCACGGGTACCAAAACACTCTTCCGCGACCCCGACGGCGAGTGCCTGTTAAGGCCTGTCCCAAAGTCAGGGGCTGAGACGGTCGACCACCCCTGACGGCTTCCTCTGCCAGAACACTGGACGGCCAACCTTCGGGAGAGACTCTCTCCCGTGACCATGAAAAGATAGTTTTATTTAGTGGATTAAATAAAAAATCACCAAAACGAGATATTACAATAGTTAAAACGGTAGACATTCAATTTAAGTATTGATGATAAATTAAAATAAATGAAAAGTATCATAATATAAATTTTTGAGTTTGACGACACGTTTGGCTTAGTTTGTAGTAACCCTAGTTGCTGTGCCAGCGGTCGCGGATTCAAGTCCCGCTGGAGGCATCCATTTGTGTGATGAGCAGGGATGTTAAACAACTAAACGAGGGTTTTCATCCTAATCATTCTTACCTAATCAGAAATTTTCAAATTCGTTGCCAGCAAACAAGTTAGTTATTTGTTCAAATATACTTAATCTAAGTTTTACTGATTTATCTCATGAGTAATGAAATGATTAAAGAACCACTTAAAACTATTATAATAATTTGAAATAGTAACTTTCAATGATAAATATGAACGTGAAATGTTCCAGGAAGTTTAACTTCTAACCGATAGCAAACAGTTTGCGGTCAGTATATTTGCAATAAAAATATACGATTTATCTATTCATTTCGTGGTTTAAACGTTATAAACGTATAAGTATTTATATAGATTACTACAATAAAAATAGATTGTTTGTTTGTAGTAATAATTCTAAAAATTGATGGTCTAACTAGAAAGTTGATGGTGGGTCTAAGAAAGTCTTTATTTTCTATCTAAATAGTAAAATCTTCAGTTGGGGCTTAACTGTTTTGTTTCAAAAAACCCCATTTATTGTAGTTAACTAAAAGTGTATTTTTTATTTTTTTTTAAAGTATTATTAATAATATATAGGCAGTGGGAGCCCAGTAGGAACGCGCTCGTTTATGAAGCAGGCTTAAAATCCTGATAATTAAGAAAATAAGATATTTTCATGTGTGAATCATTTCCAACATGATTACTACTTGTTTTTCTGAAGGAATATATCGTAAAGAAACCTACATATCTGAGAGAAGTCCACTAGCCAGCACTTGGCTAGCTTGGTGGACTAAGGCCTGATCCACCTCGTATTAAAGGGAGGTCCACCACCAGCAGTGGGACGTTAAAATGGGCTAAATATGTATTTTTAGTGTGGTATTATAGATATCGAAAATTGAGTCAACTTGTATAATTAGGAATGGACCTATAACTTGCAATATAGATGCCAGTTTTGGACTACGGAACCAAAGTGATGAAATTCGGATAAGATTATATTCTAAGTAGGTATATATTTAATTTCTTCGACGGAACGGCTATAAGTCTACGGGCCTAAAGTTGTACAAAATAAATAATCTGACTATCTAAGGCAGGAATCCCCAACCACGTAGGTACGTACCCCTAGGGGGGATAGAGAAAATTAAAATAAATAAAAATTGTTAAAATAATGTATTTTATATTAATAAAAAAAATAAAAGGGGGCATGAAAATATTTTTTATAATCTGGGGGAGATTCAACAGAAGAAAGGTTGGGAAACCCTGGGCTAAGGTAATAAATAATACTTCTTAAATGACAATAAATATAAGTAATAAGTATCAAAGAAGTTTGATAATTTTAAATAAATTTATCAATATGAAAATAAATTCTTTTACAAAGCACTTCCAAAGTCCTTAAATTTATAAATCAAAGAAAAACGAACAATAAGTAAATGAGTAAAAATCTTAACTTTTAAGAAATTCTGTACATACCTGCATATACAATGCTAAGTAAGGCCAATACAAAGATCACCTGTCGCGCCATCACTGACAGACTGAGTCGTGCGCACGCGCCGCGGCACTTTTATCAACTGAATCTACAACCCATCGTAAATTATATCCATATTTAAATCGTATTGAAAGGATTTGGAGATAATCTGTCAAATATAATTCTCTCGCAATGCAATAAACTAAATTTGACTAACCTTTTTCCGATGGTTTTGTTTATATATAAATGTCATAGGGTAATCAAGTTGTTTATATTGCGAGAGAACCTGTAGTGTCGCCTTAACCAATTTCGGTTACGGCAGCCATCTCTCTGAAGTTAGCCAGGTCGGGAGATATAATAGAGAAATGCATTTTTATTCCTTGGGTTATTATAATTCAACATGAGATTTGAGAGAAATAAACAAAACGGGCAATTAAGGGTTTTTCGAAACGCACATCGCCAACTTTTCAACTCCATTTCCTCTGAGTATATCTGACAGGAGAACCTGACAATTCTGGCCCGAATATGAACTTATATACAAGATTTAAGGTCTTAATTTTTAAGTATTTTTTAAAGTAATATTCTAATCATTAAAAAATAAACAACCAACCGTCTTTGTTATTTATGTATTTTAATTATTATAATTTTATGAGATTTTAGAAGTACATATTTCTTTTATTTTAATCGTTATTTAAATAAAAGAAATTTGGGCTTTAAAAGTAACGTTTTACTTGTATCTACATAGCATAAAATATACTCATAGGTGGTAAATACCCGTGAGAAACCGTTTATTAAAAAAATTATTAGTATAATAAGTAGTGAAGTACAAATCGTACACAATAATATTTTATTTATTATGAATTTGTATTATAACCTAAAAATAAATATTTTTACCGAATCCAGTATAAAAAATATAATTTAACGAGTATTATTCAATCTCATCTATTACATGAATAAAAAACTAAAGGTAATAAGAAAAATTAAAGATTATTTGATGTCTAACTAAGAATACATATCTTGAAAAGATTCAGAAAACGATTACAAAGTAGAAATATTATAGTTATAATTTATATTAAGTAGGTAGGTAAGTATATATTTTACTAATGATTTTGAGTATAAATTCCCCTCGTGTTCTAGGTACGATCTCTTTTTAGTTTACGATGGGTTATTCATCGCAACTATATCTCAAGATATATTTAGGAGACTCAACTATGATATACCTTTGAATCTTCTAAACCAAATGTTACTTTAAATTTTTTTATTAGTTCAAAAATAAGTACAACTTATCTACCGTTTCTTGAATAATATAAGCAAAAAACGACAAAAAAATGACAAATATATTGTTGTTTTTTCTTAAGTTTTCCTATAGCCCAACATTTTCCAAAAAATATTCCACTCGCGTATTCAATTCGAAGTCATTTAAAGAATGTTATTGAAGCGTCCGCGACCGTTGCGAAATAAATTTCTTTTGGTCCATATAACGGGATGCACAATTTGGAACCTTGAACAATTTACAACTGGTTTCAAGCTAAGATGGGCAGTAAAATGGCCTCTTAATTTTAATTTTTAAACTTAAAATCAAAATTAAGAGGGTGAATTTCTAGTTTGCCTTAAGCTTATAAATTCACCCTCCCTTCACCCTAGGTGCCTAACATGTTCTAGGTGCCTATGTATTAGTTCAGGTCATAGCCTATATTCTGTAAACTTTTCGTTGTGATCTGTCCTGCCAATTTTATTATAGAGCACATTACTAAATGAAAAATTATCTAAATAACATCATTTACATATGGTCTAGAGGCAAAGAGTTTTATATATAAAAAGAATTTGGCGCTTACTACTTTTTAGTTTTGAAGAATCTAGTCTGAAGCCACGTGAACATTCGTCGCGCATTTGTCGCGCAGTTCACCAGTCTACCGCGTGAAATTAGAGTTTATATTTGCTTCAAACGCACTCGTAAGCATTTTCATTTAGAATATAATATCAAAAGTTACTGTTTTTTTTATTTCGACCATTTATAAGGCACAAAATGTTTGGTAACGTTACGACAAAATGCTGTAAAAGTCCGTATTTTTAACCCCTGAAGCAAAAAGACTATCATATATTATTAGTTTTACGTCGATGTCTGTCTGTGTGTGTATATGTGTCTGTCTGTGGCGTCGTAGCTCTCAAACGGATAGACCGATTTTAATGCGGTTTTTTTTCATTTGAAAGCCAGTTTCCTTGCGGTGGTTCTTAGCTATGTTTGGTTAATATCGGTCCAGCAGTGTTAGAGTATCAGCTCTTTTCCAAAATGATGTAAGGCATTTTGGCGTATGATTACTCGATTAAGTGCTTCACGCGTGCTAGTGTAATCGTTAAATGACAATTAATGTGCGTAGGGGTTTTTTTTTAATTTTTAACTATGTCATTACTTCATTACTTGGTTCCTTTGCTTCTTTTTGATTTAATTGTACTATATTTTTATAGATTTCTTCGTTAGTCTAGTGATTAGAAAACATAGCTGCAGATGTGCAAATCGTAGGTCAGAGTCCCGTTTGGACCAAATATAGTTATTGAGATTAGTTATTACGAAAATCTCAGAAACATCCAGCTGCAGTTGAGAAGTTAGCGAAGTTATCTAAACTTAATATTTCACCAGTCGTACTGAATTTTGAGAGTGAAAGGAATAGAGAGTGCACTTGGCAGATACAAGACTAGAACGCACAAACTTGTGCACTGTAGGCAATATTTAGTATTTGGCTTGCTCAGTAAAAAAGGCTACCGTAACAAATAACCCTCAGAGGGATACATTTATATATTTATTTAATAGGACCTATACATATGACGACTTTTTAGTGCGCCGACGACGCACATATCCGGAGTGTACGTTTTGTACGCATACTTATTTCTCGCTGATAAATGAAAAAAATGCAGATTGCGTTCATATAGACAGCGCGTTCACGTTGGACGGGATCATGCGTTTTATAGAACGAGATCCCCTGTCAGATTTTTATGCTTAAACTAGCATTGCCCGCGGGTCTGCCCGTGTTCAGATGACCAAAAACCAAATTCTAAGGTTTTACATATTAGTGTACTCTTACAATGCAGTTTTTGTATTTTTTTTTCAGAAATTAGATATTTTCCCGCAGTGAAAAGTATTCTATATGTTGACCCCGATAACCAGCTATCACCATACCAAATTGCATCACAATCCCTCCAGTGGTTTTTCTGTGACGCGGTAATAGACAGATAGACACAAAAATTCTAAAAACCATAGATTCGGCTTCTGTATCGATAATAATGTTTGTTTTAATAAGATTTTCCAAAAAATATTTAATGTACAGATTCTGCTTAGTTACAATATTTAACCGACTTCCAATTCCAAAAAGGAGGAGGTTCTCAATTCGTCGGAATCTGTTTTTTATGTATGTTCACCGATTACTCGAAGACACCCGAACCGATTTAATTTTTTTTTGTTTCAAAGGGTATACTTCCCAGGTAAATTTTATCCAAACCGGTCGAGCAGTTTTTAAAAAAATCAACAATAAATATTTTTGTAAATAAATTGTTTGATCGAATATGTTATTAAAAAAAAACTTTCCACTATTAAAACAAATTACCTGCTTATTACGTCTACACTAAAAATGGCAAAAAACCAGGCTTACAAAAAATAAAAACCGATTTCCAGGAACTAAAATGTAAAAAATAACTAAACGGAGGTTTTCATTTAGAATAGATACCTAATCAGATATTTTCGAAGACGGTGCCAGCCTACACTATTTTAAGATATGAATATCTAATAGGTAAATATGTATTTTACGTTTCGAAATATATTAGATTTGCTTTGCATCGGTTGGCACCGACTTCGAAAATATCTGATTAGGTATCTATTCTAAATAAAAACCCCCGTTTAGTTATTTTTTACATTTTAGTGCGTGGAAGTCGGTTTTTATTTTTTGTTAAAAAGTTTTTATACTGTAATATGTATAGACTCGTTTTCTTGTTTAAAAAAGTATGTTATTGAAATCTATTGGGTTTTTGCAAGATGCAAAAAGTAATCGTACATATAACGATACATATCAATCTTCTCATAAAGTTGTATTTCTTAGTTTTTATGAGATATAAAGAATATAGGTAGTTACATAATATTCGTATTAATTATCATGATATTTATGGCATCTATAAAATTACTTTTGATTTTAGTCTTAAGTAGGTTAATTGTATCTAGATATTATTGGTCGAAGACCTGTTAACGCAATAGTGGTGTATCTAGTTACAATTGGCATATTGAAGTTAACAAATTCGATTTTCTATTGAAATAATTGTTTCTGAGGAAAGTTATTTTCAGCCTAGGCACTACGTATTTAAAAACTTATGATTTAATTCCTATTATACACCAAACATCCTCAAAAATTTCATTTTAGGGTTCCGTACCAAAAGGGTACCAACGGGACTCTACTACTAAGCTTTCGCTGTCTAATAAAAAAAAAAATACAGAAACATTTTTTAACGTTCGTAATAGATCATAGAAGTTAATATACTAAATAAAGTAAAAGCCATATTAATACAAACTACAAGTATGATGTACGATGGAACGGAATCCCTCGTGTGCGAATTCGACTCGCACTCGATTCATAACACTTGAGCTAACTGATTTACTATATTTTTATTTATTTATTTGAATTGCACATTGTATATGAAAAAATAGACAAGTGCGAGTGTGACTCGCACACCGAAGGTTCCGTAACATGAAACATTAAAATAAGTTTATAATCGCATAAAAATATTTGTAATGTGGCTACAAATTTACTGTATCGAACTCCTCTTCGGTTTTCCCTTTACTTTTGCTATAAGACTATAGGAATTACCCTATAGGTTTTGAATCCCATATCTTGTGAACGCGTTGATTTAAAAGATTGATTTTTCAAATCTGCAAGGGTTTGTAAATCTGAATGTTTGACATTAATTTCAAGTTGATTCCTCCACGCGTCCCTAAGAAGAATGATGTGGATAGACAGACAGACGGATGGAAAACGAGGTGATCCTATAAGGGGTCCTTTTTTGTTTTTGAGGTACAGAGCCCGAAAATAGGATGAAATTGTATGTACATACATGAATAATAAATACAAAAACAAGCAAACCCAAAGACAGTTATCTAATAAGATATAAAATTCATTGAAATAAAATTAATTAAGTAAAATAAAAATTGCTCAATTAAAAAAATGATGTTCTCCTGGCCGATTCCGGCTACGGCGGCCAATCTCATTGAGACTAGCCAACTGCGCAGGAGATATTATAGTGCACAAGTGTACGCGCAGACACAAGTGCACTCTCTATTCCTGTCACTCTCATACTCTGGTGGGACGACCGCTCGACACGACCAGTGAGAGTTAAGGCGCAGGACCGACGGCTTTACGTGCTCTCCGAGGCACGGGGGTGAAACACCGCCAACTTCCCAACTCCGGGCTGTTACTGAGACTTATTATATAGAAAGACCCAATAACTAAACTTGGCCCGACCCGGGACTCGAACCCAGGACCTCCGAGTGTGCAGCCGTACATGCTAGCCACTACACCACCGAGGCAGTTAATTAAAAAAATTATAGGCAGTAAATTAAAAAAATATATCACTCGTAATCCTAACAAGATATAATTAGCACATGGCCACTAAGATTTTATTATTAATCATTAATAAATTACCTAACTGATTGAAGTAATCTAATAATACACGAACAAATCTGTAAATAAAGAGCATCAACTATATTTTATCGCAATAAATATAATAAATAGATAGCGAATTAAGATAATGTATTAAACGAGTTTTATTACAAAAGCAGCCTTACGCATGGTCGCTAGTAACAGAGAAGTGGGTTAGAGCCCCGGGTCTTACCAGATCTGGGTAGGTAAGTACTTAAAGCTGTGATTATTTTTATTAAATTTTATTTTATTTTTAGGTATGGCAGTCTTATAATGATGTTTTTATGACATAACTGGTGTCTTTTTTATCTATACCTAATGTTTTACCCAGGCATCGTCAACTTTAGAGAAATATTATTACTAACAGTAACCTAGGTACTCCAGGTCATAGTCTGTGTATTAAATTTCATCAAAATCCGTACAGCCGTTTCAACTTGATGGAGTAACAAACGCATACAAACACACATACAAAATTTCCCATCAATAGTAGTAAAGTAAACGCGAATTGAATACTTCTTTTTTGATGTCGGTTGATATTATACTGTAATAATATTCTCTTTGCTTTCTTTATTGTTTTCTTTGTTTATGTCTCTTAAAAGTTATTATTTTTAATGACTACACGTTTTTAATTAATGGTGATTATTTATTATTAAGTGATGTTAGAGTTTTAGTTTATTGTGTTTTAAACTGTGAAAAATATTTCTATATATAGGGAATACAGTTATATGGGAACATCATTAAACGATGGGCTTAAAAAGCTTTTTTTCTAACCTCCTCTTCCTTTTTTCCTAATTACTCCCCAAAATGGGAATTTATTTATTTACGATCGCGCGGTGTGAGCGAATCAAAGGTAGCTTATGTCCGTTCCCAGGATGCAATTTATGTAATTGTCAAATTTTATCAAAATCTGATCAGCGATTTAAGTGAGAAAAGGTAACAGACACAGCTACTTTCATATATATAATTTAAACTATGAATGTATTTCAATTATACTAACTGAACTTCAACTACTATGGTAATTTTTTGATACTTCTATGTAGTAAGAAATTTATTACTTATGCCGTAAGAAATTAAAAAAAACTACCAAGCAATTGTAGTATATTAAAATAAGGAAAACTGTTAAATAAATACACCATAAATTAAATGTTACGGGTATTTTTTATGGGGATTCCCCTTACGCCTTGATTTTCCTTTTACATTATAAACTTACTTCGCGCCAATGTAATGCCAGATAATATACCTACATACAATTATTTAACTTAAGGTGCAGATGAAATGTTTTATTAAAAGTATAATTTAAAAAAAATCGGACAAGCGCTCGTCTGATTCCCATACCGAGGGTTCCATACCATGAATACGGAATACGGAACCCTAAAAATTTACAAAAACAACGTGTTATTTAAAAATAAATACACTTACAAAAAAATTATTCATTATGTTACGTATATAAAAACAAGTTTTTTAAATGGGGACTTAGTTTACTATTTAGCTTTTTCTGTGTTTTCACAATTAGGTTTGATATCGTTGTGAAACTTAATACTTAATTTAAATTCCATATACTGTAAAAGCGACCCTTTAATATGTATAGTTCGTGATGTTGTCTTTAAATATAAATAGAAATTATTATAGTAATTTTATATATAAAACGAGTTAGCATACGTAGCATCTATTAGGTATCAATAATGTAATATAATATATAATAAATAAACTTAATACATAACTACATATATTTATTGAAGGGAAAACTAAGTAAAAATTACAAACAAGTAGGTAATTTTTTTTATTCTACTTAAAAATAGTTTTTTTTATTATTTAACTTGTGCTGTATTAGAATAAAATAATACTTATGTTCATTTTTATTTTCAAAAAGGACGAGATGCTGAAATTAGCTGTTTTTATGTGTATGATAATTACGCGATATTTTTGCTAACAGCTGTAAATCGATTGTCATATTTTTATGTCTCTCTCGCTTACTCACATCTTACTCACCATCGGTTCGCTCAGGTTCCTCCCTAGGTTGATTCGCCATACCAACTTTCATCGCCATTTTCAACCCCTTAGAGGATAATTTACGGGATAAAATCTATCCTATATCCTTTCCACAGTCTCAAACTATCTTCTTAATAAATTTCACCAAAATCGGTTCAATAGTTTTGGAGCCTATTCGATACAAACACACAAACGAAAAATCAAGTCCTTCCTGTTTATAATATTAGTATAGATAAATAGGTTAGACTAGGATTTAATAATAATTTTCTAATTATTTGGAAGTCGGTGTAGTTTTATGTTAAAAAGTCATGTTTCTACAAAAACAAACAGTTACTAAACAATGTCTACCAAACAGTTGCTGCATCAAAAAAGCAAACACAGTTTTGCATTTACAATATTTTTGAGGATATGCGAATTGACTTCATTACTTAGATCCCGATATAATAAGATAAAAGAAGCTGTTTTCTAAGGTGTCTATTATTCCATATATAATAAAGATAATGTAATTGGCCAGACCTTATCAGAAAAATAGCAATTTCAACGCCATTTGCCTCTTTTACTTCGTACTTACTATATAAAATATAATGTAATCAGTATAATTCGAATTAATTTTTGGTTAGTTTTTGAAAGACATGTAAAGTCCGCCAAACTGCTTTTGGCTAGCGTGGTGGACTATGGCCCGATCCCCTTCGTATTGAAGGGAGGTCCGTGCTGGCAATGGGTTGTTAAAAAGAGCTGAATACAATATAATATAATTCCCTCAGGAATCGAACCTGCGACCTACAAACTATTGTTGCGATATAGCTGGTAAAAAGTATAATACTTTACCAATTAATTTCGGAGTCGCAGCTACCGTGGTCAGAGCCAAGCAACAGAGTAGCGTAAACATTTCTACTCGGGGGGCGTGGCTTTGATTGACTGACACTTATCACTTCAAGTTGAGCTTTATAGCTACTATATTTATATTTATAGGCTGTTGTATGGTATTTCATAATATAAGTTATTAGAAATATTTCATAATATAAGTTATTACAAAAAATATCTTACTTGTATGTGTGTTTGTATATCCATCTTTAAGGCCAAAGTTGAGGTTGTATGATGTCTTTTTTTGCATAGATATAGGGTTGGAACGTAACCGAAGATACTTTTACTTATAATAATATCACATTTCAACGGAAAAGATTAATATTACGTAGTAGTATATACATATATATATATATATATATATATATATATATATATATATATATATATATATATATATATATATATAATAATAAGAAAGGATAGCCTATGTCCGATCTCTGGATGCAGTCTATGTCTCCATCTTCTCGAGATTTTGTCGAAATATATTCAGTGGTTTAAGCGTGAAAAGATAATTAATTTTTTTTTAATATTTTTAATTTTAAAAAACAGATTTACTTTCATATTTATAACATATGTATGGATATTGATATCAAACATATGTTCGTCAAATCAAGATTATATTAAAATATTATAATAATTATATTATAACATATAATAATATAATACTTAATTATAATTTTAATTTTACTCAAATTATTTACCAATTTGGAGCAACCTGTATAAATTAGACCACGCTTGGTCACCGTGGACTTACACTGTCTCAGAGGAGACTGACGCACGCGTTATCAACCATAATTTTTTTTTGTGATAATAATCTTTTTAGTTGAAATTAAAAACATTTTTAAGTTTCTCAATTAGTAAAATATGTGGGACCTTATCTACACTCATTATATATTCATGAGCTTATCAAATATCACTTTTAAAATATCAGAATAAGGAAGTATAAGATAGAAGTAAGCTAGTTTATTTATTATAATCATATATAGATCAAAAAGCGACTTACTTTCGATAAGCTTAAATGATTGAGCTTCTAGATACCTCGGTGGGCGGTGTGCCATGCGGGTTGCTCCTGGTACTTCTCTGATAGCAGAGTGGACTGTTGGAACAGCCCCATGGTTACTGTAGTCTGCTTCCCCATTAAGACGGAGGAAGTTTTGTTGACTTTTAGTGGGTAGTACTGGCTTTTCTAGCCGGTGAGTCCCACATAACCACCTGTATGTAAACAGGTGGTATGCCTAAATACATTTTCAAACGCTAAAAAAAGGGTTCCCTAATTGCCTAACAGTAGCTTTTACTCGAGTCTCTAGGTCATAGTCTCTATGTGTCTGTATCTAAACACCCAAATCTGATCAACCGTTTTGGTGTTTAGGAGTAACAAATATATCCACATACAAACTTTCGCATTTATCAAAGATATATACATACACTATTCACAGAAAAAACAAAGTCTAAATAGAGATAAGTATTTTTTTCACGATTTGCTGATTTTTGCTAGTATCGTGATATCGAGTATTATCTATCGGTCAAAGCACAATGCTTCTCGAAGGTATGCATAAGCTCTACTCTATCACTTAGGGGTTAAGGGTGCAAGAATAAATCCACCCATGAGGGTGGTAAAACTACTTTTAAAGTGGACCTTTTTATTTAAAAAGTAGTTTTCTGCAATTTTGCTAGACATAATCGGATTACTAATGAATGTGAAAGTGAGTGTGTTTATGTGTTGTGAAAAAAAATACCTATAATAAAATCAGTCTAAAATGAAAATTAATGTTAGTTGCCTTTACCGAGAATCGTACTCGCGACTTGTGGCTTAATACGACAATCTAGTTGAACTTGTGAAGGTATCATGTCTTCGAGGACAATCGAGTAAAATATTTGTTTTCTGGTACAGTGCATTGTGTGGGTGCCATTCATACTAAGGAGGATGTAAATGATTGGGCTGACTATTGTGATTGTATTGCATATCGCACGACTCATGGCCTTAAATGTTTTACGCGTCGAAAAATACACCTGTAGACAAGTTGACAATCTTGAATCGCTATGATAGATAGAAAAAAATGTACGGAAGTGACATTACTAATAAGTACGTAATATCACTTATTAAGAAGAATTGACGACACGAAGTTATTACCAAGTATTGACGACACGTTCGACTCATTTTGTAGTGACTCTATTGCTGTGCCAGCAGTCGCGGGTTCGAGTGCCGCTGGAGGCATTCATTTGTGTGATGAACACGAAAGTTTGTACTCCAGTCATGGGTGTTTATATTTATAATATGTATATATTTAAAGTTATATATGTGTAGTATATCAACTGTCTGGTATCCCTAACACAAGCCTCGTAGCTTACCATGGAACTAGATGATGCTGTGTGTTAATGTCCCAACATATTTATTTATTTAATACTTTCTTAGATTTACGCGAATACTTGACATTTTAAAATAAAACTATCTTTTCGGATTTTTTCGCGAATTTATTTTGATTTTTGGTTCCCGACGTTTCGAATGCTTTACAGCATCCATGGTCACAGGAGAGACTGAGGTGTTACATGTCTTGAAGGTATATTTGTTACAGACAGCCTACCCACAATTAACAAAATGAAAATTGCACCAATTACATTACAATATTTTTTAACTTTAAAACATTTTTATAATTTTAATTATAATTGAATATGGAATATTATATATTTAATTTTGCTATTATTTTTTATAATTATTACAATTTTAAAATATTAATTAGTAATCTATATTTAGTGTTGCCATTATTATATTTATAACCATAAAGAAAAATATAAAATATAGTATTAATTATTTAAGCCATATAATTGTTCTATGTGTAATTTAAAAAGTTAAAATTAATTAAGGATAATAATTTTAATTTAGTTTGCTGTTATTTAAAAACAAACTTACTAAAGCAACACTATTACTATATACTTTTACAAATGAAAAATAAATAATTTTAATCTGATAAGCTGTCATTTTGATCTACACAGTAAGAACTTACTACATCTACCTGTCTGTTATGTTTATATTTATTATTTGATTTTATTATATTAATAACAGGATCCCATGATGATGGTAGTACCCAGCCATCTTCCCTATTGAAATTAGGATGTTTTTTAATTTCTATGGCTTCTCGAATCATTCTAGGGCGATATCGGTTTTCTTTCGCCAGGATTTGAGGTCTATCGAAGCGTTTATATTCACAAGCCATTATATTCGCTTCGATAGACCTCAAATCCTGGCGAAAGAAAACCGATATCGCCCTAGAATGATTCGAGAAGCCATAGAAATTAAAAAACATCCTAATTTCAATAGGGAAGATGGCTGGGTACTACCATCATCATGGGATCCTGTTATTAATATAATAAAATCAAATAATAAATATAAACATAACAGACAGGTAGATGTAGTAAGTTCTTACTGTGTAGATCAAAATGACAGCTTATCAGATTAAAATTATTTATTTTTCATTTGTAAAAGTATATAGTAATAGTGTTGCTTAGTAAGTTTGTTTTTAAATAACAGCAAACTAAATTAAAATTATTATCCTTAATTAATTTTAACTTTTTAAATTACACATAGAACAATTATATGGCTTAAATAATTAATACTATATTTTATATTTTTCTTTATGGTTATAAATATAATAATGGCAACACTAAATATAGATTACTAATTAATATTTTAAAATTGTAATAATTATAAAAAATAATAGCAAAATTAAATATATAATATTCCATATTCAATTATAATTAAAATTATAAAAATGTTTTAAAGTTAAAAAATATTGTAATGTAATTGGTGCAATTTTCATTTTGTTAATTGTGGGTAGGCTGTCTGTAACAAATATACCTTCAAGACATGTAACACCTCAGTCTCTCCCGTGACCATGGATGCTGAAAAGCATTCGAAACGTCGGGAACCAAAAATCAAAATAAATTCGCGAAAAAATCCGAAAAGATAGTTTTATTTTAAAATATTTATTTATTATCTGTTTAGATGTTATGATAAGAACACAGGTGGAAGAAATGAACATAAAATTTATAAAAGGTCTTTTTCTTTAAAAAAAATAGACGTAGGTAAGTTTCATGGATTTATGATTGTACTCGTAAGAGACAATGTTTGTTTGAGCAGTTACGTCCAATCAATTATGACAAGGTATTTCTTTGCATTTTAGTTGTTTCCTATTACCGGCTCAAGTACCTGAGTCTTAATAAAGTAAGTTAATATATTCCGGCCAATAAAAGGAGATAATACGACAAAGAAAATGGGCAGGATCAGGCGCTCAAATAGAATATTTAAATAGAATAGCGTTTATCTAGTGGTTGAAATCCAACCATAATAGATATTGAAAATCTGAGGAAAACATATACGAACAGAATTTACGTATCTATATAAAAAAGTTAACCATTTCCAAAACTTGAAGCTCATCAATAGCTACTAAACAAAACAAAAAAAACCGGCCAAGTGCGAGTCGGATTCGGGCTCGAAGGGTTCCGCACTATTAGGTATCTATAAAAACAGCAAAAAAATCATGTCTGTTGTATGAGAGCCCCCTTGAATAATTATTTTATTCTGTTTTTTAGTATTTCTTGTTATAGAATCAACAGAAATACATCATCTGTGAATTGTCTAACTATCACGGTTCATGAACCGTGATATACAGCCCGGTGACAGACGGACAGACAGACAGACGGACGGACAGCGGAGTCTTAGTAATAGGGTACCCTTTGGATACGAAACCCTAAAAAAGAATATCCGTTTGTCAACAGAGGAGAAAAAGGTACTATACTGTTTTGTCTTTGCCTATTTATATACAGATACATAAATTGTAGATACATAGATATCAATGTGATCATCATTTTGGAAACAAGAACTGTAAAAAATTGTAATTAAAAAAATATAGCACTTCAAGTACAAACATTGAAAAAAAGGAAAACGAACTTAAAAAATAATAATCAATAATAGTATTGTAATACTTTCTTAGATAAATCTTTTCGGATTTTTTTGCGGACTTAGCGCGGAGGCAATTTCTCTCGACCATGATTGCTATAAAGCATTCGAATCGTCGGGAACCAGAAATCAAAAGAAATCCGCGAAAAATCCGAAAAGTTAGTTTTATTCAAAATAGTATAGTAATTTTAATAAATCAATACATCTATCTATATTACGTAATTCATTTTCGTAAAAACAACGTCCTAATTGGGACCACTTTAAAAAGTCTTACAATGTTTGGAAGTTAAAGAGCAAGCTTATGTAGTATTAAGTCACAATAATATGGCCAATATTACGTAGGTACTATTTCAAATTAATTTTATTTTAGAGCACAAAAACTTATATTTTAAAGAGGCCCTTGATATATTTAATAAATTGTATCGAATCGTGCGACGTGATTGAAGTTTCATTTGACTTTGACCCGCTGCGTGAGATTATTTTCAACAAATTATTATTAAATACTAGCGGCTCAACCTCGCTTCGCTCGGGTTCGTCCCTAGGTACGTTTTAAATAGATATAAAAAGCAAAATTAAAAATTTTGAAAAACCCACGACGGTTAAAAAGTAATTGAAAAAGGATAAAATAATTTAAAAACCTTCGACTTAAAAAATAAATGTAACGCGAGATAAACTCAAGCATATCCGTCGGGGGCTGCCATTATGAACTAGTTTTGCAGTTTTATAGTAACGCGAATAATTTGAGATTTTTTAGCGCTATACTTATGTACCCTTAATGGGTAGGCCGTGCCCCTACAGTGGAGACCTTTAGAATTTGGTGATGACACTTATTTATATTATTTACGATGAAATTTAAAATAGTGATGTATCGGCACCGATTTCCAAAATATCTGATTAGATATCTATTCTAAATGAAGACTCCCGTTTAGTTATTTTTTACATTTTAGTGCCTGGGAGTCGGTTTTTTTTTAAGTTTTTATGTTAAAATAAGACATTTTGATGTTTCATACTACGGAACCCACGGTGTGCGAGTTATACTCGCACCGGATTATCTTTTCTGAAGTCACCGATAGTTAGAAGCTTGGCCCCACTATAAGGTAATCAAAAAGCATGAGCAAGATTGAAATGACAATAACTTTTATTTAATAAATTAATGTATATATGATATTTATAAATTCGGGCGATAGCGCTATCAGAAGCAATAGATATTTCTTCTTAATCTTTACTATATTTAAATAATAGGTACATGTAGCTATTGTTAAGTATTTTTTTTTTGACATTAAATAGATTTTGAGAAAAGTATGTTTAAGTATGATGAAAACGTGACAGACAGACAGATATAGTTACTTTCGCATTTATAATATTAGTATGGATATGTATGTAGATACACGTAGCAATCGATCCCTATCGTTTTGAAAAATTTCATTACTAATAGAATCCTACGTGTCACTACAGGTATATATCAGGTTCTCCTTCAACAGGCGTTCACCTTGTAATGGTAGGGGGGCTCATCCGGCAATCTAGCCGGGCGCAAAGGCAAGAAACGCACGGGAAGATGGCCCACTTTGGTGGGTGGTGTGCCATGCGGGTTGCTTCTGGCACTTCTCTGACAGTAGAGTGGACCGTAAGAGCAACCCCATAGTTGTTATGGTCTTTCGGCGGACGGCGTCGTAGTTGTGTGCGTAAGCGATTCTGCGATGCCCCATTAAAGACGAGGAAGGATTTGTTGGGTTTTAGTGGGTAGTTCTAGCTTTTCTAGCCGGTGAGTCCCACATAACCACCTGTAAGTCTATCTTTATATATATAATTCTTCTGTGAGTGTGTATGTCACTGAACTTCTCTCAAACGACTGGACCGATTTTGATGAAATTTTTTGTGTGTGTTCAAGGGGACCTGGGAATGGTTTAGATTCACAATTTTGTCCAAAAAGTTTGAAATTTTCAAATTAAAGACCTGTAGACAGGACAACGTCTGTCGGGTCCGCTAGTACATATATAAAACTTGGCATATACTGTAGTGTGATAACAGCTTCTGTCATGAATTGGTAGTCAAAAATAATATAATATTTTTAATGTATCACGTTTTAATTTAATCAACATAACATTATAATTTTATATTTGGTTTAAAGAGATAATAAACGGTGATAATAAGATTTGTACATTTGCTTGAGTTTATTAAAAAAAAATCCAGATAGATTTTATGAACGTGACTCTTGCTCAATCTCGAAAGGCTCGAAGATATGCAAGCAGCTTTACTTTAAAATTACATACATATTTTTTTTACTAGAGTTATATTTTAATATAATACAAAACATTAAAATATAATACTAAAATTCTCATTGTAATTAGCCCTTTTTTAAGGTTCCGCTGCTGGGCACGGGCCTCCCTTAAATCTCCAGGGGATCAGGCTATTGTCCACCACCCTCGCCAAAAGCGGTTTGGCGGAAAAGTGTAAAGACACGTCCTTCGAAAATTTGCTAGGTTCTCTCAGATATGCGGATTTCCTCACGTGTATTCCTTCACCGTAAGATAAGAGGTTATAATGTTGAAAATGAATCGCACATGAAAATATGAGAGGTGCGAGACCCGGGTTTGAGCCCGCTTCACTTGGTTAAGCGATCGTTACCATTGGACTACCTTTGCCATAACAATTAATATATTTACCTTATTATATTTAGTTTAGAACTAGTGACTTACACTCGCTCCGCTCGTGTTTGTCCCTACTTACTTTTAACGTTTAGTATAGATTTCTCAGAGATGATATATTTTACGGCAGTAGTTTTCTCGTGATGTGGTCACAGACAGACAGACACAAAAAGTCTAAAAACTATAGATTCGGTCTCTATACAGATTTGACTCAGTTAGAATTTTATTATATGTATGTATAGATTTAGAATAAGGAATATAAAAAAATCCCTCTCCATACTCTGGAAGCACACTACCGCCACAGTGCAGGCGCATGACGCGTGATAGGCGTGTGCGAGACGCTCCATGCTATTGGTCGTTAAGAACCACGCGTGACGTCATGTGCAAAGATTAAAAACTTTAGAAATGGTGAACTAATGCATTATCTATTTATAGGATATGTACAGAGTGATTATAAAGTTTGAAACGGCTTATGGACGTTTAAACAGGTGTAAATCTGTGTTTATTTACATTTAAGTAAACTTTCTAAATTATACTTCAGGAGATATTTTTACTTTTACCTATTCTCAGCCCACTACTGTCCATAGTATTATTTATGCCTAATAATGTCTAAATGCTTGTCTGAATGTCGATGAAAATCTGTAGACTGAGATCATTAGAAACTGAAACAATATTTTCATTAATAGCTATAGCTATACAATGTTACAGCCATGAGTTCATGGCTTGATTCATTTTGATATAAATTTGCTATCGATTAACCTAAGGTGATGGTGATGAAAGGCTGATACTTTGTAACAAACATAATTTGGAAATTATCTTTTATTATTTTTAAATATTATCCATTACTAGCGACTAACCTTTGCTTCGCTCGGGTGCGTCCCTAGGTACGCGAATTTTGTTTACAATTTCATGGGTTTTAATTTTTTTGCGCGGAACCCTAATATTTTTTCTAAAATAAAAATAGCCTAAGTTACACCTTATAACATTAGCTATTTGCCAGTGAAAGTCCCGTTAAAACAAAATTTTTAAAATTATTTTTTTCTTATAAGTACCGTATTCATAGGTATTTAGAGTAAAAAGATGTTATTTTGGCATTACAAATAGACACTTCAATTTAATTTATCTCTATAGATTTCTACTAACTTAATTCTCAAAATTTTAGATTTTTTACAGCAGTCATGATCACGAAAGAGATTCCAAATGTCTTCGAATTCCGGGAAGACGTTTCTAAATTATAGTGACCGAATTCAGACATTGATTAGTTTTTATCTATTTTTATCAGGCGCTAGTTATGTCACAGGGCAACAGTCTCACAAACTCGTGATGCAAATCGTGGTTACCTCATCTATACAGATAAATAAAATTGAAGTGTCTGTTTGTAATGACAAAATAACTGCTTTTTACTAAATGCATATGACATTATATACGGTACTTATAAGAAAAACATAATTTTAAAATTTTTGTATGTCTGTCTGTCTGTTTGTTCCGACTAATCTCCGAAACGGCTAGACTGATTTTAACGGAGCTTTCACTGTCAGGTAGCTGATAAGGAGTCAATTAGGCTACTTTTATTTTAGAAAAAAAGTAGAGTTCTGCTCAAAAAAATTGAAACGTACCCGAGCGAAGCGAGCGAGATTTTTATGTGATTAACATTATACATGGTAGTGTTTTACTTGAAATAGTATAATTTCGATGAAATTTAGTACATAGATAGACTATGATCTAGAGTAGACCTGGAGAGTAGCACATAGACTGTTAGTACTTTATAAAATTTAACATACAAACATACATAAGGCATCTAACGGAGTGAAGTGAGGGTAAATTGCTAGTATAGTATATTAATACTATACAAATAATTTTTATTGAATAAATTAAAACGTGCACCAAATATTTTATGGTTCTCAATATTCTAAGGCCAGATTCATCTTGTGCAAAGTACTCGGTTAATCTGTTTGAGATTTTATATCGTATATCTATTTAGATTGTAAATCCATGTCTATAAACCGGATTTGGATGAATATATTAATAATATCTACTATGTTATGTTTTATTTGCTTCATACCTAACTAGCGATTAACAATCGCTTCGCTCGGGTGCGCTTTATTTTTTTTGAGCGGAACCCTAATTCTTTTTCTAAAACTAAAGTAGCCTAAGTTACTCCTTATAAAATCAGCTATCTGTCAGAAAAGTCCAGTCAAAATCAGTCGAACCGTTTCGGAGATTAGCCGGAACAAATAAACATACAGAAAGACAAAGCAAAAAAGTTATAAATTGTGTTTTTGTATAAGTAGCGTAAACAGTTTCATATGCATCTAGTAAAAATCTGTTATTTTTACATTACAAACAGACACTTGAATTTTATTTAACTGTATAGATATATAAACTAAATAGGGATTCTTTATTTATTAATCAATTATTACTCCTTCACACTAAAACAGCTGGATGGATTTAGATGAAATTTAGTACACAGATAAACAGTTTTCTGGAATATAACAGACTGTTAGTAATAAAATTACATCTACGGACGCGCTCGAGCGAAGCGAGGATAAGTCGCTCTCCCTAGTACCAATATTATAATATAGTATGTTTTTGAATACTGACAGATTTTTTGATAGAGATAGGCATGGGTTAAAATGATAAATGCTATAGTTTAAGTATTATAATAATATATATAATATACTGGAACTAATATATAATATATTATTTCCAGTAGCATACCTGACTCAAACACAGCTGCAGTCGGCTTATGAAGGCGGTTAAACAAGGCAGTATTAAATTACATAGAAGGTGAAACGGGTAATCTCGAATGGCACAAATATTCCATACTTAGTCATATAAGGCACTTGGGATACAAATCTTAGGGTTGACAGCTGTTTTTATTTTATTAATTTATATGAACCATTTAAGTAATTTGATCTAAAAATATTTTTTATCCTAAACTTTAAGAGTCAAGCTTGTGGGAGCTGTTTCGATAAGCGCTACCGTGCTAGAATTCGTCGTGAAAGGTGCTAGTGTAAAGTGAAATCTCTACAAAGAGTATCTGCAAATGTCAAATGACACGGAATGTTTACTGTTTGTGAGCTTTTCATCGCGGATCTTGGCTAATTTTATTCATGACTATTGTAAATATTGTTCCTGATTAATTATGGCAGACACGGTACGGCTCAACAAATGTTATTGCTTTATAAGAAGAGCTAAGAAAAAGTCAATATTTTATCTATTTGGTTATTATATACTAGCGACTCGCCCTTGCTTCGCTTTGGGTATCTTCCTAGACAAAAACAAATCTATCTCAGGAACAGCATGTTTTTCCAGGATGACAATTTTTAGGATGATAGCAGCCCTCCTCAGTATACGGGCTATTCAAACAAACAAACAAACAAACTCTGCCTCTTTATAATATTAGTACAGATTATTATTTAAAACAAAATCCTGGTAAAATGGCGCAGCGTTAACAATTGTTATTATTATTTTATTAAATTTATGGCGCTGCCGCACTAGCAAATACTTTTTCAACCACAGCGATAATAAGACTTTACTCGCCCGTGGTGCCAATTGGTGCTACCAGAAACCGTAGCCCTCACTGTTATAGTTTACAAGTTAATGTCTTATTGAATAAATAACAAGTCAATAAAAAGACAGACGTATGTATGTACTTATGTACGCACGTAAGAATTTATACTTCTTTGGCGTAGCAGAACAAAAATAACTAAAGATTTCATCCCGTATGTCACAACTCTATTTGTAAAAGGAATATAGTTAACTTCATCATGTCGCTTTCAGCTAACTTCATCATGTCGCTTTTTGGCTGTCGGTGTGCGCGCGTGTATCGTAAAAATTTTACTCTCATATTTTTTCCCCAGAGGAAGTATATAACTTCAAAAATAAAAGACCACAAATATTCACATATCAATTTTATTAAAACGTCTTTTCTCATACGAAGCTTGTATATTCATCTAATTTACACCAAACTACCTTGCGTATTAAATACAATAAAACTATGCTCCACTATTCAGATCAGAATTCAGTTTAGTTGCTTTTTAAAATTTATTATAGCTATATATAAATGAACATTTAATAGATATTTTAATAATAATGCTTAGAAGTGAACAGTAAAAAAACAGTCAGGTCCGAATGCAATGCAAATGTAAGTACATAGCCTTCATATTTTACATAATATGAAGTATTGTTTCTTAATAATAAAATAATAATAAGAACTAAATCTATGATTATTTTAGTAATATTAATGTACAATATGAAATTTTAAGCTACTTTTACAACTCTTAGGCATGGAACGAATTGAAGAAATATACGGCATATGGATGATTGTGCAAAAAATATATATTATATTATTATACGATATTATTATTAATATAGAATTGTATAGAATTTAAGAATGTAAATAGGGTACGTATTATATTAACTTCACATTTAAATAAAATATAATAATGCCGAAATCTCCATTGTGATTTATCTTTACGATTTTTTCGAGTAATAAATATAAACGAAATAGTGTAAAATAAAAAAAATAATAATTAAAGGTAGCCATTAGTATATTAAAAAAAGAAAAAACAAGCGAATTTATTATATCTTGCATAAGTTATAAAAACGTATGTTGGATGGTTTGGTTTGTTTCACGAGTTTTTTGACTAGCTTCAAAGTAAGGCTTCATTGGTAAAAGAATGGTTATTCTTTTAATATATATCATATAACAGTTTTATGGGCTATTGTATATTGTAAAAAAAATGAAATGTACCTACATATAAAATGTATCTATCCATAATTAATAATTACATTTAAGTACATAATATTATGTACATACATAAAAAGGTTGTAATATGACTGAGCTTTTGAAATTTTATTTTTAATGCTAAGCTTTTTATAAAACTTTTGCCTGTATGTACCTATATGGAACTTTAGGACTATATAACACATTCATCCATATTCCGAATTACTTCTTCAATGAATGGCAATACATCATTTTAACATACATCGATAGCTATATGAATAACTCTTTCATTAAACATTTAAATAATCGTAAAAAAATATTTTAAAAATAAATTTAATTTTATTAAATAAGTAAATATATTTCTCTTCTCTTTTACATCGAATAAATAAAATTTATTAATTTATTTTTATTATTGCTCGTGATATGCGAAGTGATCGTGTATGATAATTTTATTCCAGCAATTTTGAACTTATTTTTGTAAAATTGACTTGAATTTAAACTTTTTTTTATTGTCCTTATTTTACAAAACAAATGTGCTTCTTAAATAAATATAAATATCTTAATTAAAAAGGAAGCCCAATTCTAGGCTACTTTTAAATTTACAGTTAATATATAAAAATAAAATAAAATAATTTATCACAAAAATGTTTTTATTTTTAGTGAAGCACTTGTTAATTATTTAATTTTTCGAATAATGTATTTACAATTTAGCAATAAAATAGCTTATTTACAATAAAATTCAATCTATTATCGTTATAAATAAATAAAAGTAAATTACAATCAATGTTTATCTGTAATATAACAAAAAATAATGATTTTGAACCATCATGTGTGTATAAATACCACTTAGTTATTATATTTCTTTCGCTATCTTGGCAATAAATTTATATTATTTATTAATAAAAAATAATTGTATAGTAATAGTTGTAATGACTTCCGTAAGTACAATGGGTAATATAAAATAATAGTGTTATTTTATATTTTGAAGTACCCTTCTTATACTTAATTTAAAACTAAAAGGCGCATCTTTAAATATCAAAATATAAATGTTATTTTAAGCAAATAATAATTGCTTATTTTTTGGGGTTATTTTATTAAAATAATGGTAATTGAGTTTTCCCTGAAATAGATTTTTTAAATGTGTTTGATATTATGTCAAAAACATAGATGCTATTTATTATCAAGAGCTATAAAATAAGAAATTACAGAATATTTATAAATCCTTATTACTACGGAGCCTTATCAGCAAAAAGAAAAAATATTTTAAATAAATTTCAATAGATGGCGCTAAATGTATCTATTTGTTTTTTTATATTTAGAAATAAATACGAAAGATATATTGTTATTTTCAAAAAGAAAAAGGAAAGAAAATTAAGTACTGGGCTCTAAAATCAAAATTCCATATTTTTTTAACCCGTGTCAGGGCGGGCCAATACATTCGTATGGGGTAGAACTAGAGGGTATCTGTAATTTATGTTATACTAAAAATAATATAAATTATTAATTATATAAAATAGGACTTATATGGATTATTTTAGATTCATTATTTTATTCTTTATGTTCTCATTCTGATATAAAATACTTCTTTAAGTTTTCTGACGTTGTCATCTTGAGTGGAAAAAGGGCGGGAACAGCGTTGTATTTTGTTTCATAACTTTTAAAATAATGCGTGATGCATCATTCCTTTTTGTAATGTCGTTTGAGGCGTTACTTTGACTCTGTATAAAATAAGAGAATGCTTTTTCCGATAAAAAATTCAAGGCCCAATCCTCTATCTATCGCCATAAGATTTTTGGCAAATCCATATTTTTTATATATATTGATATAATAAAGATGCAACTTCAAATACTAACGAGTAAGCACATCCAGTACATAATAGCTTTTATGAACTTGAACTCTTTCAGTCAACCTTCGCTTGGAAGACTAACATAACTTTCTAAACATCTATTTCTACCCATATATTATTACAATACATACAATGTGTATACAGATGCTATGTAACGGTTACAAAATGGACACAACCGATTTTTTTTAATCTATAGAACCTTAGTTAAATTATTCTAAGTCCCATATCAAAAAGTATGACACGCATTACGAGTAAATAGTAAATTTATTTTTAACACGGAGTATACTATAATGAGTCTACAATGAAACTTTATAGACCAAGAGCTTGTAACAAAATTGCTTATTTAAATTATTAAGTAATCTAACATACAAAATATTAAAAAAAAATATTAATCCATTAATGTATACGAAAATAATGATTGGCAGAAATTATAATTTATCTTTTTTTATCTAAATATTATAACACTCCAATTTCCATTAATCGATTTTTTATAACTAAGAATTGATTTAGACATATACAAAGTAAATCTAACTTTAAAATAATTATATATAATTCGAATTATTTATTATTCAATTGCTCCTGGTCTATATATATATATATATATATATATATATATATATATATATATATATATATATATATGTATGTATGTATGTATGTATATATGTATGTATGTATATATTAATAACAAACACATTCTACACAAAATTCGACCTTGACTTTTTCGTACGATGGCGATAACATTTAAATATCAACAGGTATTTAAGTACTTAGACACTATTGAATGTGAGTATGTTGTTCATCTTGGAACCATTCAAGTGTTAAGATAATTTAGAATTGTCCTCAATACATTAATTTATCATTCGATCAATCCACAAGTCTACTTTTACAAATGACTCTTTACATTCCTTTAGTGGTGAACATCTTCACATTTCATCGCTAATTTTACTGAGAAAGATATAAAATCCAGAATCCTGTTCTTAATTTTCTTTGAATTTTAAGACCATTACTTTTATCAGATCGAGAAAAATTCTATAGTCAATATGAACATTATTTCCGTATGGGAATCAATTTTATGAATAGACACATTATTATATATTATGCTTATAATATATACACTATTTATGTTAAATACCCTCCTCGAAAGTTTATTTGGAGTTTACTACATTATTTTCTTTCTCGGCCCTTCTAAAAAATGTTTAATAATGTCTTTGAGTTTAGCCTAATTGCCTGAGCATATTTTGGTCATGCCTCCATTGATGCAAAACGTCATGACAGGCACTAGAAAAATGCTTTTAACGTGTTTACATCACATGTTATTAAGAAATATTCATATATTACAATGTTGGTAAAAGATTCACGTTAAGACTATGAATGGTGACTTTTTATTGGCTACCTTCAGTTAGGATTCGCTCGCGCAGTATTTACAATGGCCTTTCATACTGCTTGTTTTTACAGATAGTTCATCCACGCTAAGCTTTAATAAAAAGCACATTCAAATTATTTGCAATAATTACAGCTTGTTAGCTAGCGAATCTAATATTTGTCCTTTTAATATTCATTTGTCCCTATAGGGACCTTGAGATAAACCTCTCTTCACATATTAATAAAATAGATCGCTACAGCGATTTTTTTAACGATTATCTTTAAATCCACTCACAAATTTAGCATTCATATTACAAATACACCACATTTAATTTGTAATTCGAACAAGCGTTAAAATGTTAACCATTTCGTTAAGTGTAAAATACACTGTACATATAGGTCGTTAGCTCCTACACTTTGTTTGTGAGCAAACACTTAAATTGACGAAAACCACATCTAAATTAAGCACATTAGGTGACTCGCACCAAAAATATTTGCACAAAAACTTGAGAAATATAAAAAAATAATTCTATTATTTAAATGGCTCATAAAGGCCTTTCACGTCGCGCAAAGTAACTTCGTTGGGAAATTAGGCGTTTATGTCACACACAAGCGAACACACAAACACTTAAATAAGAGTTTCTTTCCCGCCAAGCTTGGTCAGGTCCTTGTACGGACACTGGCGTGGTGGGCGATCTCTTTTGGGCTTATGCTCTGCATACTAGTTTTTCGACGTCAATATTGTCACGAACTCTGAAAAAAATATGTTGTATTTAAAAGTAGGTAATATCTTATATATCTATATTATTATCTTCGTATTTTTTTTAATATTATTCGTATGAAAGTTTATAAAGAATTCTGGCTTTTTGTCAATTAATCGTAGTTTAAAAGATATGCATAAACATTGGTATATAAAGGGTGTATACATATATAATTCAATTTTGATATAACTTTCATAGTAGGTATTTTAGTTTTAGACTTATTAATAAATCAGGCTATCAGAATATTGAAAGAAAATTAAAAAGCTACGGGTTGAAACTAATAGCTTATAATTCTAGGGACTCCTACTCCCATCGCTTAGGACCTAATTGCTAAGTAAGTTGTAAATATAATGCAAACTTGCTTAAGCCACGTGGTTTAAGCAAGTTTATACTTACAAAGTTATTCTCTATGGGCATCACATACACACGTTCATTCCATTCACGTAACAGTTTTGTTATATCACAGATCATGTATTACTATACTAATAGTTATACGTACATATGGTGTCACATCTATCTATACGTAGGTATTTGATAAAATTCTAACTGGGTCAAATTTGAACATTAAATATTTTTTTGAAAATCTTTTTGAAATAGTCATTATTATCGATACAGAAGCCGAATCTATAGTTCTTAAATGTTTGTTTGTCTGTCTGCCTGTCTGTCTATCTGTCTGGGAACGCATCATGAAAAAAGCACTGGACAGATTTTAATAAAATTTGGCATGATGATAGCTGGTTATCCGGGTCAACATAAAGGATACTTTTTCTTGCTGAAAAATATCTCATCTCTGAGAAATCTATACTAACCGTTAAAACGGTACGAATCCGAGCGGTGCGAGGGTGATTCGCTGTACTTTTATGAAGCTAAAGAGTTTGTTTGATAGTGCTAATTTCCGAATCTACTGGTCCGATTTGAAAAAATCTTTTTGCGTTTTATAGCCTATTGATTGGATAACTTTATAAGCAATTTTACATAACACTACGGCGGTCTACAAGAGCAGGATTATTCTACATATTAAACGACTAGAAGTTGCGAGAAAATGCTAGTACTTAGATATGCGAATAAGTAATATCTTAAGAATAGTACATTTAAATAAAATTATATTTTGAGAATATCATATTATAAAAATGAAGATGATAGACATGCAATTTTTCAAATTTCGTAATAACGTACCATCGTAATTGACCATGCCGTCACCATCGAGGTCTGCCTCACGGATCATGTCATCTACTTCTTCTTCACTCAGTCTCTCGCCCAGATTGGTCATCACATGTCTAAGTTCTACAGATGATATCAAACCATCGTTGTTTTTGTCGAACACCCTGGAATTTCGGTGCGAAAGTTTAAGTATTAAAAAAAAATAAGATCTGCTGATAATGAAAAAAAAATCAACAAGGCAAGCGTTTTATTAATTTTTCTTTATTTTTATTAATGAAAAATGAAATGAAATATGGCTGCAAACTTTTAATGCATTTAAGTGGTTTTTAAAAAACGCATTCTAATACGTAATGTGTCAGATTATAAATTCAATAATGCACTTAGTAATTAAAAAAAATAATTAAAACAATATTTCTTAAGTAGTCGTAATATTATACCATAGCATATGTACTTAATTGACAAGTTTCTATTAAATTAAACGTAAAAGCTCACATTATTATGTAATTTTTATTCCGTGTCGACTTTAAAATCACTTTTAAAGTAAATATTCCACCCCATTGAGTGGAATATTTTCTTGAAATTTATATGGCGTTATTCTTGAGATGAGGTTCACAGTTAGCGACGATATTGTGTAAAAACACACACTCATAGCTGCTTTTTCTGCACTTCATCCTTTTTTAAAGTCAGTAAAAAGTTTGTTTCTAAATTGTGTAAGAAAACCAGTAAATATCAACCATGTTGGATATACGAACATTTAGACAAACGTAAAGATTTCGAAAGTAAAATCGTGTCACAAATTAGGTGATGAACCTACGTGAAGGAGAACACTTATATATTTTATTTATTTCATAAGCATATTTACAATAAATATGTATATATATATATATATTATATGAAAAGTAATACGCTCACTGATATGTATTAATCTAATATATTTAAATGAGTAATTCTTCTATTTTTTTTTAAATTTATTTCTTTATACCGCCGATGTCGGAAACGGCTCTAACGATTTCGCTGAAATTTGGCATGTGAGAGTGTTCGGGGGCCAAAATCGATCTAGATTAGTCTTAAATCTGGGAAAACGCATGTTTTCGAGTTTTCATGCGGTTTTCTTTCACATTATTCTACGCAAAATATGGTCGCTAATTTCGCATGCTCTGGCATGATTCGATGACGGGTATGAGGGATCGATGGATGTATGTTTGGTACTCTTTCACGCCAGAAAGGCTGAATGGATCTGGATGAAAGGCAGAGTGATAAATTATAGTCTGGAATAGCACATAGGTTACTTTGTATCCCAGAAAAATGTACGGTTCCCGTGGGACAGATTTGTTCTTATATATTAGTGGCTATAAAAATCTCTAAAATAAAAATAATAATGTCCCTGGGTACCTGAATGCTTCTCTTAGTTCATCTTCTCCATCAGCACCGCGCATCTTCTTGGACATCATCTGTAGAAATTCATTGAACTCGATCGTACCATTGCCATCTTGGTCCACTTCTTTTACCATATCTCGGAGTTCAGTTTCTGTAAATAAATATGATTTTAAAAATCTGTGCCAATTGTTTTGTATGTTATAGTAAAAACTTAAGTATTTGTCATATTTTAATGGCTAGTAGGCCTTCATGGTCTATTAGTCTTTGCCAGCGGCTTCGCTCGCGTGATAAGCGGATTGGGGATCAAGGATAGCCTTTATTTAATCTCCTGGGATTGCATCCTGATGCAATTTATATCCTTACTAACTTTTATCGAAATTTGTTCAGCGGTCCAATAGTAGAGAGGTAACAGACAGTTACCTTCACATTTATAATATGAATATAATATTAAAGTCGCTGGAGTCCACATAATGCGGATGGCAGAAGACCGGTTATCGTGGAAATCTCTGGAGGAGACCTATGTCCAGTGTTGTACATAGTTTTCAAAAAAGTAGTATTTCGAAAGTCATTAACAATGAAACAAAATAATAATTCCACATAGTGCTTTCAAAATGACACAATTTAAATGTAACGGAAATATAAATTCCCAATTTTAGAGTTACGTGTTTGTATTATGTTTATCCGTGTGTCACCGATGTTTTAACTAGATACTTAAGGTTAAAGAATTATTAACTTCTATAAACAAGACGGTGTAGTGGAATAATAAAAAATAAGCAATAAAATGAAAGGTGCATAATATGGTCGACCTCCATCTTGAAACAGTCATGTTTTTAAAAAAAATACCTTTTTATTTAGGTTCAAAATTTAGTGTAGGTTCAATGTGTTTTATTGTAGGTGTAACGTATATACATTATACGAACATAAATATTATATACCTATTATCGTACGGAATCCTCGGCGAACGAGACAGACTCCAACTTTTGCAATTTATTGGTCAGAAGCTTTTTAATGAAAAAACTGAGGAAATAACACGCGAGCCATAAATAAGACGAGATAGGTAGACATTTAATTTCGAGGGTACCTCATAAAAGCTCCAATTCTGCTTGATTTTGTTTTCGACTACAATTGAATATATTTTGAGTAAAAAGTGACCAAAATACGGTGACCCCTCGCAATGTTTTTGATGTGTTCAACCATTTTTTACGTATCACTACTGGACACAGGCTTTCTTTGAATACCGGGGGAGCATGAGGTGATAGTCCACCACACTGGCCAAGTATAGGATGACGAAATTTTAAAGTAAGTAAAAAATATTTTATATTTCATGTAACAATACTCTTTACACAGGAATTAAATAAAAACGAAAACTATCATAATAATTAAGGTTTATTTAGATATATTAAAAGAGAAGAAAGAACAGACAGACTATTGTAATAAGTATTTTTGATATATTGGATATTCAAGAGCAACAAAATATAAATGTGTTTGTAAACTTGTAGTTTTATTTTGTACTTTTATTTATCTGTTTAAGTTAAAGCTGTTAAGATTGTTAATTCTGTTTAACTAAAGTTCGCTTAGTGGTCCAAGTTCGATCATATTCACGTTGAAAAAATTAAATTTTGAGAGTAATTGCAAATCTAAAAAGTCTATCTTTTTTTAATTGATAACATAATATTATATTGATACAATAACGCTAAAGCTCGTCAAGAACTGCTAAACAAAAAAAAAAATGGCTTACAGAGGAGAAAAAGATACTGAAATGTTTTTTCTTTGCCTATTTATATAATATGGATATAAATTGTTGACAGACTTTAAAAAGAAGTAATTTTTCGATTTTTTTTGTTATGTAACATAAAAAATATGTTATGATAATAATTATCACAATTAATGATAATTAATATAATAAAATCAATGTATAATAATATATAATTAATATATTATTATGATAATTATTGATAATTTATTCATAATTATATAATAATAGTTATATAATAATTGTTTGCAATAACCGTATACCAATTGTTGATGATTTTATTTTAGCCAAATATTTATTTTACGCACAATAATTTGAAATATTGTACTGAAATAAATACTATACTAATATTATTATTATTGAATCAAATTGCCTTTGCCCTTCTGTCAAGCAGTAACGGATCGACGTGATTTGTGTGATGGCATTAAGGGTAAGGCAAGCTTGGGACATAAAGGATCGGATTATAATAATCTACATATCGAAGCTGCAATTAATTTTCTCAATTATTTTCCCTTATTTTATCATGCTTTATACAGTGGGCGTTATATGGGAAGTGTTGGTTCAAATAAAAGTCGATGCAATCCAAGTTGTATTTCAAATTAACAATAATCACTTTGTACATAGTTACACAGCACTTCACTACACAGCCATATACCACTTCACTATTACCACGTATAGACAATACAGAACGCAAGACAGTTTCTACTAGTGTTCACTGTGCGACCGACCAAGCGTAACTTAGCCGAGTCCGGTCGAGTGTCACGACGTAGACTCTGTCGAGCCCAAAAAGGTGGCGCTCGCGTTCCGATTAGTTGTGATTATGACTCGTCTCCGACATACATATATATTATGTAAAAGAGAAGTATCACTTACTGACTGATTATTCGCGAAATCCGAATTAAAAAAAATAAATTGACTTAAAAAATACTTAAAAGGTATGATTTTTTAATATAAACCAAATTAACTAACAAAAACAAAGTAAAAGGTTCCCTATATTTTTTTGAGATCGCTACTGCCAGACTTTAACAAAACACCTATCAAAAATGAAACAATGCGATAAATATTTGATAATATATTATATTCGACGGCTTTACTGGTTCGTTTGTTCAAACAAGCAAATAAACAAACGAACAAACACACTCTGCCTCTTTATAATATTAGTAAGCATAGATATATATATAAACGAGCAATACTTGTATATATATAAATATATATATATATATATATATATATATATATATATATATATATATATATATATATATATATATATATATATATATATATATATAAATATATATATAATCTGAATCTCGGAAGCGGCTCCAACGGTTTTCAAGAAATTTAGTACATGTGGGGTTTCGGGGGCGATGAATCGATCTAGATTAGTCTTATAGCTGAGAAAACGCGTGTTTTCGAATTTTCATGCGGTTTTCTTTTGCATTATTCCAAGCAAAATATAGTCGATAATTTCACATAATGCATAAGGCATAAGCATCATGGTCAAGCGGCTTACGCGTAATATTGACAATCGTAGGTATCCGGGTTCGAATCCCGATCGGATACAAAGCTATATTGTATTTTTGTTTTTTTTTTTTGTATTTATTCAATTTTTAGTTTTTTTTTTAAAGAAAATTGTACTTTTGTCCAAAAACTCCGAGCAAAGCTTGGTGGCCCGGGTATAATATTAGTAAGCATAGATTTATTGAGGAAGATTACAGGTTATCTTAAATCATACTACAACCTAAGACAGCGGAGTAACTCTATAAAGTCTAACGACGCGGGCGGTATCTCGATAAATCGCCAGTTTTATGATTAACTCTTTCTTAACTTATTATATTTCATAGTATATTTAAGAGTTATTACACTGTATAGATCAATTCAGGACAGTCTAAAGCCATCGAAATTAAGTAGACCCAGTGAAACTGGCTGTTGCTTGATAAAAATTCATGGAGACCCATTCATCGCGGCCGCAAATTGAAATGTCTGTTCATTTATTCATTGGTATTCCGAATATTGCAGTAATGAATAACGAATGATGCTTAACGGATACGCTCGGGTATTAAACTTTTAATAGCGTAAATACATTCAAATTTTATCACTTGTTTTTCCTTGCGGTTTTGCTTGCATGATGAAAAACCAAGCAAAAAATAGCTTACCTATATCCAGTCAGTCAGCAATCTATGTGGTTGTCAAATATAATGGAAATCTTTTTAAAATTCCTTCCAATCAAAAAAAATTGAAGTGTGGTGGAACAAACAGACAGAGTTGTTCTCACATTTATAATATTATACTAATATGAATAATTAAAAATTACTATTATTTTGCATATTGACGAGTAAATTAGTTTAAATATAAACTTGTAAATAATGAGGTATGCAAACAAATATCAGTAATTTTTACTTCGATATTTATCAATTTTACTCAAAACATAATCTCATATAATTAAAAGTGTAACTGATCGCTGTCTGTACATGGAAGATATTTGAGAAAGACTATTATTGAAGGTCTTTATCAATGCAATAGAATACAAACAATGATTTTTTTAATTTTTGTATGTTTGTCCGTGCGTTTCTACGCGCTAATCTCAGAAACGTCTTAATCAATTTAGTTACGGATTTTACTAATATATTGTGGTACGCTTCGTTTAACATTTAGTATATGTTTTATTTCAATCGGTTTATAAATAAAAAAGTTATGTCAATTTAAAGAATCACATAGGGACGAAGAGTTGCTAGTATTTAAAAGAAATCCTCTATTTATACAATGCTTAGATTATTATTATGAATGTAGAATTACCAGTAAGATTTCCTTAAATAGAAAGAATATTAGTTCCAATAAATTTCAATAGATAGCGGTACCTGTCATGATTTGTTGTTTAGGTATATGTAAAATTAGGTACCTATAGCACATGGCACAATTAAAAAAATACAACTTTGTATTTTTTTTTTTTAATTTACCTATTAAACTAAGAACTAATATTTCGCCCACTTTACTTACTCGTCCCGTAAAGTAAAAATATTGAAACGTTAGCCATACGTACAATTTCAGGGCAATTCTCTCTGTTTTGTTCTTTTTTATCTAAACCATACTATAATGAACCACATCAACCGAATATATAATTCACGTTTCAACAACAATTTTGTAAACAAAAATATTATATCATATTTTATAGAGTCTAACACCTCATCTATCAGTAACAACTGAAGTGACAAAGAACACTCAAAGGGGTAGATGTGACATAATGACTACTGCTTATGTTCCAGACAGTATATGAGACGATAAATAAAAAATCACATACACCGACATGTTCTAATTACGTTAGAAAGGTGTTATGGCTGCTAAAAAAATGTACGCTTGCATTATAAGTCTTATTTTGGCATATTGTGAGTGATATAATGGTATCCATCCGTCTTTTCCAATTATAACTAGCACAGCGAAGGGTGAAATTTTAGCAGAGGTAAGCCGTTCCAAAAAGATACAATTTTTATATACGTATTAATGCAAAAAGAAATAAAGCTATTATTATATACTTCGATCAACAGTAGTATTGTTGATCGATGATTATATATATATATATATATATATATATATATATATATATATAATATATATTTATTTATTTATTTCCAAATCAACATTTATACCTTGAAAAATAAATGTAAGTAAAATTGAGCAAAATAATTTAAAAGTAAGACGTCTTGTATGGACCCTTCGCCACTCATAACTAGTAATAACTAGTAGTTCTGCGAACAGTAGACCTCGCGAGCATAAAATGCATTTTGAGGAGCTATTCTGCTCATCATGCCGAACATCCTATCAGATCTGCACTAATTTTTAATGAGACTAATATAAAGTTTTAAATTAGAAAAGTCATTGAAATTGGATCTCATAAGGCGGAGATATCCAGTAGCCCCCTTTTTGCCCCTTTTTGGTGGAAGTATAAAATCGCAAAACCTGTTAAAAAAGTTTCATCTATATCGGTTGTAAGATACTACCTGTAGATAAATCATCATCATCATTAAAGATTAATAAGACATCATAAAAGGTAATTTAATTTTATCTCTATTTTAAAACATTTTTGTTGAAAATTGCATTACCTGAGAACGTTGAAAGAACAGAAAGAATAACTTTTCATGTCATAAACATAATTATAACGCCGTTGTCCATTTAATTGAGCGTCATTTTAAAATGGCTAAAATGAATGGAAATGCAAATAATATAATTAATTATAATAAAAAAAATATTATAATTAAAAAAACGCGCAATTCTATAAAAATCTTATTTAAAGGCAAAAAATAATAAGTTTCATTTAAAATTATAAACATTGCATTCAGATTGAAACTTTTGAATTATTTAAGAACATTTAATTTAAATGTCAATATTGCAAGTCCTTGAGAAAGCTCATTTTAACAAGTATCACGATCTGCACATTATACGTACTCATACATAGTAGTCATATTTAGTGAATTAGACTATATAATATTATATTTATATATACACTAGCGACTTACTCCGCTCCTCACTAACTACACTCCCTGAATCACTGCACTCCCTGGCTTGCTTCCCAATAGAAATTTTCATCAATAAAAAGTGTCCTATGTCCTTCCCAGAGTCACAAACTATCTTGTTTCCAAATTTCATCTATATCAGTTCAGTAGATCCAGAGATTACCCCCTACAACGTCACAAACTCACAAATTTTAAGTATTTACAACTATACATATTTTATTTTATTTTTTTGGTTCGTTTGACGGCACGTTTGGTTCAGTTTGTAGTATGTAGTGCTGTGACAACGGTCGCGGGTTCAAGTTCCGCTGGGGGCATTCATTTGTGGGATGAGCACGAATGTTTGTACACCAGTCATGGCTGTTTATATTTATAATATGTATGTATTTAAAGTTACATATGTGTAGTGTATCAACAATCTAGTACCTATAACACAAGCCTTGTAGCTTACCATGGAACAAGATGGTGCTGTGTGTTAATGTCCCATATACATATTATGTATTTATTCTTTTTTGCTTAGTAGCAATTAACGGGCTTTAAGTGCCATCAATAAACAAATTTTAGAAACAGTTTTTAAAACATATGTAGGTAAATTCTATTCATTTATGTTTTCCTCAAATTTTCATTAATGATTATTGTTGAAATTCGACCACTGAGCGAACAGTCTAGTATAAATAATAATATATGTAGCAGGTTAATTTCGTTTTTAAAAATTATAAATCTCCCAAAGCTCTTACACGATTGCTTTAGATTTTTAAAACACGTAAATATTTTTATATGGAGAATGTTTTTAGGGGATCAATTTTTTATGACTCGCCACTAGATGGCATTGCATAAACTTCTATACTAATCAACCGATCGCCATGAAATGTGACAAGTACTAAGTAGTGTTAGGGCTAGAATAATTTTAAACATGCAGGCAGAAGAGCAAGCATTTATGATAGAAATATATTCGTATTTGTATTCAGCTCTTTTTCAACGTCCCACTGCTGGGCACGGGCCTCCTTTTACTACGAAGGCGATCAAGCCATAGTCCACCACGCTGGCCAATTGTAGGATGGCGGACTTCACATGTCTTTCGAAAACTTACTAGGTTCTCTCAGACATACAGATTTCCTCACGTTTTTCTGATATTGTCCTTCACCGTAAGATAAGTAATAATCATGTTGAAAAACTTTCGCACATGAAAATATCAGAGGCGCAAGACCCGGGATTTGAACTCGCTTCACTCGGTTTCCCAAAGTACACTATATAATATTATAAATATATTAGAGCTGTTATTTCAGGGTGCTTGTTTGAGGTAAGACAAATTGATAGATAGCCAACTTTATTCATAATATCTGGCAAAAACCTCCGGACGTGTTACTGTTTTACGATTTAGTACTATTATTTATTATTATTATTATGGACCGAATTCAAAGAAGAAGAAGGACTCAATCTATATATACATCTACACAGATAAATAAAATTGAAGTGTCTGTTTGTAATGTCAAAATGACAGCGTTTTACTAAATGCATATGAAATAATAAACGGTAGGGACTTATAAGAAAAACACATATTTTTTAATTTTTGTGTCTGTCTGTTTGTTTCGGATAATCTCTAAAACTGCTGAACTGATTTTGACGGGACTTTCACTGAAACATAGAGGATGATATAGGGAGTAACATATCCTACTTTTATTGTAGAAACAGAATTAGGGTTCCGCTCAAAAAAAAACGTACCTAGGGACGAACCCGAGCGAAACGAGGATGAGTCGCTAGTAATATAATAAAATTATGAGTAGAATCTGTACTAACATTAAATATTTTTTGGAAAATCTTATTGAAATAGACATTATTATCGATACAGAGGCTAAATTCATATTTTTTGAATTTTTGTCTGTCTGTCTTGAAACGTATTACGAGTAAACCACTGGACAAATTTTGATAAAATTTGGTATGATGATAACTGCTAATCCGGAACAACATATAAGATAGTTTTATTTAAGTATATTGAATTTGATTTGATTTGAAAACGTAACTAGGAAAGAACCCGAGCGGAGCGAGGGTGAGTCGCTATGTATTTATATTTTTAAGTATCAGTATGAGTATGTTCGCGATTGTAAGCCAATTTTCGTGATAATTTTTTAATGACTAGGCTACAACCTCAATAATTCATTAGGTGACATACTAATTTCAACAAAATTTCATTTCTAAGGGAATAATTACTTTCTAAGCGACTTTTAATTAGCTATACCTTTTTGTTTACAACTATTTATTATACACACATATCCGAGAAAATTAATTAGACGCACCGTCGCGTCGTTACCTGCCTGTCTAAAGAAACAAAGTCTTATAAATAAAAAAAACCGTACTCATGTAGGTTTTATTCTTAGAATTGTCTTAGAACAAGTGTTAATCAAAATAAAAAAAAAAGCCAAGCTTGAGTGAAATTTGCGCTAGAAGTTAAAGCTTCCATTTTATTGCATGCTTAATTATTTAATGCTTTGGGCGACTTCCAAATCAAATCAAAATAAAATTTATTCAAATAGACTTTTACAAGCACCTTGAATCGTCGATTTTAAATTTAAATTAAATTAAATGTCAGTATTGTCAGTCCGTGACGAAGCTACCACCGACTCGGAAGGCAGTTCTGCTGAGAAGAATCGGCGAGGAACTCAACAGTTGCTCTTTTAAAATAATAATTGTTTACAATATTGTAATACAATAATTATCTATTTAACCTACGTGAGACCCAATCAGACATTAGTTCCACACATTGATATCTACGAAGTATTCCGCGATGGTATAATACGCTTTAATCAATAATATTTTTTATCTTATACTTGTTTAAATGGCAAGTTCAAACTTTTTTATCATCTTGATATCAATTAAAAACAGAAAAAAGTAAAATACATAAATTCTCAAAATATTTAATATAGGCTATAACATACATATATTATGTGTATTTGTACGTGAGACAGACTTGTGTAGAGTTCGAAAATGAATAGATATTTCGCACCAAATCACAGCGGCGCCGTGGCTTAGTTGGTTAAAGCGCCTGTCTAGTAAACAGGAGATCGTGAGTTCGAATCTCGCCGGGGCCTTGGTTGTTTTTTGAATTAACAGCTTATTTTTAGGATTGCTTTTTCAGTTATCAGGTAAAAGTTGTTTATCAATTTTAGTCCAGTCAAATATAAGCTATTTTATACTTGTATATTTGTTTTGGCATTTTATACGTTGCATCGAGTTTCATTTAATCTGGTGTCCATGTCACAGGTTATCAAACGTCAAAGGTTTTTTAATCGGTTATTTCTAATTTGATAATTAAAAAATATTAACAAAAGAACATATTGTTTTAATTGTTTTAAATACGCTATTTTCGTATATAAGCCCGTTTGTATTTTGTTACTTCTTCACGCTATGATAGATTTAAGAGAAGAATCTACCTATCACGCGAGAAAAACTTCGAAAACGACCTTATTATAACTTCTTAATTTTATTTTTTTATTGAAAAAATTGTTTAAGGCTTTAATAAGCTTCAAACGACATCGTCGAACTTTTTATAAAACAAAGCTTCTATATTTCATTCGTTTTTTCTATACGAGTATGGTCCTTTAACTGAAATGGCTGAAATAATTACTTGTACATAAATCAGTTGCTTGCTTTTATAATATGCCTAAATTTATCAAAGACTTTTAGATTTTCTGTAATAAATTATCAATCGATCGAGCGTTTGGATTCATTGTTACTACTTGAAGGAAATTACATTATGACTATAAATTATTCTACTTTTCTACGCTTTCTACACTAAGTTTATACAAAAAATCTATCTCTTGTATCTCGGAAACGGCTTAAAAGATATTCACCAAATTGTGTATTTAGATAAGATTTTGCTTTTTAAGGTTATCTATATAATATTATTCTGTGTCTTTTTCAGATAAAAACGCAATTTTCTATATATTTTCCGAAAACCGCGGAATGGAGCTCAATCCCCCAGGTAGGTACAAAGTAGTATAGTACTAAATAAAGAAAATTCTAATGGTAGAATTTTCAAAACTATCCCGTAATGTCGATTTCGATCTGATATGCCTTACGTCTCTTTCCCACATATCGCCAACTCCTAATAACTGTCCTTGTCATATATTGATAAATATTTAGAAAATTATCATTAAGAATGGTTCAGACATACATACGACGGCTAAGCCGTCACAGCGTACGAAAATAAAGGTTGAAAAACAGCGACAAATCCATATCATAACAAGTTGAGGTTATTTTTAATTTACACTCTTGCAGCCGTTCTTTTGGCAAACGTCTAAATTGTTTAATTATAAACATATTATTCACTAATTAGTATTTTGATGTATGAATGGAAAATAATATTATCAGGTTTAACTCAATTTGTACTTTTATGAATTAGAAAAAAATGTACTTTTTTGAAGTTAGGTATACTTCCTTTCGCACATACGAAAAAATATGAAAGTAAAATTTTTACGATGCGCGTGCACACCGACAGCCAAAAAGCGACATGATGAAGTTAACTATATTCCTTTTACAAACAAAGAGTTGTGATATGCGGGATGAAATCTTTAGCTATTTTTGTTCTGCTACGCCAAAGAAGTATAACTTCTTACGTGAGTACATATAATAAGTAACTATACACACACGTTTTTTTTTATAAAACTGCAACCGTCTGTAGTCAATCTTTTTTTGGTATATTGTGCGTTATACTGAAGATTTGCTATATCGTTTGTTATAGATAAACTTTGAAGTTACTTATGAAGATATTTATGTAGTTCCCGATATCTCATACTCTTGGTAGACTGATTTAATCAAGGATTTCTTAAAGCGGGATAACTACTGTACCAAGAGGCTCACCACTAAACTGTATAAATTTTAATAATAATTACGTATGAATTACATTTTACAACTTTATTGACACTCTATACAAATGAAATAGCAATACTATTATGCAAACTAAATAAAAACAACAAAAAGAGCCACATCGCGGCAGATCCTTATACGACCCATTGGACCTCTAAAGGGAAAGGGTTCGCAATACTTCAGAGATATTGTATAGGAATACGTGGGATATAGGCTTGAGCAACTACGATTAAATTTATATTATTGTATTATACGCTCTTGTAGACATAAAAATCATGTTAGACTGTAAAAAATACAATTTTGCTTATGCCTTACGAAGTAATTCAATGGAACTATGTATTAAATAAGCTGATTGAAGATCTATGCTCATCGCCTAAGTAGCAAAATAAAAACAAACTCAAAACTATATTCAGAATTCAGATAGACATTAGTTAGAACTTTTGAAGTTAATTTTTATCTTTCAATTAAAAGTCAGTATTATGAATCTGAGAAAGCTACCACCAGCTTGTGAAGTAGTTCTGCTGAGTAAAGTCGGCAAAAAAACTAACATGAAAAACATAACATGTAACAAAATGCAAGTCTCGCAACGCAGTTCTTCAACCGCAAAAAGATCTGAGATCTTTTGTAAACCAAGTATAATTTATTCAGTAGACGAACAATTATATGAACTGCAAAAGTAACTTTGTTGTATTAGGTCTTTTTAGTCACTGAAAATTCAGGCTTTTAGCTTTATCCACAACGAAGTTACAGAGGGGTCGAAAATGTCCTAAATGCCTTCGAGGAAATGATGTTACGGCTGTGCCCTTTTTTGCTCGACTTGGCGGAAGAGCTGCCATGCCTCATTCCCATCTTAAGTAATGATATTTGGTTACAATATTAAAATACAATAATAACTATACATTTATGCTACGTGAATATTATTTAGAATGAATCGCACATATTTTACAATGTATTCCGTGCCAGCATACTGTGGTGACATGGATCATATTAGCTATAATTAGATTAGACTGGTGATGAGATTTCTAATAATTAACAAAATAATAATTGGCATCTAACATATTTCTCGTCAGTAAATCTTTCTGCTATTTAAAAGTGAAATGTTTACCTGACGGTCGTTGTCCTAGCGATCTCATGACCACCCCGAGCTCAGCCATTGTGATGGTACCATCCTCGTCCTTATCGAACAGCATGAAGGCTTCTTTAAATTCTAAAAGGAACAAAATATATACACTATCACATTGCGCTGCTATTATTATTATTTCCCAATTTTTAGTTATATATAGCTAGTATATTATAACAACTAATAAATCTATTTTTCTTTAGATTACAGAAAATTAATACAGTGATAAGATTATTTTATAAGATATTTCGCACTTAATATAAATAACCAATGTTACGTTTCACGATTATTATTTTTCAAACTCTTTAATGAGCCACCAAAAAAGTCCACAGATGATAAATGACCATGAATTGTTTGTTTTTTAAATTAATAATATATAAATGCTATGGTAAAAATAAGAAAATAAGATATTTATTTGTTTCTACCATTGATATACAAAAACATAGATACACAATTCCTAACAACTAGGTATCTCTTCAAAAAGTGGCGTCGACATTGTGACGTTAGATCACACCAAAGAATAAAATTCAAAATTCGAACGTCCTAATTGTCTAAACACAAATACGAACTTACGAACACCAAATAAAGTACTTTTTTTAAAAGAAACAACATGCATTTTAATTTTGTCATCCGAAAAGCAATGAGCATAGAGAACATTAAAAAAAGCGCAATTCAATTTTCAATGGTGCACTTCTTTATGAGGACACTGTTGAGACGCGAATAATACATCTTTAGATTTCGTATATCAATTGTATCTATAAAATATATTGCGGATTGAGAGTGTGGCAAAATTCATAATTGAAAGATTTACAGGTAATCGTTAAAATATACATACCTGCAACTTGTTCTTCCGTAAGGCCATATTCTGACTGAAAACAAAAATGTGATTAAGTCGACATAACTGAAAAACTCTTACACTCTAATGGCTATCATAAAGCTAACTAGACGTATCTATGGCAATTCGATAAGACGTGATTTTGAATCCTCTTGAATATAAATGAAAAAATAAAAAGTTTCAAATAGCTTGGCTTACTGAAAGCCTTACCGATCGGAATCGTTTACTTAAACTTCAGGGGTGCTTTCTTACAAACTTAATTAGAGGAGATATGGAAAAAGGAGAAAATGCCACCAAATTCAACCGATCTCCATTAAAGCAATTATTTTATTTCATTTAAACTGTAAGTATATTTTGCGCTTTTCAACCAAATAATAGCTCATGGAACGGTGAACCAAATAATACAATGAACCATTTATATACAGTAATTCTCGGACATATGAAAAAGTATTTAACTTTCCCGCCTCTAAACTATCTGTATAAAAGATCAACTCCATTCCTTGCTATGTTGAAAATAAAAATAATAATATAAGCAAAGAATTTAACTTTCGTCACAGTGTATTGGACGTGTAAAAGAATGAGCTATTGTGCAGAGGATCGCGGGTTCAATCAGATAGAAGTTCAAAATGCTTGATAATGTATAATAGTAGTAAAATATAATAGAACTAACAGAGAACTGTCGTGTAGTCAAATCATTGGTATATCTCCTTAATCTTCGATATTCCTTGTTATATATATCATCTGTTGCAGTCCCCATATCTTCTTTGAACATAAAGACAGCGGGATATTTTTGTTCAAAAATATCCACTTGAAAAGAAAAATGAGGACAATATCGTTCAACGATGCGTGGTTCCTCCAATTTTGTGCTCGAGAGACACTTTTGCAGTTGACAGTTTTTCAAACTAAAAAAAGAATTGCAACTGGATTTTCATGGCTCTTCCCATATTGAAACAAATTGTTCTGCCAATATTTGTTCGGAGATTGATTTATTTTGATTTCAAAATTGTATGTAGAATATGGGCGAAGTTATTAAAGACCTGGTTTTTTCTCTGGAAGTTCTTGGAAGCTGATATGAATTATAGCTATCCAATTTATTTATTTTTTTAGTTTTTGGTTCATTAAAGTTTTAAAATATAAAGCAAAATGAACTATAAAAAAGTCATTTTTGGGATTTTATTTTAAATGTTTACTTACATAATATAACACACACCTACATTATAATATTATATACACATATACAAAATTAAATGAACTTTGTTGTTAAAAAATTCTGGATAGGATTTTACGAAAATTCAATCCCAAACAAAATAAAAGAAATCCCACCTATTAAAGTTTTTATAAAAAAATAGTTTTTACAGATTCTGATAAAACGACGAGATTATGACTAGAAGTTATGTTTTAACCAATTTATTAGTTAACACTTCTGTAGAATATTATTAGTGCTTATAGTAAGAAAAAATAATTTGAACATAATATGTTTATTGATGAAAAATTTTCAAACACCTAAATATATCAAAAAGGATACTAGAAATGGTACTCAATTGGACTATAACGTTGAAAGATTTTTTAAGTTTGAGATACGAAATTATTTTAGTTGAGTTAGAAATAACACTAGCTGTTTGTGACTTTATCAGCTATGTATTGCTGTTTAGTCCATAGTAGAATTAAGAGACAAAATTCGAAAAATCATTTGGAAAATAATAGGTTTTTTCATAGATTTACGCGAATATTTGACATTTCAAATAAAATTTAGAAAGATTTAGACTTTTTAGAAAGACTAGACCTTAGACTCTTCCGCGACTATGATTGCTATAAAGCATTCAAACGTCGGGAACAAAAAAAATAAAATAAATCCGTAAAAATATACGAAAAGATAGTTTTACAAAAGTAGTTACCCAGGCCATCTTTTTTTATTCATTAAAAGAAAATAATGAAGACTGGCTTACAATTTTTGAACATCGGATAACATTACAAAAAAAAAACATTTTTTTAAAGTCGTTCTAAATTAAAAGGCGTACGTAAGGTAACTTTACGACCGATTGGCCTTAGTTTAATTTTAATTTAATCGATTACCTGTACAATAAAAACGCCCCATAAAAAGTCGGCCTTAAAATTTTCGGGTGAACTAAGATCAAAAAGGTACATATATATTCTAAAATCTATTTACTTGACTTCTTTCACATTCCAAAAGACCTCCAACCACAATATTTTTAAAATATTCACCGAGAAAAATACGATTAAAACTATATGGCATATCTCATTAACACAATAATCACACGCGTTTTTGTTATATTTGTCTATTGGTAGAATCAGACTTCATTTAAAACGATTAATTTTAAATTTTTTATTAATTGTATTTGTTTACAGTTTTCCTGAACTAACGCAATAAAGGCGTGACACGCGCGACGACAATGACAGCTGGTATAAGTAGATGCTATATTTAAATTGGATTTTTGCGCTATTGCTGGCTCTCTACAATAGTGCCAAAATAAAATTCCGTGAATATTTCTAGGGAAAATTATAATAAACTACTGAGTTCTCCTAGCTTTGCTCGGGCACATCCATAGGTGCTAAACAGGAGCTTGTCTACTCCAGCTCTGTAATTTTATCCAAATCTGTACAGCCGTTAAAGAGTAACAAGCACACCCTCACTCATACACACACATCCTAGTTTTTACATTTACATACATATAATAGTAGCCCAACAAAGTACTTACTCGTATACCAAGTCTCAGTTCGATGGGAATATATTGGAATTTCAGATAAGTTTTGTTAAAAGCCTGTTTTACCATCTTAGATTCAGAACAATTATGACATCATATAAGGAATAAATTGAAAAATACTACTTTGAGTATATATATCTGTTACTAGATATTAAGAAGAAAACTTTGAAAGCATCTATCACATATTTTGCAACAGAAACCAAATTAATAAGTATTGACCGAATTCTAAAAGGAAAAGCTACTGCGGTTATTAAAGAAGTTATTCGGATTTTGTTTTGTGTGTATTTTATATGATATCTCTGTAAATGATCGATTCTTTTTTCATGATTCTTATTTTAATGAACTATAAAATTTCAAGAAAAAAAAACTGTCCTTATTAGCCCAGTCATTTAGTAGTTTTAGCTGGAAAGTTTTCCGGGAGTTTTGAAAATCGGTGATTTTATAGATTTCGATGTGCTCTTTCCGAATTTCAATCTTGGCGTCTTATGACGCTTTTTTGACAATATCTCCGTTCCGACTAATTTTCCGGTAAAAAAATCAATATACAAAATTAAACTAGAAAAAAGTTCTTACAATATATGTCATTTTTTTTTCGGTACCAACATAACCTTTTTTTTAACACCAAATGACTGTACTATATGGGTGCAGACTTTTTAGTTAAAAAGTTATTAATTTATGAGTTTTTTAGTTTCTTTTTACTTTTTTACAGTGGTATTATACTGGTAATTATCAGAATTTAAATCGAAAATCAAAGATCTAAACAAAGTAGGAGTATTTGTTGAGTAAATAGAAATACACGTGGCATATAGTAACCGATTTAGTATTAAAAAATAACAAAATCTGAAGTCAATATAGAACAAGCAAATATTTCCGGGATCTTGGCACAGCGAAAATCATTTGGAACGTCTCGTTTTTGGCGGCAAAATTATGGATACTTCAACGTCTTAGATGTTAATAGTATATTTGTATTACAAATAGCCAGTATGTTCAATTAGATATTAAAAATTATAGTTTAATAGTAGAGAGAGAGAAAATATTAAATTATTAAGTTTTTTTTTTTCAATAATAGACTAAAATTAATAAACGTAATGCCCGATACATTATCCGAAAATCAATCTAAGAAGTTAAAATTTGTGTTTATATCACTAGTAATTAAAAAAAAATTACAACCACCTTCTTTATCACAATATATTAATGTTCTCAAATTATTATAATTAAAATCTAGATTTATCGACATAATATTATATCTATTCATATAACAAAATTCCAACTGAATCGAAACTGTACATTAAATATTTTTTGGAAAATCTTATTAAAATAGTCATTATCGATACCGAGGCTAAATCTATCGTTTTTAAAATTTTGTCTGGGGCGCATCACGACACAACCATTGGACAGATTTTGGCGAATTTTGGTATGATCATAAATCCGGGTCAACATATAGGATACTTTTTACTGCGGGAAAATATCTCGTTTCTGAGAAATCTACACTAACCGTTAAAAAGTTTCTAGGGACTAACCCGAGCAGAGCGTGGGTGAGTCGCTAGATTAAGATAATTATTATCAGTGGAGTTTTGAAAAATTATTTCCAGAAATGATAAAGATATAAATAGATAGATAAAAATAGAGATAAATTAAGTACCTACTTTTCTCTTCTTTTTGAAGTCGACCAAACATTAATATAACAATAAACATTCACGCGGTTTCTACCTTTGTAGTGCTATTATTACCATTGAATTCAATAATAAACAAAGGTGGGTACAACACTTATAACTCAAGAACTGCTGGACCGATTTTGATGTTTTGTTGGATTTGTCTCCGCCACGAATAGCAGAATAACTATTAAAACATCGGAAAGATTCATGAAAAACAAAATTAAACTTACAAGGCTAATGCCGGATAATAACTATTTATATCTATTTAAAACGTACCTTGGGACGAACATGAGCGAATCGAGGGTGGGCCGCTAGTTTATTATATATTTTTTTTATTTATAACTGTATATATAATTTGTATTTTTAATATTACACAACTTGATAATAGGTAGACATTTTCTAGGCTTTTTTTTGTTTCTAAATAAAAAAAATAGACTAAAATAGAGTCCACGATGTAAGGTAGGTACGTAGATAGTGCGAGCCAGATACAGTACACTGTGCCTATAATATATATTCATTTTTAATTTCATTCTCAAAAAAAAGTAGGATATATTTAATTATTTTTGATTAAAAAAAAATCCAAAAACATTTGAAAAATATTTATAAACTAGCGACTGTCCCTCACTTCGCTCGAGTTCGTCTCTAGGTCCCTCGTCTTTAAATTGGCATAACTTATTTATTTATGAACCGATTGAAATAAAACAAATACTAAATGTTAAATGAAGCTTACATCAGTGGAAAGAGCGCCCAAATCGATTAAACCATTTCTGAGTTTAGTGTGCACAAACGCACAGACAATCAAACAAAAATTCTAAAACTTATAGTTTTGGGTTCTATTGCGTTAATAAATACCCCCAATAATAGATTTCGCAAATATCTTCTATGTACAGACAGCCGTCAGTTACTATTTTATTATATGTATAATAAATAGTGTTATATGATCTGTGGTATAGATTTTAATAGTAAAGCGACACCTAGTTTAAATTTTAAAAAACAATTTAATGTTGACAGTCAACTACAGATAGCGCTGTTCGATAAAAATGGAAAATTTTGTATGTAAGCAGGATTTTCAAACCTATAGGTTTGAAACCATTTACATAAACAGAAAAAAACAAAATTATAAGTAGACGAAGGTTTTAAAAATTATTAACAGGTGAAAGTTTTAAAAAATGTGTTTAAAGAACATTTTTAGTTATCTTACTGAATGTAATCAAATATTTACTAAAAATCAACATTTTAATCGTATCGATTTCAAACTTTGTAAGTATGTGTAATTCAAAAATACTCGCCGGTCGTCCAGTGGTCGAAATTAGACAATAATAATTATTGAAAATTTGAGATAAAATTATAGGTGAATTCGCTTCGCTCGGATTCGCCTCTAGAAAAACAAATCTATCCTGCGGGGACCGTACATTTTTCCAGGATAAAAAGTATGAGAATTAAAATCAGCAAATATTGTAAGGTACTTTGGAGCCATTTTTAAATTTATGAAATCATTTTTGTAAAATAGTGGATAGGTACTGTCTGTAACAAGTATATAACGCCTTTGAGACGTCTAAAATTTAGTCTCTCCCGTGACAATGACTGCTGTAAAGCATTTGAAACGTCGGGAACCAAAAATCAAAATAAATCCGTGAAATAATCCGAAAAGATAGTTTTATTTAAGTACATTTAAAAATATACCTTAACCTGTATTTTGTGGTGTACTGAAAAAAATCTAAGATAATTTAATTATAAAAAAAAAGTAAAAACCCAACTGCATAAAAGCTAACTAAAAAGATGAAAACAAGTTGACGAAGGAATAGTATTATGTAGTCGGAGATGTATACGTTATATCCTTGCAGCGAGATGTAGATACATACATACATACATACATACATACATACATACATACATACATACATACATACATACATACACACACACACACACACACACACACACACACACACACACACACACATACATACATACATACATACATACATACATACATACATACATACATACATACATAGACTGACACCATCACCATCACATTACCATCCTTTGCGTCGCGCAGTCGGGTAAAAAAATGGGGAATTGTGCAAAACTGCAAAAATACTGTTATTATATTCTGGGGCTCTACAAAAAAGTTGGTAAAGCTTCAAATTTATTTTCATCCCATTGTGTCAGTCGACTAGCCGTGAAATTACACGTATGTCATAAACTGAGCTGTAAACTATTAGTGATTAAAGTAAGCGGTAGACCGAAAAGTGTTCACGCCTTGTCTTTCAGTCTCGTAAAATTTAACGTTTACGTATTACGTAATTTAACGATGTTATTTTGAATTTTGATAGGTATACGAGTAATAATACATATAATAAAATTCTGAGTCGAATCTGTATGTTAAATTTTTTTTTTAGAAAATCTTATTGAAACAGTCATTATTATCGATACAAAGGCCGAATCTATGGTTTTTAGAAATTTGTCTGTCTGTGTGGGAACGCATCACGAGAAAACCACTGGACAGATTTTTATGAAATTTACTACGATGATAGCTGGTTATCAGGGTCAACATACATATAGGATACTTTTTACTGTTGGAAAATATCTAATGTCTGAGAAATCTATACAAAACTTTAAAACGTAAGTAGGAACGAAGCCGAGCGGAGCAAAGGTAAATCGCTAATTTTAAATAAAACAATCTTTTCGGATCTTTTCACGGATCTATCTTGATTTTTGGTGCCCGTCTTTTCGAATGCTTTACAACAATCATGGTCACGGGAGAGATTAAGGTTTTAGACGTCTCAAAGGTACTATAAATACTTTATATCGACAGCGCTTATCTAGAATATCAAAAAATTATTTCAAAAAAGGCATCAAATTACCTTATAATAGGTATTTGTTAATTTTAATTCTAATCATTTTAAGTTTTAATAAGTATTATAAGTAAATATAATTTAATAAGTAATAATATTATAGCTTAAAAGCATATTGTACGATCCTTGCATTATAAAAATAAAGTCAAAAGATTGAAAGTACATACATGCGCGATCCCGGGGAATGGAACTATAGTTAGTAAATTAATCAAAAGCTTCATTATCTTTTGCTCGATTCCAAGGGAAGGTTCTGTTCTTCATTTAGCTTTTCAGTAATCTATCATTTATGTTTTGACAGTGATAGACATAATAACACATTTTTAACCAACAAATGATAAAGGAGGTTCTTACTTCGATGCTTTTTTGTATCAACACATTAATTTTTATTTCGCTTGCTTAATAGATAGATAAACCCGATTCCTTAAAATTAACCCCAAGTAACTTTAAAAAGAACTGAAATTTTAAGATAATAATCATTATGCATATAAATATGCAAAAATGAAACATTTAAAAACCTTCAACACAATAAGTTATTGATTGAGGCCATTTGAATAAGCCTAATTATAATATGTCTGCAGTATTTTAAAGCTTTGAGTATCCAGCAGATTCCAGATGACGCTGCAGCATCAGGCCAAGATCACCATATCGTTGCAATGTCATTTAAGTAACGGGATGCTAAGTTTTGAAAGAATTATATCTGAGGAAGTTGCTCATATCCTTTTACCGTCTAGAAAAGAGTTGATAATGTCATGGGTGCTTATACATATATTTTATACCTAATATGTATTTAAAGCTCCTCAATTTGAGGAGACTCCTCTGTCTCCGACAGCCAGTATCGGACTACTTGGCCTCGACATCTCGAGCAACGTCCAGTTCCGTGGTCAATTGGAAGGTAAGGCCAAACTGGCCTCAAATAAGCTTGGTGTGCTCAGCAAGGCGAGACAGTACTTCACGTCGCGTCAGCATCTTATTCTTTATAAGGCGCAAATTCGGCCCCACATGGAGTACTGTTCTCATCTTTGGGCGGGAGCTCCCCAGTACCAGCTAAAACAACGTAGGGCAGCTCGAGTTATCGACGATCAAGCTCTCTTCGATCGGCTTGATCCTTTAGTTCTGCGTAGAGATGTTGGATCACTCTGCATCTTCTACCGCATTTATCACGGGGAGTGTTCCGAGGAATTGTTCGGACTGATCCCGGCTGCTGAATTTCATCATCGGACATCGCGCCAACATAGTAAATTCCATCCACACCACCTCGATGTCCAGCGTTTCACAACAGTGCGATTTTTAAAGCATTTTCTGCCTCGCACAACCACTTTGTGGAACCAGCTATCGCCGGCGGTCTTTCCGAACCGCTACGACCTGGCCACATCCAAGAAGAGAACTTGTTCTTTCCTTAAAGGCCAGCAACGCATCTGCAAGCCCTGCGGTGTCGCAAATGTCCATGGGCGGCGGTGATCACTTTCCATCAGGTGAGCCTTCTGCCCGTTTGCCCCGTTAGTTCCATAAAAAAAAAAGATATATGGGTAGTATATCAACTATCTGATATCCATAACACAAGCCTCGTAGCTTACCATGGAACTAGATGGTGCGGTGTGTTAATGTTCAAACACATTTATTATTATTTATTATCTAGCCATCTTTCAAACTAAAAAAACCTAATTTAAAATCGGTTCAAACTTTCAGGTACTGCTATGCCACAGACAGATACACAGATACCTACGTTAAAGTTACATGTATAAAACCGCTCTTTTTTGTTTTTTTTTTTTTATTTAGTAGCTATTGACGACGAGAAAACCTGCATGTCTTAGAGGACCTAGCAAGTTTTCAAAAGACATGTGAATTCCACCAACCCGTACTTGGCCAGAGTGGTGCACTATGGCCTGATTCCCCTCGTACTGAAGGAAGCCCTATGCCCAGCAGTGGGACGTTAAAAAGGGCTGACTACATACATACATACATACATACATTTTCTTAGATATACATAGGTACTACATATTTGCAAAAAATTCTTCCATAATGAAATTAATGTTTTCAATTTTTTTATACGCTGTGTGTCTTATAAGTTGAAAAGTAGTTAGATACTTGTAAAAAAGCATTTGACACTATAGGAAAATGTTTCAAGTCATTTTCAAAGACACCAACGTAGCTATTAAACACGAATACATCTCGTCGTAAATCTATTCCAGAGCTGAATAGCCGCTTGCGAAGTGTTTGGAAAGATGAAACGGTCGTGATCGTTTACTTTATGTGAGAAGACTTGAATCAAATTAGAGTTTAAGTATTGTCGCTTTCGTATTATAGCCCGTTGCGAATAGCTAATTTTAAGACTGGTTTTTGAAGATATGAAGATATAACATACTTATTAGTAACGTGGTTTCACATGACAATAAAATACCAAAAAGTAGTAAATTGACATCTGGTATAATAGGTTGACTAAGAGACTATCTACACCTAAGAGTTTAATTATTAAATACTAGCCGAACCCGCGGCTTCGCTTGCGCTAAAACTACAAAAAAATCTTGAAAAAGGTAGTTTCATACAAACTTTCATCTCCTATTTTACCCCCTTATAGGATGAATTTCGAAAAATACTAAAACTCGCATTTATTAAATTTTATTGAAGAACGTTAATTCCGAATTTCAAGTAATTCTGATTATAAATATTATTTTTTTGATTATATTATAACGTGTTTTCACGTGGGAATTAGATAAAAAGTAGCCTATGTCACTCTCCAGCCCTCCAACTATCTCCACACAAAAAATCACGCCAATCCATCACTCCGTTTTGACGTGAAAGAAGGACAAACAAACACACTTTCACATTTATAATATTAGTATGGATTATGAACGCAAACACCGACATATCAGCAAAATTAGCGATATCACAAAGAAACTAAACTTTTAGTGTCTGACACTCTTAAAAAATGGCCTATGTTTCCTCACACTACATACGAGTATGTAGTGTAGATTTTAAAAGATAAGTAAATGAATTTTTTAAATAACTTTATTACTTTAAAGATTTTCACTGTTTATAGTCTACGGTCCCGATTTAAGTAGTGGACCCCTCGCTCTTTTTCAAGCGAAATAGGTATTTTTTTTAAACCATAAAAAATTAACAAACATGACCCAGGGGGATTGTTGCCTAATATTAGCTGCAGGTAATTTTTAATTAAAAAACCTCTAGTCTGGATATGTTTTGGTATAACAACCCTATATTATTAAATTTGTAATAAAATTATCTACATTTTGATACTTGGTTCCGGAAAATACAATCCGGTACGAGCAATTAACTACTTCAATTCACCTGGATGTCAGGTAATGTGGATTCGAAAAAGGCCACTAACCATATGATGGTACTCTCCATAAGTCTTTTACTTTCAATTGATACTAACTTGTCACAGGAAAGGAATTCTTGTGCTTTAAAAAACAATCAAAAACGTTTTATTTAAAAATAGCTTGGAGCAAATTTTTGGTGACCCCTGGGCCATGTTTGTTAATATATTTTATTGTTTAAAAATATATTTAACCTAGAAAAAGAGTAAGAGATCTATCACATGATGGGGATCTCCTACTATTGACTAATAATAATAATAATCAGTGCTTTACATAGAAATCCAGGCACTATAAACATATTAAATATAACATAACATATTATTAATTTTTTTGATAATCGATATATATTGCTATTGCACTTCAGGGTCTTATTTTATCTCACACCATTAAACATATCCTTTGCGTAACATATTTCACTTTACGATGACAAACAATTCAATCTTTTACAACTATTGAGCTGATCTTTATAGGGTGAGATTAAATGACTTCATAAAATCGGTCCTTATATATTTTAGCTCTTGGTATTATATACATACACTAGCGCCTCACCCTCGCTCCGCTCGGTTTCGTCCCTAGTTATGGTAGATTCCTCAGAGATGAGATGTTCTCCCGCAGTAAAAAGTGTCCTATACGTTGACCCGAATAACCAGCTATCATCATACTAAAATTCATCAAAATTTGTCCAGTAGTTTTCTCGTGATGCGTTCACAGACAGATATACAGGTAAAAATTTTGAAAGCTATAGATTCGGCCTCTGTGTCTATAATAATGACTATTTATCCATACTAATATTATGAATGTGAAAGTTTGTTTGTTTGTGTGTTTGTTTGTTTGTCCTTCTTTCACGTCGAAACGGAGAGACGGATTGACATTTTGTGTGGAGATAGTACGAAGGCTGGAGAGTGACATAAGCTACTTTTTATCGCGAGAAATTGTCTCATTCCCACGGGAAAACTTATTATAATACAAACCAACAAAAAATTTATGATCAAAATTACTTGAAACTTGGTATTCATGCTCTTCAATAAAATTAAATAAATACGTGTTTTAGCATTTTTCGAAATTCATCCCAAAACGGGGTAAAATAGGGGATGAGTTTTAGAGCGAGCGAAGCCGTGGGTTCTGCTAGTAGTATATAAAAATAAAAACATTTTAATCTATAGATTCGACTCAGAATTTTATTGTTTGTTTAAATTGTTATGTATTTATAGGTATACCAATGTATTACACGGCACGCTTTGAAGCCATTATAAAGAAAAATGAATTGAATTAAATTGATATTTTAATGAACTTAAAAATTATGTTGACTAAATAATATAATCTACGAGTATATAAAGCGAATGTATAACTTTCTTTATTTTATAGTGTAAGATATCTCAGAAAAAGCCAGCATCATGTGTCAAAGCTTGTATATTTTAAATAGATTCAGTTACAATTGCCGCGGCTTCGCCTGCGTTCTGATGACCAAAAATCAAATTTTTAGGTTTTACATATTTAGAGGAAGAGCCCGTGAACGCCAGACCTTCGTCATTTTATAAAGGCTGAAAGTTTGTCAGCGCATGCTCCCAACACAGATAAGAACGATGGACCATTATGAAGTTCAGGCTATGGTGGCTTTGGCAGGTACACGGTACTAAAGTTGTATAAAATACCGATCTAAATTCGTCAAATAATAAAGTGTGATTTTTTGGTATTAACTTCAGAGTATTATTAAAAATCACGTCATTCAATGCCAGACACTTAACATCGTGGCAAACCCTTGCCAGACACCCTTTTCATGAAATCATAATTCTACTTACGTTATAGTATAAAAGCTGATTTTTATATATAATACTTGGGTAATAATTAGATGATTTATAATACTGCTAGCATAGCATTTATTACACATCATGAAAAATGTTCCAAACAAGTTGGGAGGCATTTCTAAGAAAATGTTACAAATGGTCACCAAATTTGAAGCGCTAAGAATTGACTTTATTTTTGATTCAAAAATGATTTCTGTCACTTTGGAAATCAGTTAAGCAATCAAAATATACAAGACAGAACAAATAATATACACGTACAAAATTAGATACCGATGTTCAACTTTTAGGCTTCATTTTAAAATCACATCTATATAATAATTATTTTATAAGAGTTGGGATCTTGCCCATACCGCAGTGACACAATAAATAATTTTCATTTCAAAGTTATTCATTTATTATTAGTTAATGTGGTCAGAGGAATACCGATAAATCCACTCCGTTATGCTAAAATTGACTTAATAGTTTCTTTAATTATAGCTTATTGGTCGAGGTCCTAATTTGACGAGACACCGGTGTAAATTACATGCGAAACTGTACTGTACATTGCGAAATTAATAGTTAGAAAAATATCTAAAATGAAAGATTTGGCAAGTGCTTTTAATTTCTCATAACAGGGCATAGTTATTATTTTAAATACTACTTTTTGGCAGATTCTTCACGGGAACACTCTATTTATAATGCTGAAGAAGTTATGTTTCTTATTAAACAAAAATAAAGAATTTAAGTAACTACCTTTTACTCATCAGAGAAGATTTTAGCACACATTTATAAAGCAAATGCCTCAATCTTGAGAAGAACCAGTTAAATAAACTTAATATTATACCATCTAGTAGACACTATTATGATATAATCTTATAAAGGTACTAAAAATATCCACTTACCAAATTAATGGTAACAATGAGCTCGTACTGTTGATGTTTGTGACCCTTCTTCTTCTTGCCCTGCGGCGTCTTGACGGCGGCAGCTGCTGCTTGCTTAGGTGGGGCCGTCTTCGCTGCACCTTTTTGTGCTGAAGGCTTGACTGGTGTTTTTGGACCACCCTTCGTTGATGCTCCTGTATTTGATATATATTTGTTAGCTAGTGGTTGTTAGACTATCTGATGCTTATGCCTTCTTAACGTAATACTTTCTAAGATATACGCGAATATTTGACATTTTAAATAAAACAATCTTTTCGGATTATTTCGCGGATTTATTTTGATTTTTGGTTCCCGACGTTTCGCATGCGTTACAGCAATTGTGGTCACGGGAAAGACTAAGGTTATAGACGTCTCAACACATATACTTGTTACAGACAATGCCTACCCACTATTTTACAAAAATGATTTCAAAAATTCAAAAATGCAATATAGTACCTACCTTACAATATTTGTTGATTTTTATTTCTAAACATTTTAAATTAATTTAATAAGTATTATAATTAAATATAGCAATATTATTTAATTAATTTTAGCTGTTATTATTATAAATATTACAATTTAAATTTTTTTTATTAATTACTAATATTATTTAGTGTTGTTATTATTATGTATAACCATAAAGAATATTAAAAAATTAAAAAATATAATTATTTATCTAAGCGATATTATTCTTTTATAATTTAATTAATAATTTAGATTGCTATTATTTAAAGTTAAAATATTAAGCAACATTATTGCTACCTTTATAGAAAAAAAATATTAATCAGAATTCCAGTTATTATTGTGATGCACACAGTATGAACTAATTACATCTACTGGTCTATTTGTTTTTGTTGTTAGATTTTATGATGTTTATTACAGGCTTTATTGCAGGCTCCTTCTTAAGTGCTAATTGGGATGCTAATTTGGGAATCTCATGTAAATGAGATGACTTAGACGAAAGTTAATAATACTTTAGTAAAATCTAATTTATAAAATTTACTGTAAATGTATTATATAAATCTGACAACACGTTTGGCTCAGTATGTAGTGACACTACTTGCTGCCCCAGCGGTCGCTGGTTCGAGTCCCCCTGGGGGGGGGCGGGCATTCATTGTTTGTACTCCAGTCATGGGTGTAAAGATTTATAATATATATGTATTTAAAGCTATATATGTGTAGTATATCAACTACACAAGTGCCGTAGCTTACCATGGAACTAGAAGGTGCTGTGTGTTAATGTCCCAACATATTTATATTCATTTATTATCTATCATAAACTAGCTGACCCGACAGATGTCCCAAGTTCAATTTCGTTTATGATCTTTAAGGGCTAATTTAGTTTTTTTTTATTCTATTAAAAGTCTATGTCAAAATTACTCTGTATACTTACATATATTGGCTATTTATTAGCTTTTAGGCAACATATTTAATTTTAAAGTAACAATTTTTAAATAGTACAAAACACAGTCGCTATTCACGCAAACAGACACACAATCAGACGTGTCTGTTTTCTTCCGAACTATACAACAACTTTTGTTACCGTTTTCACTATCATTTAGAGAATGTCTTCCGCAATATTATTATGTATAATTCATGAATGTAATCAATAAAGCAAAGAAAAATCCATATTTTGTAATCAAGTCGCTAAGCTTGAGTGAAGATGGTTCGGATCATGTCGTCCCACTCTCCGAACTTGTTAAAATAACATCCACATAAAATTTATTTATAATCTGCTGATTTGCATAGCATTTATTATTAAAATTTATGCACTGTTGAATGGGTCACGTGATCAAACTAGAAATAAAATATTTATTCGTATTCTTCTCTGAAAATCGTTTCATTTCATATCCATATCGTGGGGTGCATAAAAATAAAACATAGTCCGCCATCATTGGGAGTCCGCCATGTTGGATTTAGAATGACGTCACTTATTTAAGCATGCATTGTCATCTAAACTGAACGTGTATGCAAAATTTCAAACGGTCGAGGATAACTTTAAAATTCAGTTGCAAGATTTGACCCGAACAAACATATATACAAACATTGCAAGATAAATAAAAGCTTGTAAAAAAAGGATGGTTTGCTGTAGACTATAAGTATAATAAGCTAGCAAGTAGTTGATATTTGTGCAGTGTTTCAATTACCTTTTTGACATGGTGGAGTAGCTTTCTGCCCCGCGGCGTTTTTTTGATTAACATGTCCGCCACCATCAGCTGGTTTATTTCGAGCCTGAAATTAATGAATTTTGTTAATAATTATACTGATATTGAATGTTATTTCAATGTAGCATAAACCAATTATATGTTAATGCAACGGCCCATTTACATATAAGCGAGACAATTTATTTTTAGGGTTCCGTAGTCTAAATGATAAAATGGAGTCCTTATACGAGTAATTTCGTCATATCCATCTGTCTATCTGTCTGTACGTCATAGTTCAGTTTGCTACTGCAGTCAAAATATCTCAACTGACAGCTTCAGAAAAGTATCTTTTTTGAAAAATCTCTTTTGAGTTATGATGAACAGTGTGCGTTTAGTAATAGTAATATCCACTTATCTTTTAAAATTTGGAACCCTTTATATTAAATTGATTTGAAAAACCATGGTCCATATGTAAATGAGTCGTTACTATCACTGAAGCGATGATAGCTTAAGCAGTCTTTTAATACAATAGGTACTAAAATCCATACAGCAGGCAATCGGCCTTTAATCATAACGGAAATCCCGCCAAATAATAAGGCTGTCAAAATACTACGAGTAATATCTACGACGAACAGAGTCATTTCAAGACTTTCACATAAAAGTATGCATGATAGTTGGGTGCACCTCACTTACGGTTCAACCCGCACGCCTCGGACGGTTGCCTTGTATAGATGCTTTCGTTAAACGCCTGCATGGATTAGTTGACTGTGCTTTTAACGACTTCTTACAATTGGTAAACGTTCAATATTATTTATTGGGCAAGACATATTTTTTAAACCATTAGCATAAATAAATCGCTTCATTATTTACTAGATTTTTTAAATTAAATATAAATAGGAAATATAATTACATCTTTTGCACTCTTAAATACATTTCGTTAATGTCGCATTATTTAGATGTTATAAAATATCATCTATGAAAAGCTTAACAAACAAGCGTTATCTACTGTAAATAAATAAACGGTTCGTATTATAATAAATGCTACTTGTAAGTGGTGGATTTTTTTAATCGACTCCAAAGGACGAAGTGCTCAATTCAGATGGATGTTTTATTAAGATACTAGTTTTTGCCCACGGTTTCGCTCGCGTAAAAAACTGGGGATAAAGGGTAGCCTATATCCATCCTCAGGATACATACTGTGTCCTTGGTAAGTTTTATCGAAATCTGTTTAGTGGTTTAATCATGATAAGGTAACAAAGTTACTTTAACATTTTATTATCATTCTTCTTCTTTTATTCGAATGGTATAAGTATTTCTAAGATGATTTTGAAGTTGATTATGATTTCTTTTGAGTTAAGAAGCAAGTATTAAAACTGGCAAACCTAGAAAAAAACATTTAATGATTATTATATTTGTAATTATGAAATAAACATTAAACAACAACGTTTCCTTTTTTAATGTTCTACGTTGAATATTTTTCACATAATTAGGTATGTGTTCTTATGTGGGATGATCGTAGCTGCTATGGGTTGACTAAAACTTAAAATAAACTTTAATGATACTTATCTATTATTAAGAAGTCAAGCAGCGTTATGAAAATCAGATAAGTGCGAGTCTATAATGCACACCGAGAGTTCCGTAGAATGAAACATTCTATTTATGTTTTATTTTAACTTACTATTTTTTATGTTTAAAATTTAGTTTCAACAATATTCATTTTATTGTCGGCATAAATAGGATGGTTTTTCATAGTATCGTAGAAAACAATGTTAGCTTTAGAGCCGATTGCGTGAAATAGAAAATATAAAACTATTCAACGTTTCAATTAATTATTTCAGCTATATTTCTCTATTTTGTATCAAAGCAACACCACCTACCGTTTTTATGAAAATTTACTCCTCCACCTTAAGGTTGCCTTGAAGAGATCGCTTCCAGCAATAGAGCCGCCTGCTGTGCATCTTTTCTTTGTGTTTTTTTTTTATATTTTTTTGTTTCTTTTTTGGTGTGCAACGAAGAATATTATTATTAATATTATTTTCTGATATTTTTCAGATTTTTACAATATGTTTAAAAAGTTATAGAGAGCACACATGCAACTATTGGCTTGAACAAAACATTAAATTCGAAATATTTTATTTTTCCACCCCTCAGTTACACGTATAATGACACCCTATCTATTTTATCTTTTGTAATTTAACTTCGGAATTGTCTAGCGGTTCACTTGGGACAATTCAGTTTAGCTCTAATAGTTTTCATACACGGACAGACGGACATGAGAAGTAATAAATATTCCGTTTGAGCCTTTAGGTTACTGAACCCTTATAAAAAGGCTTTTATTTTAACAAATATAATTAAATTGAATTTCGAAAGTAGGCCAAGCACACGCAGAAACCATTAGATGACGTAAAATTAAACAATCTGAACTTTAAATATTTGTAATATAATTTAACTTTCACGCTATCCCTTTCAAAGCAGACGAAGTAAGCGTCGTAATTTTTTCTATCTCATTTTTTTATTGACGCTCGACGAGATGTCTCCATACCGCCTGATGTTAAGCGACAGTGGAATCCAGGAATCAGATCCATTGGTTCCGGGACAAGATCTCGGTACCAATCAACCTCACCTCGTCAGCTAGTATGAGAAAACTAATACGAGAAAATATTTTTTTATTACATTACTACCTGGTATGAGAAAATAATTATTTTGTTTTCTAAATAAAACTATCTATACGGATTTTTTCGCGGTTATAATTTGATTTTTGGTTCTCTATGTTTCGAATGTTTTACAGCAATCACGAGAGAGACTGCATTACTTAAAATTAGCACTTAAGTGAATATTTAGGATATCTAAGTACTTCTAAAGGTTTATTTAAATTAATGTTTATCCAATGAGTGAAATTCCACCATAAATCATTATTGTTTTAGTTTATTTATAACAGTAAAGCTCATCAAAAGCTAATTAATAAAAATCGGTTTACAAAATAAAAAGGAAATGGTACTGAACTGTTTTGTCTTTACCTATTTGTGTATAGATTAAGAAAATTATTATTAAGTACATTTAAATTTTTATAATTATTGCTTAGCAATCGATATTGTTAATACGTCTATCTTAATATACAATTATTACTACATAGAAACAAACCAATAATAATCATGACTAATAATAAGGCAGTGGTAGCCCAGTGGTAACGCGCTCGCTTGGGAAACCGAATGAAGTGGGTTCAAATTTAGGGTCTCACACCTGTTGTCATGTGTGAAACATTTTCCAACATGATGACCACTTATCTTACGAAGGAAAATATCGTGAAAAACCTGTATGAGCGAACCTAGCAAGTTTTCGAAAGACATGTGAAGTCCGTCAACCCGCACTTGGTCAGATTGGTGGACTATACCCTGATCCCCCTCGTATCCCCCATGTACCCCCATTCTCTTTAATTCGACACTGAAAAATTTACGAAATTTGATAGAATGAAAATCCATATAGTCGGAGCTACTTTACATTCTAATATTCCATTATAGTGTTACAAACTGTGAGCGCAAGTAATAAAATAACTTTTTTCATATGCCAAAGCTTAGGGCCTCATATGTTATCACACGGTATTAAAAAACTTCACTCGTTTCAAACTTGCAAAAACACTTTGCTTATTAATGTACTTCTATGAATTACAAAATGTAGTAATATCTATGAAAATAAAAATAAATGAATATGAAAATAAGAATAAAATAAAACCAATATAGTACAAATGTAATATTATATACTCATTGGCCCCTATTGGGCCGCATTGTATATCTAGATCTTTGATAATATGCAAAAATCGTATCGGAAAAATCTGTTTTACTTTATTTTGAATTAGCGACTCGCCCTCGCTTCGCTCTGGTTGCTTCCCCATACAAACTTCCATCCCCATTTTCACCCCTTTAAGAGATAATTGTCGGGATAAAAACTATCCTATATCCTTCCCAGGGTCTCAATCTATCTTCTTACTAAATTTTATCTACATAAGTTCAGTAGTTTCGGGGCCTATGTGGTACAAACAAACATACCTTGTCTCTCTTTATAATATTAGAATAGATTATTAGTATAGTTTTTGACCGTAATCATATTTTTATTAATAACATTAAAGGCTAAAGCTCTTCAATAGCTAAAAGTACTGAAAAAAAATGAAAATCTGTTAACAGAGAATGAAACAGGGGAGAAAAGGTACTTAACTGTTTGTCTTTGCTTATTTATATTATATAGATTAACCAAATTGATCCAGCCCTTCTCTAGCGATGCGTTAACCAAAGAACAGCATTTATTTTTTATTATATAGATATATAATTAATTATGTGTATGAAACAAATGTACAGTTATTAAACTAATTAGTCATGAGTATACAGTATACATATAATGAAAAACGTTGACATAGTTAAACTTTTAAGTTAAAGCAATTCAATAAATTTTAGCTTTTTGCAGTCCTTCATATTATTAATTTTAACAATGCTCATGCTAAAAACAGGCGCAAAGCTTTGTCTTGGTGTATTATTACACAGATACCTTTATGCGATAATAGCCGTAGACTTACAATGAAGTATTTTTAAAGATGACATATTGTTTGCTGTTTCGTAGTACAGTTAGTGGTTAAGAAGCTATTAAAGCTATTTTGTAACACTTTATAATCAGCTATATGGCATTTAAAAATGCGTGGTAACATTGTTATGAGGTTACCTAACATATAACTAGGGTTATATCGCGGCTCTGCCTGCGTATTTTATTTACATATTACACTCTTTTGGTGTGCCGCGTGATGTTATAACTTACAACTGTTCTCAGTAAATATGTTATTAAATGCAAAGGGAAAGTAATAATTGGACTGGTTTCAGATTACAACTTAAACAAACCAAAAACTTCTACAGTAGCACAGATATCCTCTTAAATGTTGACCAATCACACATAAATATAGAGAGATATAAATAAACATATGAACGTCGCTGCTCAAAAAGGATCCAACCCACTACGTGGTCGAAAATTATTTAAATATACCAAACTAGCACTATTTTCGATTAGCAAAAAGGCAGTGGTAGCCCAGTGGTAACACGCTCGCTTAAGAAACCGCGTGAAGCGGGTTCAAATCCCAGTTCTCGAACCTCTGATATTTTCATGTGCGAATCATTTCCAACATGATTACCACTTGTCTTAGCGGTGAAAGAAAACATCGTGAGGAAACCTGCATGTCTGAGAGAACCTGGCAAGTTTCCGAAAGACATGCTCAGTCCGCCAACCCGCACTTGGCCTACGTGGTGGACTATGGTCTGATCCCCTTCGTATTGAAGGAACCCGTGTCCAGCAGTGGGACGTTCAAAAAAAGGGCTGAATACAATTAGAAAAGAATAGTGGATTAAAATTTCCTTTGACTTAATCTATTAAAATAACGCAAAGATTTAATGTTAGGTATTTTTTTATATAACACCTTATATTAGTAGTATGAAACACCCTTTACTACTTTAGATTTTTTGTCTGTCTGTCTGAGAGCTCATCATGAGAAAACTACTGGACAGATTTTGATGAAATTTAGCATGATGATAGCTGGTTATCCGGGTCAACATATAGGATACTTTTTATTGCAGGAAAATATCTTATCTTTGAAAAATCTATACTAAACATTAAAACGTAACTAGGAACTTTCCATACAATCTCATTAAAAGTGTGCCTCAGCATCCTATTTAACTCATCACAAGCCTGTAAGCGGCAAGTGTCGTCAACTTCCACTCGTAAGTCGTTAAATTTATGCGAACGCTAAAACGGTGACACAGATCTCTTTTGAATTAATTTCTCATTTACAAGTCAGAAATCATAAGCGGGTCCTATAGACTATTTGAATTTACCCCACGGCGAGTATTATTTGAACTGATTCCCGGATGGGACTAACAATTATACAAATATTTTACACCATTTCTTTCTGATCTTTTTAAGATTTTTATACATTAAAACAAAAAATGGAGTTTACTACGCTGCATTTGTTGATTTGTCCATTAAGTAATGATTGAATGAGTGGAATAATCACTATGTTTCCTCGGTAATTCTGTCCGTATACCTCCTTGTTGCCGTTGTGGGAAAAAAACTCACTACTAAAATATTTATGATCACTTACAAACATTTTTTTATCTATACTAGGTATTTAGTCTCATTGGTTCCAAACGTAGATAGCTTTAAAAGACGGGACATTTTTTCGAGATGGATTTCGAAAATTGTCTGAGAGGTGGGAAAATATAGTAGTCAGCGATGGGCATTACTTCAATTAATCTATTTATTTATGTTGTTTTGAAATAAATGTTTTTTACACTAAAAACGGACCAAATTAATTTGTACCCATATGTATATATGTAATAATAAAAAATGCAAACGTCTAAAAAACTAGAAATTGGTGAATTTCACTAGACTGCATAAGAAATCAAATTTTGGCATTTCTATGTAAAAATGATTTTTTTTATGATACTCAGTGGTAAACGAGTAGACATCCCTGATGGAAAGTGGTACCTGTCGCCCATAACACCTACGGTTCATACACTTAGGTTTTACGTAACCAAATGCAGAACCGCATGTCATCGTGAGAACTAAGATGATATGCCTCTCGCCTGTAATTACGCTGGCTACCTTATCCTTCAAACCGGAATACAACAATGTGATAAATGTTACATGTGGCATTAAAATCTTCTAATCTTAGAATATAATAACTTAGTAAAGCCGAGATAACTAATGGTTTGTTTTTTTTTTAAATATAATTGTATGTAATAATATTTTTCTTTATTTGAATTAAAATTAAATGTCTATAGATTATACGCATGTTTAATATATTATAGTTCGTATAAAAATATAAGGTCAATATTTTTATACGAATAAGTCAAAAATTCCTACTAATAAAACAAGAAACGTAATACTCAACTAAAACTTAACACAAAATGCTCCATAAGTTAATATTTTAGTTCAGAATCTATAGAAAAACCAACTCAGCAATCATTTCTCAATATTTAATTTTAGGCTTCATTTACTTCAGCGAAATTCGCAGATTCAACAGCTTTGTGTAAAGTCTGTCGCCTCCTTGGAATGAAAACGATTTTACCCTAATTTCGCATAGAATAGGTGCTGCATTTGGCTCTTAAAAGTGAAATAACTTCACTAAAATACGTAAGAAATCCTCCTTGATTAAAATGATCCTTTTATTCAATTGCAATAAACATTCTATATAGTAAACTAGCGGACCCGACAGACGTTGTCCCGTCTACACGTCTTTAATTTGAAAATTTCAAACTTTTTGGACAAAATTGTGAATCTAAACCATTCCCAGATCCCCTTGAACACACACAAAAAATTTCATCAAAATCGGTCCAGTCGTTTGAGAGAAGTTCAGTGACATACACACTCACAGAAGAATTATATATATAAAGATAACCTAAATACTTAAAACCTAAAGCCAAAATTACCAAAAACACAGATAATGACTCGTTTTTCACCCAAAAAATCGATATTACAACATATTACTAAAATTACATTTGTAAAGCAATTTATATATGTAATCTTATCACATCTTTATAAGCCCATAAATTATAACTGCTACGAGCAACTTAGACTCCTTTAATTTATGAGTGCTAAAAGTACGACAAACTTTCCTTTGCCATTAATCTAATATCGATTTCATAATATATTTTAAAGTTATTGTTATCCTTATTGTTGTTATAAAATAAATAATCAAGTGCGAATCGAATTCCCACACGAAGAGTTCCATACTATCATACATGTACTTTTTATTAATATGACTTTTCTGTATGTACATATGTAGTAAGTATATTAACTTCGATGGTCGATTACGAACGTTAAATAAAGTATGTTTCTTGTAATTTTTTTCATTTTTTTTTATTATTTTTTGTTGTTATAGCGGCAATAGAAATATGTACACACTCTGTGAAAATTTCAACTCTCTACCTATTACGCTACATGAGATACAGCCCTCTGACAGAAATACGGCGGAGGCTTAGTAATAGTTAGCACCTTCGGGTACGGAACCCTAAAAAAGAGGGTTCTTGTCTGTGTAATTTTTATATATAAGAGAGTAAAGAAAGAGAGAGAATGCCTTTTGCAACTTGATACAAAAACATTTATATTTATTTATAATATAAAATTTGTTTGTATGTACCATTGTACATATTACTTACAAATGATCAGTGCCATCTTTTGGCAAATTGTTTATAAAATTAGTTCAATGTCATTCCATAGTCCGCAGACTAAATTTCATCTAAATACGTCCAGCCGTTTAAGCCTGAAGGAGTTACGAGCACACAAACAAACCTTCGCATTATATTAGTAGCTAGTGTGATTTACTATTGAATAAAAATTTCTAAGATTTTATTTTATTCATTCTAACACGATTTGCGTCAGTTCAAATATTATATTTAATTTGTTTTTTGAACTATAAAATAGATGGAAAATCGAAATCCCTTGGTGCTTTCTAGCAATAATGCTTTTTGACGTTAAAATTACGCTACCATCCATTCTATCGAATCTATTGGGACATAACAATTTCAACAACCATTTTCTTTTATGTATGGATAGATGAATACCGTCAAATGTAAAATGAAATAGTAAAGTATTTAAAATTAGGTTTGTCTGACACTTTTTATTTTTCCGAAGATTGCATATTTTGCGTTAAGTAGATTTAAAAAAAAAATAAACAGATTATTATAGGATCTCCAAAAAGTATATCTTATTAATATTATAAATGTGAAAATTTAGATGTTTGGATGTTTGTTACTCAATTACGCCAGAACGGCTGAACGGATATGGCTGAAATTTGGCACAAGATATATTATAGTCTGGAATAGCACATAATTATGCTACTTTTTATCACGGAAAAATGTACGATTCCCGTGGGATAGACTTGTTTTTTTTCTAGAGGCGAACCTGAGCGAAGCGAGAATGAGCCGCTAGTTTTATAATATTTTATATTTGAGACTATTTTGTCGTTCTCGTGTAGTCAATAAAAATAGCCTACTATCATGATAGTTATAAAGAAATTAGGCATAGTGTTGGTTTCTATTACTAGTGAAAGAATATTTGATAGAGTATCATTTTAACACTATTATGTTAGCAGATCATATGATTATCTCAAAACAATTCAATGAAAACAAAAATGTTAAAAAAAGTTTCTGATGATGTTAAGAATCGAAATTAACTGCGTTTAAGTCTTATGTTGGAAGATCAACTATTTAAAAAAAATGCAAGAATTCGTCTAAAAGTAAAGTGAGTAAACACTTGTTTACGCAACAAATCACTAAGTTTTCAATAAATCTAAGAAAACTTATGATTATCTGACAGAGTTGTGTTTTCACTATCTTGGCACAAATGCAGGTTAAAAGTGATTTATATCTGAGAGATGCTAGAAAACGATGATAGCAACATTTCAGAGTAACATTGAAAAAGCAATGAAGTAATCTATACATACAACAAAATTCTAAGTCGAATCTGTATTTATTGAATAATTTTTGGAAAATGTTGGTATGCGCATGCACATCGTAAAAATTTTTCTCTTATATTTTTTTCCAAGCGTGCCACAAGAACAATAACTTCAAAAAAAATTTTTACGCGAGGAATCTTCATAACCGTATATTGAATAAGCCACCAGAGCTTCATCACAATGGGGTCAATGGTTTAGGAACGCATAAAGTACAAACATAGATTCATTTTTATTTATATGGATAGAGGATAGATGTCAGAATTTATTGTTTAGTAAATATACCTATGTATTATGTAAGTCAGCTATGATATTGTAGGATTAAGAGAAAATTATCGCTTAATACAACAATTTAATTCTAATGATAAACAGACAAAAATAAAAATATCGAAGGGTTTATAGAAATTCATTCTCTTAATTAAAAGGAAATATTCTTGTGGACATTTTTAATTTTTTCAGTTGGAAATATGGGAATTCATGTATAAAATTATAACAACAAAACTAATGTTAAATGTATAGACTTAAAAAATAATAATAATTAAATTATAATTAAGGACTAACTAAAATTAATACCTCCAGGTAAATTTCTAAGAAATCTATTGTTAACTGTAACACCGGCATGTCCGCGGTCGTTGAGGGACTTACTAGACTTAACTAAAAATACCTGAATAGTATAGTGCGTTTCTTCATAAAGCAGGTTAACTTTGGATATCGTATTGTATGATGTAATTTATATGTTCTACATACCTCTGACATCAGTTCCTAATGTATGGGAAGTGTCAGTTGGTTTCTGTGCGTCGACACTCTCGCGCATATTTGCTGTAGTCTCAAAATCCGAGAAAATGGTGTGTTATTTCTTAAAAAACCTTAATATGATTAAATATTATATGCTTTTTTTTTTTGATAATTAAAAATCTTTTTTCAACAAATTATTTATATATTTTGTTCATATTTTAAAATCTATATGTAATAAGCAATGAAACAGTGTTTTTATTTTGGTGTTATTATATTTATTTACAGAATAATCAAATCGACGATGAGCAGATCACAAGTGAGTGTTTAACGTTTTAAACTAGTTTTTTTTTATTTTCTTTATCAGTAGATAGATAACAGATTTGTGACTTAATTTTATATTTTTTAACGCTAATTAGGACAACGTATATTTGTATATCTAGATATGTTTCAACGGTTAGTATAGGTTTTTCAGAGATGAGATATTTTCCCGCAGTTAAAAAGTATCGTATATGTTGACCCGGATAACCAGCTATCATCATACCAAATTTCATCAAAATCCCTTCAGTGGTTTTTCCGTAATGCGGTCACAGACAGACATACAGACTGACAAAAATTCTAAAAACTATAGATTCAGCCTCTGTATCGATAATAATGTCTATTTCAATAAGATTTTCCAAAACTACATACTACTAACACTATCTAAGAGAACATATTAATATTTATTGAAAAGTTATATACATACACATTATTACAATAAAATTGTAACTAAGCCGAATCCGTGCATTAAATATTTTTTGGAAAATCTTATTGAAACAAATATTATTATCGATACAGAGGCTGAATCTATAGTTTTTAGAATTTTTGCCTGTCTGTCTGTTACCGCGTCAAAGAAAAACCACAGGAGGTATTTTGATAAAATTTGATATGGTGATAGCTGGTTATTCGGGTCAACGTATAAGATATTTTTTACTGTAGGAAAATGTCTCATTTGTGAGAAAAAATACAAAAACCGCAATGTAAGAGTATACTAATATGTAAAACCTAAGAATTTGGTTTTTGGTCATCTGAACGCGGGCGGAGCCGCGGACAATGCTAGCGAAATATATAGGTATTTGTAACGCCTTATTCAAAAGCACTTTTAATATGCATGCATGGTTAACAACAATGTTGCGGTACAATTGTTTAGAGATCTGGTCTTTTTCATTATAAACTTTGTATTGTTATGTTTTAATTACCTATCTATAAAATATACCTTCGTTTCATTGCAATTTTTATATCATTATATATTTCATAATGATAGAATAACAATTTGTATAAATCGTAAAAAATAGACTTTTTTATGAACAAGCAACTGCACTATTGTTTTTTTTATTAAAATCATTTCTATTTATTGTTGTTTGTTTTGTAATGATCTTTATTCAAACAAACAAATAAGCATACTCTGCCTCTTTATAATATATATATATCATTATAATATAGCTGCTAAAGCAAATATGAAAATATTTCTGTACTTCGGTTCAAATTTTTGACAGACTTTAAAAAAGTTAAAAGTATATTTTTGTAAACTCATTTGTTTCAGTGCTTCGAAGGGCATTCAGTATGTTCGATTCAAGCAAACAGGGTCGTATAGAGAAAGAGAAAGTAAGGACAATTTTAAACACCATGGTGCACAGCTTTGACGACATCGAACTAGACCAGATGTTAGATAACGAAGATGTCGATGGTAAGAATATAAATTATTATCATCAAAAATTAAGTCAATTCTTAGCGCTTCAAATGTGGTGACCATTTGCAACATTTTCTTAGAAATGCCTGCCAACTTGTTTGGAACATTTTTCATGATGATAATAAATGCTATGCTAGCAGTATTATAAATCATCTAATTATTACACAAGTATTATATATAAAAATCAGCTTTTATACTATAACGTAAGTAGAATTATGATTTCATGAAAAGGGTGTCTGGCAAGGGTTTGCCACGATGTTAAGTGTCTGGCATTGAATGACGTGATTTTTAATAATACTCTGAAGGTAATACCAAAAAATCACACTTTATTATTTGACAAATTTAGCTCGGTATTTTACACACCTTTAGTACCGTGTACCTGCCAAAGCCACCATAGCCTGAACTTCATAATGGTCCATCGTTCTTATCTGTGTTGGGAGCATGCGCTGACAAACTTTCAGCCTTTATAAAATGACGAAGGTCTGGCGTTCACAGACTCTTCCTCTGTTGGTAACGACTTCATTAACTTCTTCCTCGTTTATTTTAACTGAGTTAGAATAAGCTCTATATAACTACAAAAAATTAAATCCAATCCAATTTTATAAAATAAATCACCATTTTAAAGTTTATTCAAAAATATTTTAATTAATATATTTCTTAGTAATATTATTACAACTATTCAAAATTTCAGGAAAACTTAATAAAAAATACGTATATGAATAGAATAACGAATAATAATGTCGGTGTGTACAAATATTAACCACTTTTTTGTTTTCTAATGTAAAATAAGTGATTTTTAGATGCAGGAGTTTCTATATGCAAAAAAAATATAACCTTAACCTACTAAGATGAAAACTTATTCTTTTAAATCCCAACGATTTTAAAGTTTATAAGGTTCAAAATTTATTTTTAAGGTTAGTATTTGTACAATAATATTACATACGTATATCCATACTAATATTATAAATATGAAAGTGTGTTTGTTTGTATGTCCTTCTTTTACGTCGAAACGGAGAGACGGATTGGCGTGATTTTATGTGTGGAGATAGTTGGAAGGCTGGAGAGTAATATAGGCTACTTTTTACGGCGAGAGATTAACTCATTCCAACGGGAAAACACGTTATAATACAATCCAAAAAAATATATGATCAGAATTACTTGAAACTTGGTATTGATAGGTACTCTTCAATAAAATTAAATAAATATGTGTTGTAGCATTTTCCGAAATTCATCCTATAAGGGGGTATAATATGGGATGAAAGTTTGTATGAAACTACCTTTTTAGAAATTGTTTTATAGTTTTAGCACGAGTGAAGCCGTGGGTTCTGCTAGTATGTAAATTTTAAACATCCCTACTCAGCAACCTTTAAAAACATTTAGCAGCGAGCTCCCAAAACGCTGATATGAATAAAACAAGCAATGATGTCGGAAATTTACGTGTTTTGTTACTCCTAAATTTTAACTAGCAATTCAGTCTTGCTTTTCTTGAATGACTGGTCTTGGTATGTTTTATTTATAATATACACTATAATATTACTTACAGACAAAGGCACCTTTTGGATTTTTTACTAAATATGGTTAATGTTTTACTCCCGTTATAAACTATCTCTGTACTTAATTTCATCTAAATCTGTCCAGCCTTTTCAGCATTAAGGAGTTACCAACTTACGCACATATAAACTTTCGCATTTATAACAGTATAATGTGATTACGTATATTTCTTTAAATAATTTCCATATTTCTATATTGAACTACCAAATTTTGAGTTTAATTAGTACATGTTTTGTATGTAAAAATAATATTATCAAAATTCGACTACAATCATTATTAAAAATTTGAGAAAAACATATATGAATAGAATTAACCTACCTTTAAAAAAAAAACAATTAATACTTTCTTAGATTTACGCGAATACATGATTTAAATAAAACTATCTTTTCGGATTTTTTCGCGAATTAATTTTGATTTTTGGTTCCCCAACCAAAAATCAAAATAAATTCGCGAAAGTTTTATTTAAAAAAACAATTCCAAACTTTTTTATCGATAATACTAAAAGCTCTTCAATAGCTTTTAAATGAAAAAAGAAAATTGGATGATAAACATAGAGAAAAACGTACTGAATTGTTTTGTATTTGCCTATTTATATAGGTATAGATACTGTTTAATTTTTTACGTAGAAAAATTGCTCTACATTTACCAACTGCATATATAGACTCAATGCTTATAATTATTATGGTAACTCATCTGTTGAAATGTCAGTACTATGTAGTAAAACCCAACGGAACCTTTCCCGTCTTAAATGGGGCGTCGTAGAATCGCTTTCGTATTCAACCACGACGCCCCGACACCACTTTGTTTCACCTACATTTACCTCGACATAACACCGTGATTTATATTTTGTGTACATTTATGGCATACGAATAAGCTTTATTTTCCTTTTTTTTCTACCAATCCATACTTACTACATATAAATATAAATCTATATCTAATATATAAATATCTCGTGTCACGGTGTTTGTGGTCGCACTTCTCCGAAACGGCTCGACCGATTTTAATGATATTTTTTTGTATATTTGGTAGGTATGAGAATAGGTTATAAAGTAGTTTTCACCCTCCTACCCCTACCCCTATTTTTTAATCGCAATTTTAGTATGAACTATAATATTATACTGTATAACATAAAGCCAAAGAGTAGATTAGTTTGTAGATTGAATGCGGGCGTAGCCGTGGGTTCTGCTAGTACTATTATAATATTTCATAATGAATTTAAAAGTAACGCTATCTGTTTCTTTTTCACGCTAAAGCCGCTGAATTTGATGGGCAAGGACATATATCGCAGGATGGACATAGGGTACATTTGATCCCTGCTCAGTTATCTCGCTAGCGAAGCCGCGAGTAAAACTAGTTTTTTTTATTTACTATAATTATTATAATTTCTAAAATACAGATACTAGATATAGGATTTTTATACGAAAACAACTCCAGACTTGAGGTTTTATAATTAAATATAGCCTGGAGCAAATTTTCGGTGACAACCCCCCGTGTTTGTTAATATGTTTTATGGTTTAAAAAATATGTTTCGCCTAGAAGAAGAGCGAGGAGTCCACCATATAGATCCAGATCTTAGACTGAAATTTAGACGTAGGGTAAAATTGACATTTAATTGCATATTTACATTTATTAAACCTGGAAGAGATCGCTTCTAACGATAAGAAACGCCTGCTGTTCATCTGTTTTTAACCGACTTCCAAAAACGAGTAGGTTCTCAATTCGTCGGTGCCAGCGGACAATATTTTAAGATATAAATATCTAATAGGTATATATGTATTTTACGTTTCAAATTATATTACATTTTCTATGCGTCGGCTGGCACCGACTTCGAAAATATCTGATTAGGTATCTATTCTAAATGAAAACCCACGTTTAGTTATTTTTTACATTTTAGTGCCTGGAAGTCGGTTTTTTTAAGGTTTTTGACATATATTTCTCTTCTTTATATATTTCTTGTGCGGTGTATAATAAAGTGTTCATTATTATTATTAGTACATATTCATATAAATGAAGTGTCTCTTGCTTCATTTTTGCATGAAAATAATGCAGTAGTAATTAAAATTACTAAAATATAAAATATTGGGCTAATTAGCAAATACGGTTGGAGATTCCAAGGTCTTGGGTTCGAATACCGGATTAGGCCATATACGGTTATTAGGTTTGGTCAAAAAATCCCAGTAAAGGCTCGGATTTGGGAAATGGCTGCCCCGCGCCTAATAGAGACGTAAAGCCGTCGGTCCTGCGCCTGATCTCCTATCGATTGTGTCGACTTGTTGTTGTTGTTCTTTAAAAAATTGTAATAATTATAATAACAGCTAAAATTAAATAAATAATATTCAATAATAAAACTAATTAAAATTATAAAAATGTTCAATATTAAAAAATATTGTAAGGTACTTTGGTGCCATTTTTCAATGTTTTGAATTCATTTTGTTATATGTGGGTATGCTGTCTGAACAACTATATAATACCTTTGAGACATCTAACACCTCAGTCTCTCCCGTGACCATGATTGCTGTAAAGCATTCGAAACGTCGGGAACCAAAAATCAAAATAAATCCGCGAAAAAAATCCGAAAAGAGAGTTTTATTTAAAAAGAACTAAAACATTTTAAAATAACCATTATGTCAATATTTCTAATAGGTTCTTCGCTTTGCAATTCTAAATCAACGCTTATTGAGTATGCTGATGGTACTAGAGTTAATGGATACATTTAAAGTCGGTCCAATCAGATAGATAGTCAGCACTCCGTTCATTCGGTCGTTTGTGTGTTGCATACCAAGGACATGTAATGTGTTGTTTGTCTTTTTATTTAAATAAAATACTAGAATATCTATCTACTCTGGGCTTAAGATTTGAATGCTAGTGTTAATAAAAAAGGTTATTTCAAAAACCGTTATTCCTTAACTGATAGCTTTTAAAGAAGCTAGTGACCTTACTTGCTGTGCTAATGATCACGGGTTCGAGTCCCGCTGAGCATTCATTTGTGTGATGAGCACGAATGTTTGTAGTCATGGGTGTTTATATTTATAATATGTATGTATTTAAAGTTATATATGTGTAGTGTACCAACTATCTCTTCTTAAACATCACTATTACCACACCTCACCATCTCATTTCATCATACTTTATTCAAATGTCAATATCCACAGCTTATTTTTTTCTATTTAGGTAGCACCGCGGATATACTCAAGGATACGTATATATAATGAAGTATTTTTATAACAAACAAGGAGTAGCGATATATCGTTGCTTCGCTCAAGTGCGTCTTTAGATACATTATTTTTGAGCGGAACCCTAATTCTTTTTCTAAAATAAATCTGCCAGCGGAAATCCCGTCAAAATCAGTCCAGCCGATTTGGAGATTAGCCGGAACAAGCAGACAGACAGACAAAAATTTAAAAAATGTGCTTTTATTTTAAGTACGCACCATATAATTTCAAATGCATTTAGTAAAAAGCTTTTATTTCTACATTACAAACAGACACTTCAATTTTATTTATCTGTTTAGATTATCTTCTTTATGTAAGATACTGTGCTAATACAATAATAACTTGTACGGTGTAACAAAATAAAGCTATCAGGAACGATATCAAATACACACCATAAATTTTAATATAATTTTGAAATATTTGTGATATATTGTTTCTAACTGGCCTCAATATTCATTTCAATCAAATGCTATTTCCGCAGAGACAAGGTGAGAGATTAACGCAATACTTAGCACTATTGCCAAACTAAAAAACAAAGTATAATAATCTATATACTAAAGTTTCCTAACGCCATTAAACTCACAACTGACTTCACTAAATTCTATACAATGAAAACTTATAAAGTTAAAGCTCGCTATCTCCAACATACGAGTAACTAAATTTAAACTACAATTTTCCTAATTCTCCACATTGTGGTAAAATAAAGGTAATTTATTTGAGCTTAACGCCTATCTTTCGCCTTTAAAAAGTGAATATAGGTAAAATATATTATGTGAATACAGATCATTTTATAGGGCAAGTTGTACGCATGTAAACTTAAACAATTAGCCAATTTAAATAATTTAAGTCTGAAATTAAAAATATACCTATTATTGAATAAAGCTTATTACACCATAACGGAATACTTTGTAGATGTTAATGTGTGGGACTAATGTCTGGTTGGATCTCAAGTAGGATAAGTAGATAATTATTGATTACATGATATAAGATTGGTTAAAACGAGATAAAGGCTTATTACCTATTTATATTAAAGCTGTTGAATTTATTACGATAAAAATCCATATATTTCTATAGATTACATTATTTGTACGGGGACATATGACCTTATTTTTACCATGTGAACAGATCCGCGGGTTCAAAAATGTATAATATTTGTATATCTTAGGTTTTAGGGAAAATAAGACTTTTTGTATTACCTTTCTTTTTGTTTTATACATACTGACTATTATATATACATATATATATATATATATATATATATATATATATTATATATATATATATATATATATATATATATATATATATATACATACATATATAATTACAGGTTCTGGAAAACTAAATTTTGATTCATTCGTACGAGTGGCTACACATTTCCTTGATGAAGATGATGAAGCCCTCCAAAAAGAACTTAAAGAAGCTTTCAGGCTTTACGACAAAGAAGGTGAGAAAAAGCATGTTCATATTTTTTATTCCCAATGTTAATACAACTTTCTTTGTTGACTCAATAATTTAAAATTTCAATCATACATACACGTCAAAGTTTCTTTTTTTTAAGTCGATTATAATGAATGAATTTAACTGCCCTTGCAATACGAGTACCTACTATCTTTTATTACTGTAGATTTAGTAATCTTAATAAAAAATAAATATTTAAGTGTCTTACAAGATTTTATTAAAAAAACCCACCCAATTAATATAATAATATTATATAGGTGAAAGTTTGTTAGTATAAATGTTTGGTACTCTTTCACGCCAGAACGGCTGAACAGATCTGGATGAAATTTGGCACACAGATTTTTTTTAATTTATAGTCTGGAATAACACATAGACTACTTTTTGTCCTGGAAAAATGTACGGTTCCCGTGGGATAGGTTTGTTTTTGTTTTGCTAGAGCTAATTGCTAAATCACGCCAGAACGGCTGAACGGATCTGGCTGTGGCACAGAGAAAGGTTATGGTCTGGAATAGCACATAGATTACTTTTTATAACAGAAAAATGTACGGTTTCCGTGGGATAGATTTGTTTTTGTTTTCACTAAGGACGAACCTGAGCGAAGCGAGGTTGACTTACTAGTACAAAATAATACATACATATGTAATATAAAAGTATTGAATGGAATATGTTCACTATTAATTTACTTCATATCGCTGTAGATAATAACCATAAATCATAAACCAATGGGGTGTGGAAAATGTTGATAACCGCTCTCCCAATGGGACGCCCACTCAGTGCAAACTATAAATTATATGCACATTGTACATATACGGTTACATCTATAGATAACTGACATCTTAATACGGTAGAATACAATTTTCATATTTGTGTCCTGGCTTCATTTAGGTGTTATTTTACACAGACCGTTGCTTTTGTGCTTATTTGTTCAAAACTACCAATACTTGTTATATTTACAGTGGAATTTTTTTTCTATTCTTTAGAATATATAGCAAAGCTTTATTTCGAAGAATTATATGTATGCATGTACTAGCAACTCACCCTCGCTCCGCTCGGGTTTGTCCCTCTAGTTACGTTTCAAAGTTTAGTATAGATTTCTCAGAGATGAGATATTTTCCCACAGTAAAAAAGTATCTTATATGTTGTCGAGGGTAACCGCCTATCATCATACCAAATTTCATCAAAATCTGTGTAGTGGTCTTCTCGTGACGCAGTCACAGACAAACAGACAGACAGACGGACAGATAGACAAAAATCTAAAAACTATATATTCGGATTCTGTATCGATAATAATGACTATTTCAATAAAATTTTCCAAAAAAATATTTAATGTACAGATTTGACTCAGAATTTTATTATATGCATAGATATAATTGCATATATGATTAATGTTTATGAGTGTGTATCTTGGCTTGTTACTCCTTCACGCTGCAAATGCAGGATGGAACTTGGATCACAAATAGACAGAAAAAATACTAAGGTTATTATTAGTAATAATATTTCATAAAATATGGCGAATATAATATTATAAGAGGAAATGCACTTATGGACATACCCAAGGGAAGCGGTACCTATACATATAATAAAATTCTGAGTCGAATCTGTACATTAAATATTTTTTGGAGGTGTTTTTGAAATAGTCATTATTATCGATACAGAGGTCGAATCTATAGTTTTCAGAATTTTGTCTGCCTGTCTGTATGTCTAGGAACACATCACAAGAAACCCGTTGGACAGATTTTGATAAAATTTATTTCTATTAATCGTTAAAACGTATGTTAAAAAAGCTTGTAAAAGTAGTGGATTTACTTTAATAATAATTGTATCGATAACCTCTATCGATTGTTTGGCCGAGCGCCAACTTGTTCCGTCGGAGTACTGAAAACAATTGCACCATGAAAACTATTGAAAAACAAACTGACTTCACTACGTGTTGAAATAACACCAAAATTTAATTAAAATTGCATGTATTGTTTTGTCAATAGCAGTCGTTTCAAAATAAATAGAATAAGTAAAAGGGAATGATTGAACATCTACTACGAGTATATATAGTTTCTGAGTTTATTTCTTTATTAGTTATACCTACTCGGTTTTTTATCTATATCTACACATAATAAAATTCTGAGTCAAATCTGTATATTAAATATTTTTTTGGAAAATCTTATTGAAATAGTCATTATTAACGATACAGAGGCCGAATTTATAATTTTTAGATTTTTTTGTATATCCGCCTTTCTGTCCATCCGTCCGTCTGTCGGTCTGTTTGGTATAATGATAGCTGGTTATCCGGGTCAACATTTAGGATACTTTTTACTGCCGGAAAATATCTCATTTCTGAAAAATCTATACAAACCGTTAAAATTTACCGACGGATGAACCCGAGCGGAGCGAGAGTAAATCGCTAGTGGTTTTATATAATAGGGCTATTTTCTTGACACGATTATTCTCTTAAATGTAACTTATAATCCTTTAATCTGATAGAAGTGCATGTCATCATGTATGTCAAATGTTTATTATTATCGTAACGAATGTAAAATTGTCTACTTGTAGCATACCTGTAAATAAATCACTCATTCGATTGCGATGAAACTTTTTTATTGATAAAAGATTTCATAATATTTTTCTACAAGCGGAAAGTGAAGATGTACCTTTTTGTTTCGAAACCTAAAATGAACCGCAAAATTAGAATTATTAATGCATCCGTTATAGATTTATTCTAAACTATATTAAGTGCCAAATTTATATAGGTATGGAAACGAAAAATCTACAGATTTTTCGAATCTAAACATCCTGCTTATTGTATTGGGCCAATTTGTTTGGACTTCTTATTACTTGACAGTCAATTATTTGGTTGCGAAAGCTAAAATCGTAGCGCTGACACTTTTATTATTCTGCCGAACGAAATATATTTCCCACAATATTAGTTGCATTCGCAGCTTAGAATTGATTTTATTACAAGAATGTTTTAGAATTCGTATCGTTAAGTGTAAATAGCATTCTGAGTGCAATGATTTTAAATAAGCTTAAAGTGAGACGTATTTGTATATTAATTATAAGCCACTCACCCTGTCTTCGCTCGTATTCGTATTACCGATTAGTATGGAACAGATAGTCGATCCCTTGTTCTATGAAAATAAACAACAAATCTATCCGACGGAAATCGTTTATTTTTCCGGAATAAAAAGTAACCTATGGGCTATTTCAGACTATAATCTATCTCTGTGCGGAATTTCGTCTAGATCCGATTAGCCTGTTCTGTTGTACTGGCGTGATTGAGTAACAAACATCTATCTAAACATCTAAACTTTCACATTTATATACATACATAATTATAATTATATATAAAACAAAGTCGGATTTGTTACAACACTTATAACTCGAGAACTGCTGGACCGATTTTTATGATGTTTATTTTGTTGGATTTATCTTTACCCCGAATAGCAGAATAACTGTTAAAACATCGAAAATAATCACGAAAATTAAAATAAGTCTATTCCATACTAAGCGTCTAAACGTATCTAGGGACGAACCTGAGCGAAGCGAGGTTGAGTCGCTTGTTTATAATGTTACTAAGATTAATGATCGTATCCTCTAAACTCTTTTGTTTTTACTATTCACAAGTAATTATATATTATAATACTTATAAAATGTATGTATTTAAAGTTATATATGTATGTGTAATGTATCATCTATCTGGTATCTATAACACAAGCCTCGTAGCTTACCATGGAACTAGATGGTGCTGTGTGTTAAAGTCCCAACATATTTATTTATTTAATTTATTTACGTTCCATATCTATACATATTACCTACATTACTGTTATTGTCTTCAATATATAGCTAATTACAAAATATTTATATCCTTATTCAATTTTTTGATTTTTCCTACATAAAAAGCTATTCCATATATTTTTCTCTCCCCTTGTCAAAGTTCGATTAAAGTAATATAAACTTTTCTTTTAGTACTCTAAGAGATTAACCACAGTTTCATGCGGACATAAATCTTAGTACAGTAATTAATGAGTCTAAATTTTTTTTATTATATATTATGTATAGACCAATTTTCTTAGCATTTTTGACCGACTTCAAAAGAAAAAAATATGTATGCAATTCTAAGGTTTTATTACACGATATTAACTCTAGATTCTTTTTTTTTGCAATTTCTTACCGATTTCAAAAGAAAGATGTACGTAATACATGGGATGTATGCAATTGTAATGTTTGTTTGTTTTTGTATTCCACGATACGTATCTCAAACATGTCAAACGAAAATTCTATCCCTACGCTTTTAAAAATGATTGAAGTCAGTGTATATATAAATTTGACCATAATCATAATACAAAAAAAAACAGTTTATAAATTTTTTTGATTGATAACATTAAAGCTCGTAAATACCTACTAAACAAAAAAATGGTGAAGAGGTGAAACTGGTACTGAACTGTTTTGTTTTTGCCTAATTATATATAGACTAGCGACTCATCTTCGCTTCCCTCGGGTTCGTCACTAGCTTGATTCCCCATACAAAATTTCATTCTCATTTTCACCCCCTTAAGGGATGATTTCCGGGATAAAAAGTATTCTTTGTCCTTCCCAGTGTCTCAAACCATCTTCCTACCAAATTTCGTCTAAATCGGTTTAGTAAATCCAGAGATTACCCCTTACAACGTCACAAGCTCACAAACTTTACCTCTTTATAATATTAGTATAGATTCTTGTAAACGAAATCATGATTATAGGTAATGGCTATATCCCAACATCGAGTCTACGAGAAATTCTTGCAGCATTGGACGATCAGCTAACACCAGACCAACTCAACGAGATGATCGCTGAAATTGACACAGATGCGTCTGGGACTGTTGACTTTGACGGTACGTAACTAAGTTTCTTAAAGCAATACGTTCGACCCGCAATCTGTATTTCCATTGGACCTTCTATTGGATTTTTAGAAGCTGTTATTTGAGAATTAAAACTACGGCCTTTGAAATTAAAGCTAGGCTAAGAATATAAAGTTATAGTGAAACTAAAAAGTTTGTTAAGCGCTCTAAGAATTCGTATTGAATATCAATTGAAAGCTAATCTATTGAAGTCTAATTCTATTTAACACCTCCAGGTAAATTTCTATGAAATTTTGTTAAGTGTGGGTAGGCTGTCTCTAACAACTATACATTCAAGACATGTAACACCTCAGTCTCTCCCGTGACCATGGATGCTGTAAAGCATTCGAAACGTCGGGAACCAAAAATCAAAATAAATCCGCGAAATAATCCGAAAAGATAGTTTTATTTAATAATGTCAAACATTCGCGTAAATCTAAGAAAATATTATAAGAAAATATTAATAAAAATTTTAAGAAAGCTATTGTTAACTGAAACACCGGTGTGTCCGCGGTCGTTGAGGGATTAAGTTAATTTTTGACTGACTTCATTATACCCATATAATACATTACTACCGTATGGGACTTAGATTCAAAATTTAGGTGTTTGTATTTGTGTTGTTTTCCATGCGATATTTTTCCAACTGGGAACGGATTTTTATGATACTTTATTAATATGCACTATTTATTTCAATAGTACCCATATACAAAGAAGAAAAAATAACTCATAATTAAAATTGAAGTTATTTAAAAGCCGATATATTTTTTTTAATTATAGAATAATGATAACCATTATTATTTGATTTATAACTTGGAATTTCCATTCTTTTAGGCTTATGTTTTAATTTTATTCCATTTACTTATTTTAATATTATATTTATATTATATTTTATATATGTTATATTTTTATATATAGACACTTTCAATGTTCAATAAACATAAATTTACTATACGGAAGCTGACAAAACAAATTGACTCTATTTGTCAGTAGAAACTGGGTCGTGACCTGACACTGAACAGCCGTCGATTATAATTTTATTACATAAAATATGGCACCTCTTAAAGAAAATTTTGACGCTAAAAGATACGCTTTACTATAATAACTAAGTAGTTAATTGTAGCTTAAATTAAAAACGTAGCTAAATTTTATTTCAATTGCATTGGATAAACCCATTTATAGAGCCAGTTCTACGTGCTCTTATATAAAATGGCTCGGAGGTCAGTGTTAATGAACTAAATATATGTATGCTATTAATTAAAAAAATCTCTATTTCTTAAAAAAGCTTCATGCAAGAATCGAATCTACTGTAACCATATAGATTTATATGTACAATTAAAAACTTTTTTATTATTAATAATATATAACAGTAATATTTAAGGAAAATTAAAGAAAAAGCTATATTAATGTATGGCTTGAGATATAAGCTATGATATAAACTATTAATAAAAAAAAGAATCATGAAAATCAGTTCACAATTGTCGAAAATATTGGTTGGATACATAAGAAAAACTAGACGACTGAATTCTTTTACTCCTTACTTTCTTTTTAATATTTTCTTTGATTTACGCGAATATTTAACATTTTAAATAAAATTATCTTTACGGATTTTTTGCAGATTCATTTTGATGTATGGTTACCAATGTTTCGCCTAATACCTTAGGCTCTCCCATGAACATGTTTACTAATAGCGGTTGAAATGTCGAGAACTAAAAATCTAAATAAATCCGCGAAAATAACCGATAAGAGAGTTTTATTTCAAACTAGCGACTCGCCCTTGCTTTGCTCGGGTTCGTTTCTAGTGAAAAACAAAAACAAATCTATCCCACGGGAATCGTATATTTTGCGGGATATAAGGTAACTTATGTGCTATACCAGACTATAATCTATACCTATCTGTGCCAAATTTCATTCAGATCCGTTCAGAAGCTCTTACGTGATTGAGTAACAAACATCCATCTATCCAAACTTTCGCATAAATAATATGCATGGGATATTTTACTCCTTTTTTTTATCGATGAACAACAGGTAACATATAAGGCTTAAGCTACTACATTGTGTACATCAATTTTTAACTTTATGTTTTTGTTTTTCAGAATTTATGGAGATGATGACTGGTGATTAAGTTCCTGAATCGAAACAGCATTGTTTGTTTCAAGTTACTAAGTTACTTGAAATAGTGAATATTTTTACGTTTATTAATTATTATTTTGATCTTTAAAAGAGATTTTTTTAATAAAACTACACTATTAAAAGATTTATTTCACGTTTTTTTGCTCTTTTCTTATTTTCTCTCTCATTTCCATGTATTTACTTTTATTTTATTTATTTAATACTTATAATGTACTAGCGACTTACCTTCGCTTCGCTCCGATGCGTCCTTAGTTTCAGACCCTATTTAAATCGAGATCATACTCGAGTGTATAAGTAAAAAGTCGCATCAATAGGAATTTCTTTGTGCCTAGACTGTCAAGAAAAAATATAGTAATGCCTTATTCTTTATATTTACAAATACAAGATAACTTTCACACCTCAATTCAAAAAAGATCGCATTATTTCCAGAAAGATAAGTTTCTCTTATTGAAAACGAAAAAAAGATTTTGCACTTAAATCCGAAAAAAATACAAAAGCAAAGATAAGCTTTCTTTCTCAGAGCTTTCTTTCAACGCTTAGCTTAAAGTGAAATAGTATTTCTCACGTGAATTCATAAGGCCTTTCTTTTATGTTGTGTATTTGCTGTATTATTGGAGACAAAAAAACTTAAAAAAATAAAATTCAACCGACTTCCAGACACTAAAATGTAAAAATAACTAAACGGGGGTTTTCATTTAGAATAGATACCTAATCAGATATTTTCGAAGTCGGTGCCAGCCGACGCATAGGAAACCTAATATATTTTGATACGTAAAATACAATTTACCTATTAGATATTCATAGTCACATTCCATATATTTTATATATGGTATGTGCGTACGTACGTAACACATACTATGTTGAAGTCCGGTCGATGAATTCGCCAGAAACCCTTAGTAACCCTACACAATCAAAATACGTAAACTTTATAGGAAGCGTTACGAAGTGGCGATATATCACGAAGAGCCTAGGCAGATTATGATCTAGTTATTTAACGATCGGGATTTACGTTATATAAAAAAAAATCACTTGGTCGTTTAAGTCTTATTCAGACAAATACATTTAAAAACTCTTATAAGACACTGTAACGTACTGTGTAAAAATATTACATGTGTATCACAATTACATTAATTAAGTGATCAGTCAGTCTGTACATAATTGAACAACGAGCAACTGTATTATACTCCAAGAAAAAATATATAGTCCTTCTACATCTTTTATTGTATAAATATGTTGATAGCGGACTATTATACAAATCTTATCACAATTGGTTTAGGTATGAAGAGAATATACATACATATATAATCTAACAAAATTACCAACTATAATATTTGCCATTTTTTTAAACATTCGTAATAGCTTGAATAAGGTTTTGCGGAAAAACTTGAAAAAATACCCTAAAATTGGACAAGAAAGAAAATAAGTGTTTTTTTTACCTCATATATCGCAAAATTTTATTGAAATTGGGACTGGATAACATGTGTCCGATCAGCTCGTTTATAATACTCGTTTTCTCACAGTGGTAGAAATTCGACCTTTTTTCAGCTTATTGCCGTCCAATAATGGGCGAAAGCATACTCCATAGAACACCAACCACCTCGATCTTGGGCAGCCCGCATCTCTCCCGTACCTGCCACCTTTTTAAAATCGTCGGTCTAGCCGCAGGTTTTCAATATAATTCGACCATAATAATTTTTTATTGATAACTCAAAAGCTCGTCAATAGCTACTGAACAAAAAAAGAAAATCAAATCGGTTTACAAACATAAAAGAAAAATGTACTCGACTGTTTTGGTACTAGTACGTGAAATTCGTTCACAATTTCATGGTTTTTAATATTTTTGTGCGGAATTCTAGTTCTTTTTCTAAAATAAGTAAGTTGCTGTAGCTACTCCTTATAACATCAGCTATTTGCCATTGCAATTTTCATCAAAATCGGTGAAACTGTTTCGCAGATTAGCTGGAACAGACAGACAGACAAACAAAAATTAAAAAATCTTATAATTACCATATATACTTTAATAAAAATATAATATAAAAAAGCCTTTATTTTGACGTTACAGGCAGACACTTTAATTTAATTTATTGGTATTATATGTATAGATTAGTAGCGAGGTAGTGATTCGAAATCTTTTTTCTTTAGTACAGACGCTGCAAACGAAGTGCAAAACAAATATAAACGCAAACGAGAGTGCTTGAGAGAGACTCACTTCAGTTTTCATACACATTTAACCTAAGGCGGGTAAGCTTAGACGTGTAGGACAGTTTTCTCCTCACACAAAATTTCATCTCTTACATTTTTGTTTTATGCAATAGTTGCTTCTGTATATAACTCTATCTATGATTAACTAACTCAAAATATGATTAGTTTTTAGAATATTATGATATTTTAATTTAGGATATTAGGCTTAGGTAAACAGAAAATCAGCAAGATTTAACTGATTTTAGAGATATATTGTTTGATATTTTTAAACAAAAAATCATGAAAATTAAGTTACAATTGGCTCAGTTATTGCATAATATCTAAGCTATACTATAGTAACAAAATTTCAATATCAAGACGTTAAACCGTAGGGTTTACTCTAGCTATACCGTTGTAAGCATATGTGGTCCATACAGATCATGCTCATATAAAGTTGGGATGTTAAAAAGGGCTGAATACATAATCATGCATATTATATACTTTTAGAACTAAACTTAATTGAATAATTTATATTGTAAAAAAATTTATAATCTCCATTAATATTATAAATGCGAAAGTTTAGATGTATCTTTGTTGCTCAATTACGCCAAAGCGGCTAAGCAAATCTGATTGAAATTTGGCACAAAGATAGATTATATGGAATAACAGCTAGATTACTTTTTATACCGGAAAAATCTACGGTTCCCGTGGGATTGATTTGTTTTTGTTTTTCACTAAGGATGGATCCGAGCGAAGCGAGAGTGAGTATAATGTATATACTAATATATTATATGTATAATGTATATAGTAATATATTATAGTCTATCTATTCCATACTAATAGTTAAAACGTACCTAGAGACGAACTCGAGCGAAACGAGTCACTTTAATATGGAATCATTAAATAACTTTAACGAAATCACTTTAATATGTAATCATTAAATAACTTTGCCAAAATGAACAAACTTACTAATTACAAAAGTTTTGGTAAGAATATAATATTTCTCGCTTTGGAGTTTAGTAAACGTCGCTCGTCTTAAATAACGGACCATTAATGGAATAGTTAAGGTGAAATCGCTGTTTCGATCAAAGTCATTGTAAACTTGCGTTTCTTTCTCGCTTGTGGAATATTTTTAATTTTATATGTTTAAAAAAATCAATTATTGTATTTATTTGCTACTCCTCCAATGCCTCGAACAATTCTGGTGAAATTCAGTGTTCAAGTACTATTAAATAATTAATACATGTACATGTACCATTTTTTTGGTATAAAATGCATTTTTAATATTAATATTATATTATTTAAACTTACTAAACTAAGTACAAGAAATAAGTGAAGTGAGTTTTTCATAAAATATAACGCATAATGAAAAAAAAAAACAATATTTACGTCTTTTGAAACATACATACTATATGTAATTCTGTTATAATGGCTTAAACAGAAAAGTAACTTCTATCTGAATTTTAAACACCAATTTAGGGACTAGCGACTTGCCCTGGCTTCGTTCGGGTGCATTCCAGCTACGTTTTAAATAGATATAAACAGTAATAGTTATTAGCCAACGTTAGCCATGTAAATTCAATATTTGTTTTCGTGAACTTTTCCGATGTTTTAATAGTTATTCTGCTATTCGGGGTTGAAATAGATCAATAAAGCGATTGGAGTATATTGTGTTAAATATAATTAGCAAGCCTTTGCCATCTAAAGGCTCAATCCTAACAGGAAAAGTATAATAAGCTAAACGTGACATTTGAAACCATTATTCACTAAGGGTTTTATTTTGCCCGTGGTAAAGAATTGAGAGACGTTTATTTGATATATCTTTTAATATATTATTGTTATAAATAACTAGCAGAACCCGCGGCTATGCCCGCGTTCAATGTACGAAAAAAACCCTTTGGATTTATATTATACAGCGACTCACACTCGCTTCACTCGGGTTCATCGCTATATATTTATTTAATATCGTTCATACAAGAATACTAAAATCGCGATTTAAAAATGGGGGTAGGCGTAGGAGGGTGAAAAATACTTTACGTCCTATTCTAATACCTACTAAATATATACTAATAAACCATTAAAATCGGTCAAAGGATCGCAAACACCGTGACACGAGATATATATTACACAGATTACGTTTCAACAAAAAAAGGTAAATATGTTGAATTTAAAGTTTCAAATCATTTAAAAGTTATGAAAAAAGTGTAACTTCTTGTTTTAGAAAATTATATGGACAGTTCCATCCCTCTGGAGGCTCATCTATTAATTAAAATAGGAATTATGAAAAATCCTACACAATTAATAATATTGCATAGGGAATATCAAAAACATAAAAAAAATTATAAAATATATTTCAGAACAGTTTGTCTTTTTCAACCGACTTCAAAAAGGAGGAGGTTCTCAATTCGACTGTATGTTTTTTTTTATGTTTGTTACCTCAGAACTCCGTCATTTATTAACCGATTTGGACAATTTTTGTTTTGTTTGAAAGGGTATACTTCCAGATTGGTCCCATTTAAATTTCAAAAAAAAAATACCACCCCTAAGGGTAGAAAAACAACTAATGATGGATTTAACCTACTTGTAATTGTCATATTGACTTGAAACTTTGCAAGTATTTCTATTTCTGTTGATAGTACAGTGGTTCGGTGTTGTTGACCTGATCTGATGGCAAGGTCAGAAGGTGGATAGGTGGAAGTCTTCAACGGCTAATAGTAGATACTTTGAGTTTGGGCTTATTTTGTTTGATTTGACAAGCCTAACACGTTAGAATCCTTACTTTGCTACTACTGTCTACACTAAAAAGGGAAAAATAAAAACTTTTTAACAAAAAAATAAGAACCGACTTCAAACAAAAGCACTAAAAAGTAAAAAATAACTGATTGGTAGTTTTCATTTACTATACATACCTAATCAAATATTTTCGAAGTCGGTGTGCTTTGGCTAAGTAATTAAAGCCTACCTATTAAATACATACCTAATCAAATATTTTCGAAATCGGTGCCAGCTCATACAAAGCAAAGCACACCGACTTCGGTAATAACAAGGATAAAGTTGTATGTTTTTGGGTCTTAATACTCATTAATAATACACATATAATCACTAATATCCGCACAAGTAATAATTTATGCGAATAATATAGGTATTAGCCTCAAATGGTAATCGAATTCATATCCTCCTGTATAATGTTACTAAAACACAAACCACTATCCTATACAGTTGTTCAGTATTAAGTAAAATAAATTTATGCTGCAGTAGCTTCGTTAGCGGGTGTTTAGAGTACACAAAATTACTATCTCAGTATTTTACGATACATACATTTACACATACAAAACTGGGTTTGTCTTTTCTTTATTATAAGTTAAAAGAGTTTAGTTTGAGAATGTTTATAATTTAAATTTTACGAAACTCAAATTATAAAAACGATTAGAAAAAATAGTTATAATTTCTCAACTCTACTACATTCCATTCAAGGTTAAGCTTTTTTATAAGCTACTAGCGACTCACTTCGTCCCTAGCTTGCATACAAATTTTCATCCCCATTTTTACCTCGTCAAGGGATGATTTCCGGGATAAAAAGTATCCTATGTCCTTCCCATCGTCTCAAACTATCTTCTTATCAAATGTCATCTAAATCGGCTCAGTAGATCTAGAGATTACCCCCTACAACGTCACAAACTCACAAACTTTACCTCTTTATAATATTAGTATAGATTTATTGCACGAAGAATATTACCAACATCGGTTCATAATTTACAAAGATACCGTGTAACATACAAAAACACATATGGCTACCTGAAGTGAGTACTTATTTAATAGAGCATGTACTTTTTAAGATAATAGGGTCAAATAATGGTCATATATATATATATATATAATATATATATATATATATATATATATATATATATATATATATAGGTTACGGAACCAAATATGACCCCATTATACAAGAGCGTGAAAAATGTAGGACTGAAGTATGAAGTCTGTCTATCTACAAGATTTTCTTATAATATACATATTGCATGTATTAAAAAAGCCTCGTAATTAAAAGATAATTACTAAATAGCCGCTCGTTTGTACAAGCGTGAATAGGTGGCAGTTTTTATTAAGGAGGGGTCGAAATAGGTTTGTAGGTCGAAGGACGATGTTTATAAAACAGCTCTACATTTGTAAGTTTATGGCGTAATTCATGGAAATAATACCTATAAATATATGCCAAGATAGTGAAGTAGTTTCTTAAAGTTTCGTTTTGTTGTTATCTACCGTGCAAATAATGGAGCATGAAAATACGAGTATAATATTGTTCATAAAACTTTACTGCTTTAGCTGTTTGCAGCCTCTGCAATTATATTTAAGTTTAAGCCATTTTCATAGCGCATGTATAAACAGACGGACAAACAAAAATTGTCACTTTAATAAATGTCATTAGATTTTTTTGTAATATTTCATTAGTCTCCATAATTTGAAGGTATTTTTTGTAATAATTATTTATTTCCTATTCTTAGTTTGCCTATTCTTCTTCTGCTATCATTTAGAGACATGAACATATAAAAAACTATCGATACTTGGCAAATCTTAGTTTTTAAAAATATATTATAGGTATCTATATGAATAGTAGGTAGTATCGTTGTATTAATTTATTTAAGAAAAAATAAAGTATTTCATTAACTATTTAGAGTTACAAAAGGTAATGAAAGATACAGACAAGAAATCTTAATACTGGCGAATAAAAGATTTCACTTTTAAAATTTTCAGTACGTAATACTACCTATATTTAGGATTTAGATGAAGACTAGGTAAAATATCACGATAAGTTTTTTATTAACTCTATATATGTATGTATTCAGCTCTTATTTAATGTCCCACTCCTGGGCATGGGCTTCCCTTCACTACGAAGGGGATTAGGCCATAGCTCAGCACGCTGGCCAAGTGCGGGTTAGCGAACTTCACATGCCTTTCTAAAACTTGCTAGCTTCTCCCAGACATGCAGGTTTCCTGACGATGTTTTCCTTCACGTAAGACAAGTAATAATTAAGTTGGAAATGATTCACACATGAAACTATAAGAGGTGTGATGGAATTTGAATCCACTTCAGTTGGTTTTCCAAGCGAGCGCGTTACCACTGAGCTACCACAACCCTATTAACTTTATGTACAGGACCGGAATTATAAGTTATCATAATAACAGAGACAAACAGACCAAATTTTTGAAAACTGCCTGAAAGTAGATTAGATTTTTATCATTTTACTTGATGCTCTTTCGATAATATTATCATAGTAGGAAAAGTCTTAACTAAAATCTGTACCGTTTTTCCGTAAATTGCCATAAATTTCCAGTCACATAAAAATAACGAGTAGTAACGGAAATAAGAAGTTTTCCTTAAAACAAACTAACTTTCTTGTACTCTTGACCTATTTGTTGTATTGTTGGATGTGTGCGATCAATGAAAATAATATATTTTGCTTCATCGCCTTTGCAAGTGTGCTTATTGAAAATAGTAAAAGCGATCATCTGGTCTGAATTAGTGATTAACACTTCCATAGATTTACACGAATATTGGACATTTGAAATAATATAAATCAAGATATACGTTTGGTTCTCGACTTTTTGAATGCTTCATAGTAAACATGGGCATGGGTGAGACTTCGGAAGTACATTTGTGGAACCAAAAAACCTGAGAATAAATCCAAAAAGTTATATAGTGAGTGAGTTAGTGAGTGTATTTGGTATGCCTAAGCTGAGCAGAGCCACAGGTATAAACTAGTATATTTATGAAATAATTGAAAGTTCGTTTGGAAAGTAAATCCTGATACTACTGATGTATTCTCGAAATTTCATTATCACAAACACAATCATATTAGCCTTGAGTGATATAGATTTATTGTTTAAAGTTCTCTTATATATTAAGGTATGTATTGCTAAAATATGAGGGCTATGAAGAATCCAGTGTGATGATGATGTTCTCCTAGCAAACAGAAGTAAATGCACTCTCTATTCCTGTCACTCTCATACTCCGGTGGGACGACCACTCGACACGACCAGTGAGAGTTAAGGCGCAAGACCGACGGCTTTACGTGCTCTCCGAGGCACGGGGGTGAAACACCGCCAACTTCCCAACTCCGAGCTGCTACTGAGACTTACTATACAGAAAGACTCAATAACTAAACTTGGCCCGACCCGGGACTCGAACCCAGGACCTCCGAGTGTTCAGCCGTACATGCTAGCTACTACACCACCGAGACAGTTAAAAAAATCTAGTGTAGACAATATGTATGTATGTGATATGTATTGTAATATATATTTGACGCCACGTTTGTCTCAGTTTGTAGTGACCCTACTTGCTGTGCCAGCGGTCGCGGGTTCGAGTCCCGCTGGGACATTCATTAGTGTAATGAGCATGAATATGTGCACTCCAGTCATGGGTATTTTTATTTATAATATTTATGTATTTAAAGTTACATATTTAAAGTTTATAAACTATCTGGTATCCATAACACAAATCTCGTAGCTTACCATGGAACTAGATGGTGCTGTGTATTAATGTCTCAACATGTTTATATATCTGTAGTGTGTATTTATTAAGTAAACTGTACTATGTTTATATCACTATGTTTCCATTTTTTGTGTATTATACTTCTGTCTGCAGCATAACTTACAATTCAATTTTCTATAAATTAAACCCATGAGTCAATATAGTATGTGAAAGTCAATTAGATGCATCTTTGAATCATCTTAACCCCATTGTTATACAACCTATCAAATGCCACATTAGAAAAAAATGAGTAAAAGATTCTTCTAAAAGTCTTTACAGAGTCTTACTTTTTTCTTTTTGTCTCTTCAGTTTAGACATACCAATTTTTTTGTTAAACACCATTTATTTCACTAATGTCTCGTCGAAAGGAGGCAATGAAGATTAATCGGTACACTAAAAGATTCCTTGAAATTAGTAAGTTGCTCTTTCATTCTTGAATGATAAATTGGTAGAAAAGAAATATATTTTAAAATAAGCCAAGTATCAGCAGGATTTGCTTTAATTACGTTCAAAATTACGTTCAAAATCCGTATGTGATTAGTAACAATGCAAGACTCCCATAAAATCCTATAGAATATGACATTCTAATAACAAAACACCAGTAAGTGTTGATTTGACGCCATTTCCATTTCAACTACCTTTACAATGTATATACGAGTACATTAATTATCATACACTAGCAGTAAGCTAGTCCATCGATGGAATTACTCAACAGCAATACAAACAGTGGCTTAAACAATTTCGCATAGACTCAGTCACTCAATAAACAAATTTAAGGCATTTTTATATTAGGTATATTACATAATAGTTTTGAAATCGATTAGTTATTTACACTACTCGCTCAGTGGTCGAAAATCGATGATAATCATTTTTTTTGTAATAACACTGTAATCCAAAAAAAATAATAATAGAAAATGGCTTGATAAACGTAGAAAAAAGGTAATGACTTTTTTGTCTCCGCCTATTTATGTAGATATGATATTGTGATACGTCGAATTTGAGTATAATTATGTATTAATTATGTCCGGTCTGAAAAATAAATGTGTGTGCTTCATTTACTTTACCTTTAAGTTTTCTCTACAGCGGATGATATGATGCCTCTACTGCTAAAACTACTGTAAAATAGCAAATGACTTGTGAAATAATATTTGCAATGATATTTGTAACAAGTTTTCTATAATAAATTAATCTCATCTTAAGAACACTGAATTCGTTTAAAGATATAGTCACTTTATCTCTTGAAGGCACAGTCTTTCACTGTTATGTGCACGTTTTTATTTTAGAGTGGTTTGCACGAACTTCTCAATCTGATTCAAATGTCATAAATATGTTTAGAAAACGTAAACCATTTTGACGTTTGCTAAATACATTTAGGTCATTTAAGTTTAATTGAGAATTTTTATGCCCTTTTATTCAATGCTAATATTTCTACCACCGACCAGCAAGTTAAGCGCTACTGCGCTTATCTTGCTAATCACCATTGAAAGTACAACTCTTGCACCGTCTCAGAATAAAATTACTGTACTTGAATCTTATTTTCTTCTGTTTTAAGTATACAAAAATCATTGCCGACCAAATCAACCAAAACAAATCATCAATGTATATGGCCAGGCGTAATCAAGCGTTATTACCTGACTCACACTCCTAAAGCTACTGGTGCTAGTACTCCGGGCCTGCAAGAAGAAAAGTCGGTCCTATACACCAAGCACACAGCATATAACACGACCAAGAAGATTGACATGCTGTACTTATATGGTAATGTGGTCACATATTTATATCAAGACGTATTGGAGAAAAAGAGTTTGTTTTAATTTCCTAATCTTTGGAGTTAACAGTGTAATTAAAAACCTTTTTTTGCATTAAATAGCTTGTTTTGACACACTTTTGTTAATTTTACTTGTATGTTACGTATTAATTTCGTACAAAAACAAATCAAGCAACTTTTAAACGTCGTAGCAACTAATGTGATGTATGGAAATTGGATGACAATACAATGTTTGTCAGCTGATCTGATAATGTAGCCAGGAATTACCCTCTCATAGTAGGGGAGCCCAAGAGGAGGTTTTTGGATTTACCTCCTCCCCCCCCCCCCCCCCCTAGGGGATACCTTACACCCTATTGAGTACCTCCAACATATGTATAAGTCCTCTGTATAAGGTCGCATCTAGGGCAAACAATCGGAATATTTAAAAAATATTTTGATAAGTTAAACATACTTGAAACCTTATAAGATTATACTTCTAGGCTTCCTGACAAAACAAAAACTCTATAAAAATATTGAGCTATTTCTGAGATAAAAAGCAATATGTGTGTAAAACATGTATTTTTCAAAAAAATATAATATCGAGAAAATTTTCGTCAATCGTGTTATCAAATTTGCCAATTCAAGATGAAAGTCCGAAGTATCATTTGCCTAAATATCAAACCGGTAACTTTTACAGATTCTGAGATGAATAACGATGTCTAGGTACAAAATTGCCATATGCACACTCTTAATCGCGCTATTCAATAATATTCTATGTGTATGAAATATTCGTAGAAAATTTTATGTACTTATTTACTTACTAGTATTTTATTAAATATATTTGACATCTAACATCTATTTCTTTAAATCAAAAAAAGAATAGAAATTTTTTACTTCAATTGAAAGTAAAAATATAAAATATGTCTTTAATATAACCCAAACATTCAACTTTAGTACTAGATAACGTTAAAATATTCAAAGTAAATGGAATACATTATTCACAGGTAATTCAGTAAAATTAGTATTTGCTCTACACATGATCACATCTCTTTGTCATTTTCGTTCACAAATGCCGTATGAAATTTTAAATGAACGGTCGATAATACAGTGAAGATGAAAGATGGGGCGAATTTACCGACGAGTGCACTGCTTTTGTAACTTGAAAATCGGTAGCAAAATATATAAGACTAGCCTACCAGTTCTTTGCATAATCTACACTACTATTATAAAGAGAATAGATTTGTATTTTTGTATGTTGTAACGAATAAACTCAAAAACTATCGGACCGATTTAGATAAAATTTGGTAAGAGGATAGTTTGAGATCCTGGAAAGGTCAAAGGGTATTTTTTATTCCGGAAATCATCCCTTAAGGGGGTGAAAAAAAAATATTTACACTTATATTACATGGGAACTACAGAACGAGTCGGAATAAAGTTTTTTCCATATCATTATTATCTTAGTTACATACTCGTATTATATTTCAACGTTTATACGGTTTGATTGAGTTTTTGAGGTGACCACAGATAAGTAACAAAGTCATTTGCACATTTATATGGATCATTGCTCTGCTCTTAAGGGTGGCAGCGTGATATAAGAAAGCCTATAATCTTCCATAGTAAAGGATCTATAGAATGCAAAAAGATTGTTTCAAATTGGACTGATAATTCCGGAGATTAGTAAGTACAAAAAAACAAAAAAGGAATCTCTTCATCTTTATCATATTAATATCTTAGTAAAAAATTTAAAATATTAAGAGTTATCTTTTAGTTTTACGGTATTGATAAGAATAATTTTAATTGACTAAAAATTTATTTTAAGAAATATATTTTTGTTATCTTTTCTACTGTGTATCACAGTAGGCAGTGAGTTACAGAACGCTTTACGTCCTCATTAGCAATTCCATTTAATTGGTCGACTATGATAGAATAAAATTATATAATAATTTCAATTAAAATCCTCAAATAAAAATCAGTTTCTATTTTATATTATAGTCCCAGTAGAAAGTTTTTTTTTAATTAAATACCTACAAAGATTTGTAGAGCTTTCCAAATAGCATAATGGGTAATACATGTGTTATTTTAAAAGGTTGTGACCACGTTACCATAAGAGTAATATAATGTGCAAGTGCGAAGTTGGGAAAGAAGAAAGTCGTGCAGCATATCTATCATATTGGTCTCGTACACATAGAACAATTATCAAATGTCAATATGCAAAAATAGTTGAAGCTTTATTTGAACAAAAATTTTAAAAGGTGTAAAATTTTGCATAAAAAAACCATTCAAATAAAGCTTCAGAAACACAACAAACATTAATATATGCAAGCATCCACTTGTGTAATAGATAAATAGTTTAGAAGTGGTTCAGTAGATCGCCACTAAGCGAAGAAGTTTGAAAATAACCCTTTACAATATATAAAATTGATATAATGTAAAAAGTTATTGCAAACAAAGCCGTACACCGACGTACAGTCACCTAAACAATCATGTTACCAGTAATTAAAGGCATTGGATATGTTCCGTTCAAACTCAATTTTGTAGCTCAAGCTGTGTGGAAGGCTATACACTTATAAGCATCACATCCAAAGCTTGCCAAGGCAGACAACGATTATATACAACAACCAAGTGGTTTTTTGTACTGAAATAGTCGTATACTTGTTTTTATTATCCTTAGAACTAGAGTGGAATGTCTTGGTTTTATTCGCCGTTCGATCAATCGCTGAAATTATGTTTTGTAAATCTTCCTGAAAAGTGCTGAAAATGTATGCAATAACATATTGACCAAATCATTATATGTAATTAGATGTAATTAAGGATGATGATTTACATACATTCTATAAATTTTATAATGCATTTTTAAGGTATATAAATGCATTCTGTTTTAACCGGAAATCGAACCCAAATAACAAAATTGCAGAACAAAGAAGGTTTGCAATTAAAAATGAAAAATATAACATTGTTTTAAGAAGAACTCATAAGAAAATTACTTATATCTACACTTTAACAAACATACAAACAGATTTGCTGAAAAACTAGTTAAGTAGTTCCAAAGAGCTTTGAAATCATGAATAAATTTCAATAGAAAATTTCCCTTATTATGATATCCCAATCTTAGTAAATATTTGAGATTTTCCTTCATCCGGAAGCCTCGTTTATGAAGGATATATATATTCGCTATATATTTTATAAAGTTAGTTGAACCTTGACCTATATAAAACAGGGTAAATAAGAAGATAAGTTAGCAACAATATGTACGACATTTATTATAGTTCCATATAAGAATTACAATAAAATTTATTCAAAGTATATATCTTACTTATAATTAACATAATTATATATAGTTAGACAAAAGCGTGAAGTTAGACTTTTCCTTTCTTTGTCTATCAGTTGCATTGCAAAACTTTTTATTGCATATTGTATAAGCTTAACTAAGTCTTACTTTAAACTAAGTTTTAACATATAAAGCTTTAAAACACTTATGAATGTATAAAACATAATAATTTTATAAATTAATATTAAAAGTTTATATTAATAAATATTTAATATAATACTTAATAGGTTGACGCGAATATTTTAAATTTTAAATAAAATTAGCTTCTCGGTTTTTCGCGCATTAATTTTGATTGATGGTTACGACGTTTCGAATGCTTGTTTTTTATACTAATTACAGACATATAAAATGACCTTTGAGACATCTACAACTTTAGTCTCTCGTAACCATGATTGCTGTAAAGCATTCGAGACGTCGGGAACCAAAAATCAAAAGGGATCCGCGAAATAATCCGAAAAGATGATTAAATTTTTATAATAGGAATTAATCTTAAATACATATTTATTTTGGCAGACTTATGTAAAAAAAAAAACGAGCAGCTTCATTTAATTCAATTCGTTCGAAAAGTCGTTGTAGCGTAAAGCTCAGTGAAATGTGCATCCTAGTAATCTCTAGAGGTTTGCAGAATAATTCTCTGTAAAAGCGATGACATTTTGTACAACATTTCCAATTCAATTATTATTATCTCTTCTGTATAAATTATCTATATAAATATAATAAATGTGAAAGCTGAAGGCTGAACGGATCTGGATGAAATTTGGCACAAAGATAGATTATAGCCTGGAATAACACATAGGCTACTTTTTATCCTGGAAAAAAACGTTTTTGTTTTTCTTCTCTACAAACTGAGCCAAAGGTGTCGTCAATCGTCCTTTGGACTTTGTAGTTAACCTACTTGCTGTGCCAGCGGTAGCGGGTTCGAGTCCATCGGGCATTCATTTGTGTGATGAGCACGAATGTCTGTAAACTGATAATTGTTGTCGAAAAATTATATCATACGTAGTATGCAACATTATATATAGATTACACACATCCATATACATTTTTAAAACCATTTTAAGGTATATAAGACAAATCTATACATATAACAAAATTCTGAGTCTTATCTGTACATAATTTTTTTTTGGAAAACCTTATTGAAATAGTAATTATTATATGGGTACAAAGGCCGAATCTATAGTTTTTAAATTTTTTTCTGTCTGGGAACGCGTCACAAAAAAACCACTGGACAGATTTCGATGAAATTTGATATGATAATAGCTGGTTATCTCAGAGAAATCTGTACTAAACCTTAAAACTTAACTACGGTGCGAGCGTGAGTCGCTAGTCATAATTATAAAAAACAAAAAAAATCTAATTCAAAACTACCATAAAAACTATTAGTTTACAGTTTTTCTCTCAATCAAAGTAGGATACTATTTCCCACTGGCTCACTCTACTTTACCTAGTCCATTCATCACAGTCTCGCGGGACGTCTGGCTCGACAGTGGCTTCTGTGTTTAAAAGTTAGATATAAAGAAAAGCCAGTTGAAATACAGTGTAGGTGCTAAATAACTTTTGAAATGGAAAATGTTTTTATGGTAAAATAGTAAATAGCTATTTGACCAATATTGTGAGATTTTTTCTCTTTGTATCTATCTCTAGTCATGTATAGACAGAGAATCTTATTGTTTTATGGTATCGTTTCATGTATTTTATTACCACCAATATCAAACAGCATTGTTAAGGTTATAAAATTTCGGATATGGATGGATACGTCTATATTGTTATTTTTTCATGGGATTATTCAAATATATACGAACATATTTTTGCATAATATTAGTAAAGAAGTCGAAAGTTTACAATTCTCATAGATTTTATTTCTACTGCAAGAATTTTATAGTTTGGTTACTTGTGCGATACTAAAACCCAAATAACAGAATAATTTACATGTATGTATAATATATACTAATATTCCACAGGAATTTTTTGATGTGCCAAGATATTACGGCCTATAAGGTCTTTCCATCAAAAATCTTTTTGTACCTTACCGTGCGAAAGAAGGATTAACTAAAAAACTAAGTCAATTAAAGTAAAGAATAAAAAAACAATGGTCTATTAAAAACGGTTCACGACGTTTTAGATTTCACGCTTTACGCCGCATCATATTAATGCAATGAAAACTTAATACGTATAACATATCCCATGCAATTCATTTAAGCTATCAAAATTGTTACATATTTACACTGATTTACAAAATATATATGTAAATAGCAGTAAGAATATTATTAATAAGAATACTATTAACTGTCTTTGTGCGGTATAAACTTTCACATGCACTACATTTAACAAAGCTCACCTGTTAACATAATATTGTACTAAAGGAGCTTTTATGTTCCATAAAACTACCTTTCTGTTATATTTACTATCAAATCTTAATTTACTACACGACTATGAGTTAAAATATAAGTAATCGATAGCGAACTCGTCAATTTCGATATATTTTTAAAAGCAATCCTTTTAGCAATGTAAAGCACTTTCAATTTTACTATGATGAGATAAGTATAAAACTAGGCTTCACTACAATTTATATAGTAAGGTTATACGCGGAAGTTAGGTTGATGCTAACGGAAATTAGTTTACGCGTCACAGCAGTGCAGTATATAGAAGACTATCATTGCCCGTGGCTTCGCCCGCGTTCAGATGACCAAAAACCAAATTCTTAGGTTTTACCTATTAGTATACTCTTACATTGCAGTTTTGTATTTTTTCTCAGAAATAAGACATTTTCCTGCGGTAAAAAGTATTTTATATGTTGACCCGGATCAACAGCTATCACCATACCAAATTTCATCGAAATCCCTCCAGTGATTTTTCTGTCATGCGGTAACAGACAGACAGATAGACAAAAATTCTAAAAACTATAGATTCGGCCTCTGTATCGATAATAATGTTTATTTCAATAAGATTTTCCAAAAAATATTTAATGTACAGATTCGGCTTAGTTACAATTTTATTATATGTACAGAATACAGTGTTTTAATACTATCTATTTTCCTAATAAATATTAGAAATGCGAAAGTGCGTTTGTTAGTTTAGATGGTAGTGTAGTGGAGAATTTTTCTAAATGTAGCACAATCATGCATTACATTGTCAGTGTTTCGATACTAGGGATAATAACTTTGGGATACCATCTATTATTATAATACTAACTAGCGGGTCGCGACTCACCCTCGCTTCGCTCGGGTTCGCCTTTAGAAAAAGAAAAATAAATCTATCCCACGGAAACCGTACATTTTTCCGGGATTAAAAAGTAGCCTATATACTATTTTAGACTATAATCTATCTTTGTGCCAAATTTCATCCAGATCCGTGAAGCCGTTCTGGCATGATTGAGTAACAAACATCCAAACATCCATCTAAACTTTCACATTTGTATTAGTAAGATGAAATCAGAAAAAATACAATAATTGTTAAATTTATAATTGTATTAATTTATTTTAATATCACACATGTATCGAGACTTTATATATTTATAATTGAAGCTATCCGAATATTTTCATTGTTCTAATAACGTGTCACTTAAGTAAATTTACTTAAAACAATCGACGTGAAACTCAGCCACGACCTCAAAATAGGTTTCCATTTTAAAATTACAAAAGCATTTTGCGTACCCTATAATTGCTTTCAAAGTGACATCTTAATTGAGCATAACAATGAAAATATAATACGTTATTATAAAAGTCGTAAGATCGTTGACATTTTCCGTACATAATACACGAAGGAAGGAGCAACTCATTAAGCGTACCTCGTTAGCTTCGTAATGATTTTCGCGGGGTCGAGTTTGGCAGAAACCTAGAGCTGTAGTCACACCAGTTCTTATATGATTGAATTCATCGGAAAACTATTATAAATACAAAAATCTGTATGTGTGTATCTTTGTTACTCTTTCACGTTAAAACATCTGGTATACAGAACTGAAATTACTAGAAAAGATTCGAAATTTCAATTAATAGAATATTTTTTGTTTATGAAAAAGAGCAGCAGTATGTTGGATATCAGTTAAATTTCGGAATTAAAAGAAAACTGAGAAGAAATAATAAAAAAAGTGAAAAAGACGTGTACAATTATAGTGCAAATGTAATTAGTGGTGAAAAATAGTGCTCAGGGACTGAGTTTAATTTAAGAAATTTAATATACAAATACGGTATGACCTGGAGTAACATATGGACTATGTTATTGGTTATTAGGCACATAACGATGCTCACGAACGAAGAGAGAGTAAGTCGTTTATTGATAAACAAGTATTAAACATTTTCCATAGTAATTACGTGGTTGTGTGAATTTCAGGTACACTTGAAATTTCATATTTATTTTCTTCGTGAGATACTCTCTATATTCGTGGGGTGTGTATTTCTTCTAAAATCACTAAGCATCGTGTTTATGGACTTTTTAGATAAATATCAAAACTACAATTCAATTCAATTCTCTTGTTAATGACTTCAAAGCGTACTAGTTGAGCATAGATTACTTCGCCAATATCACGTATAACCACCAAACTTAGCCATATTTAATTTAGAATATTACGCACTAGAATAATATAAAAGTAATCTGCCCGAAGACATCGCTGAGTAAAAAGAAAATCGAATACTATAAATATATTTAAATAAATAAATGCGACTGAATAATAATATATTTTTGTCGTAAATACATAAGTATATATTCTTTCTACAAAATAAATTTCTGAATTTTATTTTGTTTAATTATCTATTTGTATACATTAACACACTAGTAACATTAAACATTATCACTTGCTGTCCTGTAACACGGGTTTTTACCTATCACAAGCACCAGTGATCCACGACCAAATTTTGTAACAACCAGCTTATGCTACACTAAGATCTCTAATATTGATGTATGTACTAATTTGTTTGTGGTGAGAAATAAAGAATTATTATTATGGTTGATTCATGAGGTTGATTCACCATACAACTTGCATCCCCATTTTCACCTCTTAACGGATGATTTCCGGCTAAAAAGTATCCTATGTCCTTCCCAGGGTCTCAAACTATCTTCTTGCCAAATTTCATCTAAAACGGTTCAGTAGATCCAGAGATTACCCCCTACAACGTCACAAACTCACAATTCACAAACTTTACCTCTTTATAATATTAGTAGGTATAGATTATTACTATGTAAAATACGCTCTATACTAACTTTAATCTTGACGTGACCTATTGAGTTTCCGAACGAACTGAATTAATGAACTGTTCAAAACAATTATTGTTTTTCTGAGAAAATTTTGTTTTCAGTTAATAATTTAATTATATTTTTTAGTTTAAAAATTTAAAAACAACATGCAAAATTTTAAATAAAGTCTAATAAGAATAATTATCTTAACTAAATAAATATTCTAATACATAATTATAATAAATACTAAAAAATAAATAAAATGTAAATAAATACTTATTTACACGCGTAATCATAAGTACAATAATTGCTAAATGTGTTAAAGTACTTAAAAAGCTATTTTTGCGCTGAAAGATTGATAGATTTATTGATTTAATCACAAAATAAGCAAATTATTATCAAAATTGTTACAGGATATCGTCACAATATGATATAAGCTGTCAAAGCTCATTTATACAAATTTTTTTCTATATTATTTTCAAACGTAATACTTATATAAAATAATATTTAACTTCTAAGCTACCTTTATATTTTTTATAAATAAAGTGTTTAAAACTGGATATACTTAAATCTTAAAATTAAAACTAATAATATTACTACTTCTAAACCACGAAGCACCATAAAGTTTAATAATACTAGATCCACTTCTAAAACCGTCGATTTTTCTTAAATGTCTTCTCCTTCAAATATTCCATAAAACAGCTGCTATAGGAAAGAGAACAAGCAAAACATTAATTATTAATAATAAAATTTTAAATACCTTGCTTCTATTTCTTGGATCTCTGAAATCTTCTTTAGACGCCTTTCTCCTTTTATCCTTCAGGATCATACGAGCTGCCGCAAATGCCATGGTCCTTTGAAGAACTTTTAAATCCTTTCTTAAAACACTTAGAGAACACTTTGATTGAGGTGTTTAATCACAGTCTAGATTTTAATTGACTAAAAATACACTTATTTATTTATTTTTAATATTAGATGTAAATTATTGCCTTTATTCGTTGATATATTTTTGTTAGGCTTTCCTGAAATTGATTATAGGTGGTTCGAAAGTATGTTAAATATTTTATTTTGTATAAGAAATAAAGAAAGGAGAAGTATTATTATATTTAAATATATATAATGTATGCTAGATATATGGAAATATACGAATTTGTCAAGAGATAACATATAAGATAAGGAAAAAGTTACATGTAATTTGATACAGTATAAAAAGTCTAATTCCTAATTGTTATCCATTTCTTACTACCTGCCTTAAGAACGATTGTTTCAAGTGAAACTGTAATCTCTTTATTTATAAGTCCCCAGAAGAAGTCTGTTATGAAACAAAGATCATATTTGATTTGCATTTGGGTATTATATTACACATTCAACATACAAATTTTCATCCCCATTTTCACTCTCTTAAGGGATGATTTTCGGGATAAAAGGTATCCTACGACCTTCCCAGGATCTCTAACTATCTTCTTACCAAATTTCATCTGAATCGGTTCAATAGATCCAGAGATTACTCCCTACAACGTCACAGACTCACAATCTCACAAACTTTACCTCTTTTTAATACTAATTTAGATACGCGTACCTACTCTTATGTACTCTTTCTTATACTCTTCGCATTTATATATCTACGGTAAGTATTCCAACCTAAGTGACAAATAACATCATACCAATAACATATTTTCACAAAATGTTCCGAAGGTATCTATTCATATCATAAAATTCTGAGTTGAATATGTACATTAAATATTTTTTTGAAAACCTTATTGAAATATTCATTATTATCGCTACAGAGGGCGAATATATCGTTTTTAGAATTTTTGTATATCTATCTGTCTGGAAACGCATCACAATAAAAATATAAGACAGATTTTGATGAAATTTAGTATAGTGATAGCTGGTCATCCAGGTTAATATATAGGATACTTTTTACTGCGGGAAAATTTATCATATCCGAGAAATCTATACTAACCGTTAAAAAACCTATAAAGTTCCTAGATACCCCTTCCCTTTTTCTATTTCCATTGGAAAAAGTTCGTCTATCTATTTCTAGAGATAAAAACCATATTAAAATCTTTACAGTAATTTCTGAGATTAACCCTAACAAATCCAAAGCTCGGCGGCAATAATAATGACTTATCGTGTGGCAAACAGAAGATAGGCAAGAAAATAAAAAAACAAAACGACAAGCTTTTCTAGATAAAGCACTTAAAAATGTTATTTAACAGCCATATATATCCCGTTAAGATAAATAACAAAGACGTATAAAATAAGAAACTATATTTTTCGCCCACGCATTTGTTTACTCAAACAAAAGTTACTAAACTTAATCTACTTGTCACTTGAGAGTGCCAATAAATTTTATTATCAGCATCTGTCATGTCCTACATATTGTTCTAACTTACAATAAATTATCTATTATACCTATTTGACCAATTGAAATTTATCTTACCTCATAATACTTTCTTAGATTTACGCGAATATTTGATATATTTTAAATAAAATAATATTTTCGGATTTTTTCGCGGATTTATTTCGATTTTTGATTCCAGACGTTTCAAATGCTTTACAACAATCATGGTCATTAGAGAGACGAAGGTTTTAGACGTCTGAAAGGTATTATATACTTGTTACAGACAGTTCCTAACTAGGTAAGGTACCTAGAGTATAGTTATTTTTATTTAAAATATTTGCCTTTCTATTAAAAAAACTAACTGTCATTTTTTTTCATTGATGACAACAAAAGTTCGTCAATGGCTACTAATAAAAAAAAAAGAAAATCGGTTGACAAACATAGAAGAAAAAAGTACTGAACTGTTTTGTCATAGCCTATATATATATATATATATATATATATATATATATATATATATATATATATATATATATATATATATATATTCTACATATAAAGATTTATAATGCGTATACAAAAGAGATAAAATGTTTATTAACTATAATTGAAACTACATATACAATCAAACATAGCAATTTAGTTTATCGGACTACCTACTATTTTAAATGTGAAGGTTTGTATGTTTGTTACTTCTTTTAGTTGAAATGAACGAACAGAAAACTGGACGGATTTGGATGAAATTTAATCTATACATATAATAAAATTCTGAGTCTATACATTAAAAAATTTTTTTGGAAAATCTTATTGAAATATTCATTATTATAGATACAGAGGCCGAATTTACTATAGATTATAGATTTTAGAATTTTTGTCTGTCTGTCGAGAAAGTCTGTTGAGAATACCACTGGACAGATTTTGATAGGTATGATAATAGCTGGTTATCCGGGTCAACATATAGAATACTTTTTACTGCGGAAAAATATCTCATCTCTGAGAATTTTATACTAACTCCTAAAACATATCGTATCTAAAAACGAACCCGAGAAGAGCGAGGATGAGTGGCTAGTACGTTAATATAAGTTAAAAGCGCTAAAATTTGAACTAAAATGTAAAGATTCACAAAGAACCGCAGTGAAGTTAAATGATAGCTTAAGTTTATATAATTAACTTAACAAACGTTACATAACGGCTTGATAAGTCTCGCGAGACTCTTAACTTTAGTCCTGAGGATGTTTGACAACGTTAGTATGAAAACAGTAATATAGTATAACCAGCGACTTTAACTCGCTACGCTCGGGTACGTCCCTAGGTATGCAACAACTATTTATGTGTTAATCCAGGTCAAACTCTATCTGAGTACTAAATGCCATCCAAATCGATCCAGCCATTTCAGTATGGAAGGAGTAACAAACATATGGTATGTACATACATGCACACCGTAATAGCCTATCTAATAAGTATCCTAAAATAACCCTCTGTTATCTACATCTACACTAGTATAATAAAGAGGAAAGATTTGTATTTTTGTATGTTTATAACGAATAAACTCCAAAACTAGTGGACCGATTTAGATGAAATTTGGTAAGAAGATAGTTTGAGAACCTGGGAAGGTCAAAGGATATTTTAATTCCGAAAATTATCCCTTAAGGGGGTGAAAATGGGGATGAAAGTTTGTATGGCTAGTTTGTAATATTTCACGGAAGTACTAAATGTACTAGAATCTTGTATAAACTATAAGCAATTTCTATAAAATATCACTACAGTAATAATTTGCTTGCTTTTATTTAGTACTAAAATGTCCCAAAGATGCACTGATTTTAAAATTGAATAACTAAAAAGTTAAAAATTCTGTATATTTTATTTGCAAAACGTACTTTTTACTTCAAATATTAGTATTGCGTCTAAACACAAGCTTTATAAAATGATTATAAAATGGGGTAAGTAAATAAGCTTTGAAATCTAAGCAAATATGCACATCTCTTTCATTTACTTTATCGTATTATCCTTATAAGTGTTAAAACTTATAGGCCTTTCAAGTAAAAAAATAAAACAAATTGACACCCTCAAGCGTTCTTATGTCAAGTTTCTACCTACATTTAAAAGAGGGCGCATACAAAGACAAGTACACTCGGTCATATCAGCTCTAGGTTATTTTCTGCCAAGATATAATGAACTTTAATACTTTATCACAAAGTCAGAAATCTCTTGTTAACAATAATTGATTCATATTTACATTTCCAATGAAATTTGAACTGTAACACATTAAAATACAGTTGATTTTCAAATAACTTTTAACACTATAGTAGTTATGGCAAATGAGAAGCGGAATGTTAATATTTTTTCAATTTTTTTTTGTTTTTGATTTCTGCGAGCTTTTATAGTAGGGCTTTAGTAAATGGTTTCAATTTAGATTGGTTACTAAACTGTTAGTCTTTTCAATAGTGGTGTGCTCATTAAAATGTTTTACTTTTATTATTTGACTACACGTTTGGCTCAGTTTGTAGTGATCCTACTTGCTGTGTCAGAGGTGGCGGGTTTGAGTACCGCTAGAGGAATTCGTTTGTGTAATGAGCACGAATGTTTGTACTTCAGTCATGGATGTTTATATTTATAATATGTATGTATTTAAAGTTATATATCTGTAGGGTATCAACTAACTGGTATCCATAACACAGGTCTTGTAGCTTACCATGGAACTAGATAGTGCTGTGAATGAATGCCCCCAGCGGGTCTCGAACCCGCGACCACTGGCACAGCATATTGGGTCACTACAAACTGAGCCAACCGTGTCATCGAACGAAGTCATCGTCGAAGTCTACTAGCAAAAATTACCATTAAACCTTACTTTCTTATATTTTAATATGAATTATTTTTTTTGAAATGTAAACCCAGCTTTTTTAAAGGAATGCTTGGAAGAAATCTCCAAAACATTTTTACGCCATACTGGTGTTAATGAATGAATAAAGACATTTTTGTTTTTTTTTCTAATTCAAGATATAACTTGGGATATAGGACAAAGCAACGGTGCGTCGCTAGTACCTACATATAAATAATTTCAAAGCTTTATACCTAAATAATGTAGACTTCCTTACAAAAACTAAGCTAACTGCAGTATAGCAATTACAAACTTTAAGCTTGTACATTCCGTATACTACCATTCTCAAATCGAGTTTTGTATTATACTTGTAGGAGTACTTTTAGTGCAGTAAAATCTATTCCTGTAAATTAGGGTCTCTCAAAGTAGGGTACGAAACCCTTAGGGCTTCCCATTTGACCATATAAGATATTAGCGATTATATTTATTATACTGTTTTCACCTGCGGCTTTGTTTACATGAGACCTATTTATAACTTAACAGTCTCACTATGTAACTCTATCACTCTACTAGTCTGTATTAATGAATAAATATAGAACCTGTCTAATAGTTCTAAAGATTATTATATTATCCATACTACATACTTAGTCTGTCTGTCTGTTTTTCACGCTTAAACCCCTGAACAAATTTCGATAAAATTTGGCAAGGACATAAATTGCATCCTGTGAACAGACATAGGCTAACTTTGAACTACGCGAGCTAATCCATCAAAAACTAGTATTATATAAATGAAACTCACAAAAATGTATCTATTTATAACAGTAGAAGGTTAACAAATGTAAAGAAGGAAATAATGACGAACAACACATTTTTAATCAATAAAAACTCTTAAGTTGTTCAATTCTTTGAAGATTTAAGATGAAAGGCAAAACGTGTCCAAGAGCAAAGCAAGTGGTAAAACCTATTTTTATACTTGACTAAGAGAAACCCCTTAAAAATATTATATTTATTTTATGCACATTTAGCAAATCTGTATAAAAATTTTTGTTAAGAAAAGTCATCACTTCTAGGCTTTAACAAATTTATGTTTAATAACAAAGAAATCTATATTATTTATTTACAATAAAGAATATTACACATATACTTAATATACATAATAAATGTACACTTAGTTATTACTGTACACGTCAAGTCCGCGTGAAATAGTGGCAAGAATGCTAGCCGCATTTCCCCGTTAAATGGCAATGCCAATTTTTTGGGCGAAAAATGCGACAGCCCTCCTGTCACCAGTAGAGGCGAATTACAAAGAAATTAGAAAGAACAAGGAAATTACTAATCTAATCTTTACTTTTCAATGAAAGATAAATAAAGTCGATTATTATATATATTATCACCTCCAGGTAAATTTCTAAGAAATCTATTGTTAACTGTAACGCCGGCGTGTCCGCGGTCGTGGAGGGATTGATATTAATTTATAAGTATAAATTTGTTATTGTCGTATAGTAGAGAGTGTGTAAGGTTACACCAAAATTAATAATTACAAATGGCCAGTCTGGAGCATGTTTAATATATCCTAAGACATCAACGTATGACAATTAACTATAAGAAAAGTTAATCGTAAGTTACCTTGAGTGAGAGAGGAACAAAACATTTTCCTGAAAGGAATTGAATTACTAAAAGAGTTACGAATTTTTAAATAGTAGAATGTTCTTTGTTTATGTACATAAAACGGCCGGCAGTGTATCGAGATAGTAATTGACCTTAGGAGCTAAAAGAAGATTGAGAAGAAGTACGAAAAACTGAAAAAATGAGAAAAAGTGGAGTAAAGTCATAGTGGTGGTGAAAAATAGTGCTCAGAGACTGATTTAAGTCAGAACTGTGTACATACTGCGTGGCCATAAGTTACTATAGTGAACGAAAAGCAATAAAACATTCGTAGTGCAAAAGACGTGCTTTAATTACCGGTCGCAGAACTTACAGAACGTAACATTATTTTTTGCATAAAATTCAAGTTTTTACTATACTGAACGTGAGTGAAGTGTGTGTGAGAGTAAGAGAACTGTGAGTCTTCCACCAGATATAATTGATCGATTCGAGTCTTAAACAGGTTTTTTTATCAAGATACATTAAGGAGTATGGACGTTGTGCAAAAAGTAATAAATACATAGCTTTTAATAAGATCAGCAGTAACTGCATTAGAATTGACTCTCAGTTAGCGATATGTCTTTAAGCTCCCATGGTGACGACATTTTTGTGATGGTATCTTCACCATGTTTTTCACTTACTTTTAAGAGTTCCCAATATTTCGGCACTGTTGCCAGGTATACCCGTACTTGTTTTTCATCACAAAAGTATTGCTTACCCAATTGTTTAATTTAGTATATTTCAGCATTTATGAGCCATATTTTTCGACGTGTGGACAGAAATTGAAGTAAATTTCTTTCTGGTTGGCAGTCAATATTAACTAGATTAGTTAAATACAAAAAATATATTATTTAACAGGCATCTTGTGAATCTTGTGCATCTTGTGCAAAATACAGTAATGATATGGTCCTATCCGCGACTCAAACTCATTATCCGTATAGATCAGCAAAGAGCAAGTATGTACACTGCATACAATAATATGAAAAATGAAATGTATTATAATAACAGTAATATACCTAATAACAAAAATCATCAGAGCTCAGCGGAAACTAAAAAGAAGAATATCTGACAGTCAAACTAAAATAAAAGTGAACATTCAGCTATTCAATACAATTTTATAAAACATAAATCAAAATACTCCAATTTTAACTGTTTCAGTAAATCTGTGTCAGTAAATTGGAAGGGCCTAAAATTTTTATTAAGTAAATTCCTTTTCACAAAAACTTTTTCAATTACAGGCACATGTGGCTTATTGAGAGGAGATGGTAATAAATTGTGAGTTTGTAGAGGGATTACAGGTAGAAAAAATATGGTGAATAATTATGGTGAACATTAAAGCTGGAATTTAAGGGAGACCGCTGAGGACTTTTGATGTTCAAGTGTTTTTGAAGTAAAACTAACTTTAGGCGTACCATGAAATTTTGCGTTATGATTTTTGTAACGGAAACGGTCACGCTAGGTTACGGAAGTGAATAAATAGTCAATTAAAAATTATTTAAACTATAATATTTAAAGTGTTATAATATTAAAATATTATATTATATTATAAAAAATAAATTCAATAAAAATAGAGCGATTGAATCGTCATACCAAATGAATATAAATATCAGAGGTGCGAGGCCCAGGATTTAAACACGCTTCACTCGGTTTCCTAAGCGAGCGCGTTATCACTGGGCTACCACTGTAATAAAATTAATTAAATAAATAAATATAATAAATAAACAATTATTATAGAAATAAGTTGAAAATCTATACAAAATAAATTAAATTAAAATATTTCATTGTAAGTATCCAGATTATGAGGTAAATGCACATTTATCCCAATTGAACAATGCTAAATTGGGCTTCTATAGCAATATTAAGAATAAATAGGTTCTATTTGTACTCGTTTGTTTCGTTATTCTTATCTGTTCGTACTTTGGAACAGCGTACTGAATTACGAGACTGTCTCAGAGGATTCAGATGTAAAAAGAAATAAGATAAAACAACGATATTTTTTACAATAGCCATAAAACCTAGGATAAGCATTCACCGTACTTAGTACAGTTAAAATACATGGTTAAAAAGAGGTAAGCCATGCTATGACAGATGGCTTACCTGTGCAAGTATACCCTTAATCAATTATTGTATATGACCACCGAAACTGTCCACTAACAAATATAAAAGTACATACATATTTCTTTAGGTTAAATTATTATTTTTGTCATGCGAATATTCATTTGGAATTTGGAACAAAGGCCGGTTTAGATTAAGACACTATACACGGTACACTCAGTGTATACACCGAGTATCTCTATGTTAACGCGAGTTTCTCTAATTTCACAATTAGAGAGACTCGGTGTATACACTGAGTGTACCGCGTATAGTGCTTAGTCTAAGCCGGTTTTAAGAATAGGAGTATCGGATAAGAATTATTATTTAATAACCCCCGAAACATTCTATCGTACAAACATTGCCTATTTTTTAAAATGCGGAAACAAACGCGTTGATAATATAATATAGAATAATACAAGGAAAGAATTTGGAAAAGGTGAAATTGAAAAAAATAATAATAAGAGAAGAAACCCTGAGGTCGTAGTTATATATATATATATATATATATATATATATATATATATATATATATATATATATATATATATATATATATATATATATTTTATAACTTGACTTCATAGTTTCGAGTTAAATAGAAGTCCCAGGCAGGCTAACGAAAAGAAAAAAAAAATGAAAAAATATGTGTCTGAAACTTATTTGCACGACAAACGTCGCCGTCGAGTCTGCGACAGATGTTATAAACCGCGAGATACTAACTATTGGCTCTGGAACTATGCCAATAGCTTCATTCGTTAAATGCAAGTGTTTTGAGGTAGTGTCACCAGGTACGGGCATTCTAAAAAAGATAAGTAATAATTTTTTAACGAACAGAGTACCTAATCAAGATATTTTTTATATATACATAAAAATATATATTTTTATATGGATATTGATCCATGTCTTCTTATAAATGCGTATGTTTTTTGTTTGTCCTTGATTTACGTCGAAACGAAGCGACAGATAAATATTATTTTCAGTCTCACAAAAAAATATGTTATCTTATAATATTAAATAAGCAATTCTTTTATATATATAAATTTATTTTGTGTATATTGGGAACTGCTCTAACCATCCGGATCAAATTTTGCATTTATATAAGATTTTTTGAATTTTATTTACAATGGGGTCTTTTCTGAAAAAAAAAACCATATTTTTATATCTTTTCCGAAAAACGCCGACCGAAGCTTGATCGTTCAGTCATTTATATTATATAAACCGATAAAGCAATTAAAATAGGAAAATAATATTTTAAATTCAAAAGGTATCAAGGGACGCACCCGAGTGAAGAGAGGGTTTTTTGGAAGAACGTTTATCGGCCAGAACTGTCGGACTGGCAGCACTTTGTAGAGACTAAGCTATCCTTTAAATTTCCATACTCATTAAAAACGAGAAAGCAGTAAGAAAAAAACAAAATTAAAAACATAATGCACAGTTGTGTATGGTAGTATACTTTTTCATTTTCAACCGACTTCAAAAAGGAGGAGGTTCTCAATTCGACTGTATTTTTTTTATGTTTGTTACCTCAGAACTCTGTCATTTATTAACCGATTTGGAAAATTTTTGTGTTGTTTGCAAGTGTATACTTCCAGATTGGTCCCATTTAAATTTAAAAAAAAAATACTACCCCTAAGGGTGGAAAAATAGCTAATGATGAATTTAACCTACTTCTAATTGTCATATTGACTTGAAACTTTGCAAGTGTTTCTATTTCCGTTGATAGTACAGTGTTTCGGTATTGTTGACCTGATCTGATGGTAATTCCAGAAGATGGATAGGTGGAACTCTTCAACGGCTAATAGTAGATACTTTGAGTTTGGGCTTATTTTGTGTGATTTGACAAGCCTAACACGTTAAAATTCTTACTTTGCTACTACTGACTACACTAAAAAGGGAAAAAAAACTTTTTAACAAAAAAATAAAAACAACTTCAAACAAAAGCACTAAAAAGTAAAAAATAACTGATTGGTAGTTTTCATTTACTATACATACCTAATCAAATATTTTCGAAGTCGGTGTGCTTTGGCTAACTGATTAAAGCCTACCTATTAAATACATACCTAATCAAATATTTTCGAAATCGGTGCCAGCCCATACAAAGCAAAGTTTTAAGCAAATTACTATTATTTTTTCTATAATTTAGAAAAATCAATTGGAATTATTCACCAAGCCATTGCCAAGAATATATTTTTTAAAGCCAGCTCGCCTTATAACATATTATAACTGTTAAGTCTAAACAAACAACCTAAAAATAACGTGACATAATTAATAAGCAGGTCGAGAGTGAATTAAGTCTAATGTTAAATCTGACATGAGCATTTGTACAAACTTAATTGTGTTCATTTGGTAAAACAAACTGGAAGTCGACTAACAAGGATTATAATTCAACGAAAAATCACAGTAATTCATATGAAAAACGACCTCTTTTATTGCCCTGACATAAGATCTATACTGGCGTTTAACTTTAAAAATAGATTTTGTTCAGAAGCTACATCGCTTCTATTGTATGGGTGATAAGATTGATTTTTACTTGAATCTAAAGCTTCAAGTTTGTTCTGGCGTACCAATTAGAGAAATGGAGGTATCGTTTAAGTCTAACGTCGACTGTTAGGAACACAAATGTTGAACTCAACCATTGCCTGTAATTACTTCTGATTTGAAACAATGCTGCCTTTTATATTGTTATGCAAGCAATAGTAGTATATTATATTAGCAACTTACCGTACTTCACTCGAAAATTCAATATATTTTATTTACCATTAAATTATTCTAAATTTTATTGAACGTCTTGAATCTAACTCAATTTTTACAATAGCCGATGTATTACTTTAGGTCATAGAATTAAACATTAAAATCCGTCTAGCTATGGGAAGTCTAGGTCATCTAGGGTGAGAGGGTAACAAAATCTGTTTCTTTTGTTTTTTGCATGGCATTTATAATAGAATTCCCATTTCCTTCATAAATATTTTTAACAACACGCCTTTGATTCAATTAAAACTGACCTCGTATCGTCAAAAGTGTTTGGACTACCTAGCGATTTAAACAAATTGTTTGTGATCATCTCGGAGGACTAACCTTTTTAAAAACAATGATGTATGTAATAAGACTTTTGCTAATATGACAATCAACACACAATCTAAACCAGGATTTAAAAATAAGAAACTGTAAGAATACCTCATACAACGAACATTAGCACAGAATGGATTTTGTAAAATGCATCCCCTAAGCAGGTAAAATTGGATAAGGGTATGAAAGTTTCGTCATTTTTAAGTCAAAAATATTATGGAAATTGATTTTGCCAAATTGATCCTATCGGGCTTGTCTGTTTAACACAAAATGTTAAATCAATAAAAAAATTGGGTATAATGGCTTTTTTAGCCGATGAGTCACACATATTATCTATATATCATATAGGTGGTACGCGTAAATCCATTTTTAAACATAAAGAAAAAAGTTCGTGTATATCTCAATTCGAATCGAATTTGAAGTCAATAAATGATGGAAAGCTGTACAAAGATCGAGACCTACCGTCTATTCTTGAAGCATTGAATAATAAATTGCTTAATTGTAACCCTATCAACTTGTCGTGTTTCCCATTAATTAGGTTACTAAGCTGTTATAAATGTTGTAACTCAATTAGTAGTGACATTTGATTTAATCAAAAGTGATAAACTCAATAATCTATACTAGTGTTGTAATTGATATCTGTCTGTCTTGTTCGTTTGTCTATTTGATTTTAACGAAATCACTTTTTGCTGAAGTTTTATTGATATTTGAGGTTTAACGAGAACACAGGCTATGATTTTTTTAAAACCTTACAAGTGAAATTATTATTTTGCTGGTAGAGGTTTTTGGCAAACAAAAAATGTTAGCAATTCTGAAAAACCAATATGGCATGTAGAAAATTTTTGATTACCATCTTATAGACTAGCAGGATCATACCATAATCCTATATAGTCTAAAAAAAATAAATTACATACAAACATTCAGATAGCACTATCCATTTTGTAAAATAGTTAATATTTTTATAATATAAGTAATTAGTCTATAAACTTTTATTTTTAAATCATGATTACACATTTCGACAAAAAATGAAATACATTTAAAAGTATTCTGCAATTTACATGCAGTATTTCAAAAACCAGCGAACGTTTTCAAACCAATGCCCCCGTGTATAAATAATGTCGAGTTATAAAATCATATTCTTACAATATATATTATAAATTAGTATGGATATATCAAAATAAATACAGCAAGCCAAGAAAATACTACGAAAATACATACACAAGTTATGGTATTTGTAATAGTAGTGTGGTTTATAAATTGCCGATAAATGTATTGGTATACCTAGAAACAGTTTTAAGTAAGACTCAGTTGTGTTACTAAGTAATAACGTATTTAACTGCATGTACGAGTATAGCGATTTCGTTTTCATGGGTTGATTATCACAAATTATAAAAAGGAAGTTTCATATAAAGTTCACTCAACCTTTTCTCCCCTCTTTCTTTTTTAAATAAGATCACAAGAAAATCAGACTTAATAATAGTAATAATTCAACGGTACTAAATACATAAAGCCTTAACTGCCGAACTAGGAAATTCCTGAACTAAAATTTAATTACTTCAAATAATTTCCCTTAGCGGCTTCTTATGTTACACGAACAATCTGCTCGCCAAACTTCATGATACTAGCTTTAGTAGTTTTAGAGATTTTACCATTACTCAGTCAGTTAGTGCAAAAACTCGTCACAATCGGTGAGAGATCAGGCGCAAGTTTTACATGCTTCAAGGCACGAGGGGTAATTCCGCGAACTTCTCAACTTGGAACTTCTACTAAGAATTACTTAAATGGAAGCTATATTCTTATCCTCTAGGACTCGACTACATCCCTTATTCGAAATGTAGTTTTTTCATTTAAGAAATTCATTTACACACGCTTTAATGATCATGTCATGCATGGGGTGCCCCCAATAAGACGAGAAAAAAGTATAATCGAATCCAGGACCTCTGCATTTCCAGACATATTTGCTAGACACTAAACCAAGACTGTTTAAGAGTTATTTAGATTATTAGACAGAGATATGAGAATTCACCAAAAAAGTCATATAACCTGATTCTATAAGATGTCGCTCAGCTATTTAAGCTATCATATAAACGAGCCACGAACTTGCTGAGTTCTCCTCTCATAATAAAGTTTGGTAAGATTGGAACTTATGCCGTTCTTTGACAGATATATTTGATTAGTTTGTACAAACTTTCCATATTAAGACTAATGTGACATAGGCGTGAATTCTGCGTAATCTTTATTGAAATTAAATTTACAAAATATGTACATATACTCGTATACATTGAATTCATTGAGCTAATACTTTCTTTTAAATTTTCATTTTGTTATTTAATTTTCATTTGAAATTTTCATTTTGTTAATTGTGGGTAGGCTGTCTGTAACAACTATATCTTCGAGAGATGTAACACCTCAGTCTCTCCCGTGACTATGAATGCTGTAAAGCATTCGAAACGTCGGGAAACAAAAATGCAAATAAATCCGCGACAAAATCCGAAAAGATAGTTTTATTTAAAATGTTCATTAAGCTACTTGATCGTGCTTGAGATTTTGCATATAAAAGGAAATAAACATTAAATATATTGCCTAGTTCTACGCGTTACTTAAGTGTGTTTGTTTGATTGTCCTTCTTTCACGTCGAAATGGAGTGGATTGAGTGAAGTCGATTGGCGTGATTTTTGTGTGGAGATAGTTGGAGGACTTTTTACAGCGGGAGATTATCTAATTCCCACGGGAAAACACGTTATAATAAAAGGAGTGAAATAGGTGAAGAAAGTTTGTATGAAACTACCTTTTTAGACATTTTTTGTAGTTTTAGCGCGAGCGAGTTCTGCTAGTATATTATAAAGTTTTTGTTTAGTTTGTTCGTTTGAACGCGGTAATCACTGAATCTACTAGTCCAATTTGAAAAGTTCTTTTTGCTTTTTATAGTCTACAAGCCACTCACCCTCGCTCCGCTCTTAGCTAATAGGTACGAGTATATAATAAGCTATAATAATAATAATGTCCTTCCGGACGATTTCGGACAAACGGTCAATCTTATTAAGTACACTCTCTATTCTTGTCACACTCATACTCCGGGATTGCTATTCGACATGACCAGTGAAAGTTAAGGCGCAGGACCTACAGGTTACATGCTCTAAGGTTACGGGGGAAAAACACCACCAATTTCCCAAGTCCGGACTGTCACTGGGACTTCGTTAAAATGCTCAGTAACTAAACCTGGCCCGACCCGAGACTCGAACCCACGACCTCGGGATATGTAGCCCTCGGGATGTGTACATATTAACCATTACGCCACCGAGGCAGTTAATACTGTATAATATCATATTAATGATTATAATAGCCTCGGTAATAAGCTAGCTTAGATTTACGATAGCAGTTCAAGAGATTATCAAGTTTATAGCTCCGACTTAGAGTCACATTGTACAGTGTCGAGATTGTTGATTAATGTAGGTGATAATGATTTACTGCTTGAGAACACTTAGTCGATACATGGCCTATTTCTTCCAATTTATTGTATTATTTTGGTGTATACTGTCTGTTATCCATATAATGAAATCCTAATTGAATCGAATCTGTTTATTAAATATTTTTTTGAAAAATCTTATCGAAATTGTCATCATCATCAGAGGTCGAATCTAAAGTTTTTAGAATTTTTGTCTGTCTGTCTGTCTGAGAACGCATCATGAGAAAACCACTAGACAGATTTTAATGAAATTTGGTTTGATGATAGCTGATTATTTGGGTCATTACATAGGATACTTTTTATTGCTGGAAAATATCTCATCTCTGAGAAATCTATACTTACCGTTAAAACGTACCTAGGGGTGAACCCAAGCGGAGCGACGTTGAGTCGCTAGTAACTATATAATAACTTTTCTCACGTCTAAAACCTTAGTCTATCCCATGACCATATTTGCTGTAAAGCATTCAAAACGTCGGGAATAAAAATATTATATAAAACTGCGACAAAAATCCGAAAAGATAGTTCATTTAAGATACACAAGAGGTTAAAATTGTAGCAATATTCAGAATACCATACTGTATTAATGCCGTCTTATATTCGTAAGTATTTGAATTTAGTTATAAGCTAGTAAATATGATCGCCGATTTTGTGGGAGCTCGTAGAATGTGAAGTTGACTGTCAGAATTTGCTCTACCCTTTGAAATTCCAATTCAAATTGTTTATTCGGAAATATGTTTATTGTTTGTTAAAAACTTTGAAGCAGTTCACAAAAATGGCTTAGTCCTAAGAAATATTGCTGAAAGGAACTCAGAAAAATATAAAACTTAGCTAGAGTATTTTTTTCCAAACTAACATCAGTACCATCAAAAAGTTTAAATATCATACAATTATTCCTGCTTGAAGTATGATAAAATTGTTATGCAAACTGATTGATGAATTGAAATTATTTATACTTTAAAATTTAACTTTATACTTTTACCTTTGAAATAGCCCTTAATATTGCAATAAAATACTATTTTTATCGCTAAATACTATAAAATTAAGTCCCCCGCCGCCTCTGTCTATCTGTCTGAATGCGATAAGCTCACAAACTACCAAACGGATTCTCATACGGTTTTCTTCAATAGATAGAATGATTCATGAGGAAGATTTAGATGTATAATTCATTAATATTTTGTGTAAATTGGCTGAAATATAACGATGATTGTTGGAGATGTCGAAAAAAATCATGCCGACTGAGAGCTTTATTAAAACGTAACGTGTAAACTAATAAAGTTATATGAAAAAAATGTAGTACAAACTATTCCTCTTAAAAAGATCTCCCTGTTAAACTTTAGCAACGCTACGCGCACGCACAAATAGTATGTTAATAAAAATTGAACTTAATATCACGGAATCTATACTAATATCATAAATGTGAAAGTTTGTGAGTATAGATGTTTGTTACTCTTTCACGCCAGAACGGCCGAGTGGATCTGGATGAAATTTAGCACAGAGATAGACTATAGTCTGGAATATGGCTACTTTTTATCCCGAAAAAAATATACGATTCCCGTGGGATAGATTAGTTTTTGTTTTTCCAGAGACGAACCCAATCAAAGCGGGGGTGAGCCACTAGTTTCTAATAAGTTAAACAAAAGTCTAACTTAATATTTAGTGTCATTCAAATTAATAATATATAATAAATAAATAAATATGTAGGGACATTAAGACACAGCGTCATCTAGTTCCATGGTAAGCTACGAGGCTTGTGTTATGGATACCAGATAGTTGATATACTACACAAATATAACTTTAAATACATACATATTATAAATATAAACACCATGACTGGAGTACAAACATTCGTGCTCATCACACAAATGAATGCCCTTAGCGGAACTCGACCCCCAACCGCTGGCACAGCGAGTAGGGTCACTACAAACTGAGCCAAACACGTCGTCAATTAATATATCTTATTAAACTACATATAACTATTAACTGTTCGATATGAGTTGATTATAGAGTCACGTAATACATACGTAGGTAAATCAAAACCTTGTAGATACTACAAAAGTTCATCTATCAAGCTAAAATCTATTAATGATTGAGTAAATCAAGTTCCACGACCACTCCTTCGTCGTCTAAAATTGATGTTGTTTCATTTGTCCAATTAGTGCTGATTGAGGTTTCGTATGTACGTACTTGTGACGGATATATTTATAAGCATTTCCAAATACGGACTAGATCAATATCCTCCTTAAAATATTAAGTGACATTAAGAGATCTCTCTGTTTTTAATTCTTTTTAGATTCTTAATAAAATCATATTATTATTTTGTCTGTCTCTTATTAACATTACCTTTGATTAAATTTACAATTACAGTAATAGCTGTTTTTGTCTTAAATATTTTTTTTAAGTTTTTAGTATGATGTGATAACGTTAAAAATGAGTTTTGCACATGATAATCTCAAATGTGCTTTTCAAATCTCAAAACCGGATTTGAACCCGGTTCACTCTTTTCCCAAAAAAAACGTGCCCCAATTGGCTTCAGCTAAAACTAACCACGGGAATATATTATGTACCTATGTATATTAATAATATTTAAAAGCTTCAGAATTCTTTCATTAGCAATCTCATATAAAACAAAAGTCACGACTCTGTGTTGTTTCGAGTGAAAGACTCAGCGTGGCTTCGATTGAATGAAAAATTAAATAAAAACCAACTTCCACACACTAAAATTTAAATACTAAAAAATACCTATTTCTAGATACTAAAAAGTAAAAAATAACTAAACTAGGGTTTTCATTTACCTAAACAAATATTTTGAATGAATTTAATTTGTACGGTACCATAAGTCAGCTCTCTTATAATGTAATATTTTGGTAGGTACATATATAACAGTCCTATTTTATAGTATAACCAACTATAAAAAAACACATACACAAAGTTAATTTATCATAACTAAGCCCATCAAACGCAGTACCTATTCAAAAACTAATTTTGTCTAATCTTCATTGATATGGATTTTCAAAAAGTTAGAAATGAATCTTTTAAGCATATAAACTACTCTTACTCGTATATAAATTGGCACTATACGAAAAAATGTCATACCATTCAATTGGCCCATGAAAATGAGATATATAGAATATGAAATGTTATTTTACGGATTTTGGTACATTGGCTTACTTTAATTGTATAGTATTTTAAGGCCTCTTTAATATTAAGTTTCTATTCTGTTGCTATTACAATTAATTTTATTTGTTGGTTTTATTTAGAGTATATACGTATATATGTAGTTTCAGATACTATGCCAGCAACAAATGAGAATATTTAATGCTCGTATTATATGTGGGAATCATTTTCAACATGATTGCCACTCATCATACGGTGAAGGAAAATGTCTCAGAGAACCTAAGTAGTTTTTGAAAGACATGTGAAGCCACCAACCCACACTTGGCCAGCGTGGTGGGTCATGGCCTGATCCCCGTCGCATTTAAGGAGTGCCTGTATCAAGCAGTGGCACGTCAAAAAGGACTAAATAAAAGTTTTACTAGGGTTTATTTACATAAATCTACAAAAGCTCATATTTCATATATATAACTATTTGAAAAATAAGGTTTTATGAAACACATCCAGATGGTATAAGGATCCATTATAAATATTTCTACCAATAGAAGTGACCTAAATGTAGGTTATTCTTTCTCAATGGGTAATTCATCAAAAACCTAGACTACATCTATCAAAATATCCATCGAACCGATTTAAATTCAAATAAGTTGTATTGAATGAGAAAACATACTAAGCTTTGCCCTCTACTTCTCACGCATTTTACAATTTGATTTAAAATTCCTAGCTTATTGACTTATTGTTATCTACACGAATATTACAAAGAGGCAGAGTATGTTTGTTTGTTTGTGCTCGCGCTAATCTCAGAAACCACTAATGCGATTTAAAAAAATATTTTTTCACTAGATAGCCCGTTTATTGAGAAAGGCCACAGGCTATATATCTATAGTATATAGTCTATCTGTTCCTTACTATCGTTAAAACGTACATACGTAGGGACAAACCCGAGCTAAGCGAACGTGAATTGCTAATCTATACATATAATAAAATTGTAACTAAGCCGAATCTTTACATTAAATATTTTTTGGAAAATCTTATTAAAATAGACATTATTATCGATACAGATGCCGAATCTATAGTTTTTAGAATTTTTGTCTGTCTGTCTGTCTGTCTGTCCGTCCGTCCGTCCATCCGTCCGTCCGTCCGTCCGTCCGTCCGTCCGCATCACAGAAAAACCACTGGAGGGATTTTGATGAAATTTGGTACGGTGATAATTGCTTACGCGGGTCAACATATTATAGGATACTTTTTACTGCGGGAAAATGTATCATTTCTGAGAAAAAAATAAAAACTGCTATGTAAGAGTTTACTAGTATGTAAAACCTAAGAACTTTGTTTTTTGTCATCTGAACGCGGGCGGAGCCGCGGACAATGCTAGTGTATAATAAAAATAAATATTTGTATACATATTTAACCTCTATCCGTTCCTAAGCCATTCATCTCTAGGCACGCACCCAACCGAAATGAGGGATGAGGGAAAGTCGCTAGTATAACTTTATATAATGAAATTAGAATGAATGGACTCAAAACATGTTTATACACAAATAGACAAAGACTAAAGAGTTCAGTACTTTTCCTCCTCTGTTTATCAATCGATTTTCTTTTTTCTTTGTTTAGTATAAAATGACGAGCTTTATTGCTATCATTAAAAAAACAGTTACTTTTCGAATACATCACTATATATATTATCACTATCTAATATATAAATATGTCGTGTCACGGTGTTTGTGGTCGCACTCCTCCGAAACGGCTCGACCGATTTTAATGATATTTTTTTGTATATTTGGTAGGTATGAGAATAGGTCGTAAAGATTTTTTTTACCCTCCTACACCCACTCCCCATTTTTGAATCGCGATTTTAGTATTTTTGTATAAACAATAATCAAATAATTTAATATTATATAAGTACAAGGGAAGAACCCGAGCGAATCCACGGTGAGTCGCTATATAACATAAAGCAGAGTTTTTTTGCAGATTGAACGCGGCCGAAACCGCCGGCTCTGCCACTATATTACCGAATTTCGACCACTAGGCAGACACTAGTTCACATAACTTACTTTTATTATAAAATGGGTAACCAATTATCTTTTTCCAATATTTTTGCTCTCAAGATAAAAATGTAACCACAATTTTATTTAAACTTCAAACAAAGCATTGTTCTGGGCGATGTTGACAATTTTACGAGCCCAAGACTCTCAGGGGAAGACTCTCCTCGACTGAAATATCATTTACAAAGTAATGATAGCTGTAAACTAAACAAGGTTATTGAAAATAAAATTTTGTTTAATTTTTTCAACGCTTCTTTAGTGCGAGGATATTATTTTTAACGCAATTTTATTATTAGCTTTATTTGTGTCAAAATGCGAAAGACGATTTTAAGCCTGTTTTATACTATAGATAGATTTTTTAAGCACGTGAAATGCATTAATTTGATCATCCGGAATGATGGAATCAGGAGTAAATAGCCAAATTCTTTAATGTCTCATAATAAAACTTTCTAATTTGGACTTATTCGATTCGTTTTACACTAACGACCCCCATATATATTGATAATATAATGGTTTTTCATTTTTATTACTGTAATTATTATTATTAATATATCATACACATTAATAATAATAATTACAGTAATTAAGTTAAGAAAATTTAACTGTTATTTTATATCATAACGTCTTTGGCTGACTTAAGCAGATAAAGTCCTTAAAAAATAGAATGTAAAATTGACAGCTAAAACCTCAAGAAAATCTTAAATTAAATATCCGACGTTAATTATATTCGGCCCATCTCAAACTAGATGAAAAACGTCCATATCAGGTAGAACGATAACGCGAATTCTATTACGACCACCAATAGCCGGAACGGCTTTGTACCAGAAAATTGAATTCTAGCCGCGACGGCTTTTAATTACCGGTACAGTCTGTCTCGGGCACAGTTACAATAACTCATTTTGTAACCTATCTATACTTACAACTAGTTTGGTCTAGTAGCTAGCATATACGACTGTATCCGGAGGTCCTAGGTTTAAGTCACCCTGCTTGCGTCAACTTTAGTTATAATAAAAATATAAATAACCTTATAAAGCAAACAAAGAGAAAGAAAAATAATATACAAAATAATAAATGCAGCAGGCGGCCTTATAACGAAAAGCGACCTCTTCCAGGCAACCTCGAGGACGAGAAGTATGTCAGATACGGTAGGCGGTAGGCAGACTAGCTAATAAAATACTTATTATACATTATTATACTCATACATACATCCATTAATTTATATATATAAAACAAAGTCGGGTTTGTTACAACACTTATAACTCGAGAACTGTCGGACCGATTTTTATGATCTTTGTTTTGTTAGATTTGTCTAAACCCCCAATAGCAGAATAACTATTAAAACATCAATAAAAGTCACGAAAAAAAAATGAAAATAAAAAAAAACCATACTAACCGTCAAAACGTACCTAGGGAAGAACCTAAGCGAAGCAAGGGTGAGTCGTTAGTACATACATATATTTATTAGGTTCTTTTGCTCTTCTGGCAAGGCATTCTGAATAACATCTCGGACTTGAGAGGTAGTCGATGTAATACCTTCGTACTTTAAAGAGTACATAAAGCCATCGGCCTTCGCCTGATCTCTTACCAATCATGTTGAATTTTCGTGTCACCGGAACTTGCGTCTGAATGGAATAGAGAATGCACTTGTGTACTGAACTATAATACCTTACTAATGACTAGTCTCAGAGGGATTGGATGCTGTGGGCGAAATCGATCCGGAGTCTAAATACTTCCTATAAATAAAATTAAAATGGTTTATCCTCAAACCGCTTAATGTGTGAGAGGAACCCGAGGCAAACACGACTTAAGTATGTATAAAAGATTCCTTTATTTTCAGGGTTTTTAGCATACGAGTGTAATAAACCACTAAGCGTGGAAATCTGAAAATGTGTGGAATACATACATATTATATTCGCTTTCAGTTGAACACGAAATGTAGGCAGCACGTATTGAAAATATATGTTAGAATTTCGTTCGAAATAAGTTGAATTTGCAAAATGTAGTAAAATTTAAGTATAAATCAAAACAGTGCAAGCGTATTCAATTATGTTTTTCGTTCTTTTAGGCTTTAAAAGTGCTCACAACATTAACTGTTAAAAGCGGCAGCATGAAACTGCAACATTTCGTTGGACTTGTTACTAAAAAGACGAAAATCAAAAATCATATTTTCCTCTCTTCTAAGCGTTTTTTGCTGTCGGTTGTGAACAACTAACAAAGTTTGCTTCAATTTTTAAACTAAAAATTGTATAGACTGGTACAAAATGGAAAATAATATAAAATATTAAAATTTCCTCAGATATCTGTATTTGTCTTTAACACATTGTGATATATACACACTCCAACTTCAACTTATTTTCAATATGACCATTTGTCGACCATTTCGGTGTGTTTTGCTTTGTATTGGCTGGCACCGACTTCGAATATATTTGATTAAGTATGTATAGTAAATGAAAACTGCCAATCAGGTATTTTTTACTTTTTAGTGCTTTTTTTGAAGTCGTCTTTTATTTTTTTGTTAAAAAGTTTTTATTTTTCCCTTTTTAGTGTAGTCATAATAGTAACAAAGTGAGAAGAAAGTATTTTAATAAAATATTTGCTTAAACCGTTTAAGTTACTTTAATGCTAATTTTAATATGAAGACTGACAAAGTAAAATTCACTTTTATTAGTAACACTAAAAATTCTGGCTCTAAAATACGATTCTAACGTGTTAGGCTTGTCAAATCAAACAAAATAAGCCCAAACTCAAAGTATCTACTATTAGCTGTTGAAGAGTTCCACCTATCCACCTTCTGGTCTTACATCGGATCAGGTCAACGATACCAAAACACTGCACTATTAACAGAAATAGATACACTTGCAAAGTTTCAAGTCAATATGAGAATTAAAAGTAGTTTGAATTCATCATTAACTATTTTCCCACCCTTAGGAGTGGTATTTTTTTGTTGAAATTTAAATGAGACCAATCTGGAAGTACACTTTCAAATAATACAAAAATTGTCTAAATCAGTAACAAACATTAAAAAAACATAAGTACAGCCGAATTGAGAAACTCCTCCTTTTTGAGGAAGTCGGTTGAAAAACCACATCAATCCTACATATTTTTTTTGCATTATTTGTATAGAAGAATGGATTCGAATTGAACACCTTCCTTTTGAAATCGGTTAAAATCAAAATGCTTATAGCAAATACTTGGCTCATTTTTCAGGCGATTAAAGAGCGTGCATACACATTTTGCGCTGGCATAAGTGTGCTGCGTTGCGGCTTGCTGAATAATTGCCAATTAAAGTACGTAAATTGGCGCCAACGCTCTCGCATCTTTTTGTCATATTATTGAAGTATTCATAATTCACTGGATGTTGTATTTTTAGCTCAAATTTTGTGTACACGATCTGATAATAATCTGATCTATACGTACATATGAATTCAAGGGGTTCTAAATATACTACATATGTATATGTATAACTGCCTCGGTGGTCTAGTGGCTAGCCTGTACGGTTGCACATTTGGAGGTCCTGGATTCGTGTTCCAAGCCAATTTTAAGTATTCTGCCAAAAATTCTCAGTAACAGCCCGGAGTTGGTAAGGCCGGGCCGTTGGTCCTACGCTTACCTGTCACAGGTTTGGTCGAACTGTCATCCTACGAGAGTATAAGTAACAGAAACAGACAATGCACTTGTATTTGCACTATAATATCTCCTGTGCAAATGGCTAGTCTCAGATTGGCTGCCATGGCCGGAATCGGCCAGGTAGATATTTACATTGGATAAATTTCTAAAAGTATTATCTGTCAGAAATATATCAATACAGAGAATGAAAGACGATCTTACTTCTAATCTAAGAGTACAAAATTATACAGAATTTATACTCGCATATAAAGGTAGAGAATATTTTAAATAAAACTATCTTTTCGGATTTTTTCGCCGATTTACTTTGATTTTTGGTTCCCAACGTTTCGAATGCTTTAGGTACAGCAATCGTGATTTCAGGAGAGATTAAGGTTCTAGACGTCTCAAAGGTCAGTATATAGTTATTACAGACAGCACGAAACGTCAGGAACCAAAAATCAAAATATATCCGCAAATATCCGCAAACATAGTTTTATTTAAAATTTCAAATATTCCCGTAAATCTAAGAAAGTATTATTAGGTACAGAATATTTCATATCGTTATGAATATTACTAACAAAAGTAATCATTACTGTTTTAATTATAGTATTCAATATTTACCGTAATAATAGTGTGGTAGCCATAACCACTCATTTTTATGTATGGGCATGTGTGGACGACTAAATATCCGACAATTAATGCCCTACCTTTGAACACGACATCGAATATCTGTTTGTACGTTTTACTTAAATTACCATATCATATTTAAATAATTCATTTTTAACTAAAAAGGTACACTGACTTTGAAATAACATTAAACATAATTGTTACATACTAGCGACTCATCCTCGCTTCGCTTCGGGTCCTTCCCTAGGCAAAAACAAATCTATCCCACGGAAAAAATACATTTTTCCGGGATAGAAAGTGCTGCTATTGTGTGTGTTGTATGCTATTCCAGATTATAATTTATATCTGTGCCAAATTTCATCCAGATCGGTTTTACCGTTAAGGTGTGAAAGAGTAACGAATATCCATCCTTACCCACAAACTTTCACATTTTATAAGACTTTCAGATTTACAAATGATTTTTAGTAACATTTGTTGAGAGCATAACTTTATATTTTGGAAGCCTATTAATTAAAAGTGGATCAAAAATCGGTTCTAAATTGACGAAGATATCACGTAACATACATGGTTAGGCTGCACTCATTGTCGTAATACGAATATTCATGATGTCATGATGTGAATAGCCCAATCTTTGTGAAGACTTTAGGTGAAGCTGAATTCACTTCGCTCCACTGTAAGATAACTCTGGTATATAATTAGTGTGATGATGACGCGACGAACTTCGCTTGCGTGGTCACACTTCAGTCGGTCGGTCGTATTTACATTAAAACATACATACGTCGTATTATCGAGAACGTCCTCTCTTTAAAAATAGCCAAATGACATTCACGGTTATTTCTTGAAATTAATACGCCCTTACGTATTCATTAAAACGCAAGATGAAAATCAAGCGAAAATTGGAAAAAATATAACGCAATATATCCACAAAAAACAGACACCAATAACTCATCTTTTTGAAGCTGGTTAAATAAAAACAAACTCCAGAAACATCACGTCCATATATTTTCCTTTGCTATGCAAAATAAAGACAAACCAACATACCTACTTACACTACAATTTTATATTATTAGTAAAGATAAGTTATAATAATAAATAACTATTATGGCAATGAACCAGCAGAAAAATGATGGACGTGCTAACATTATGAATGAGAGCTTCTCGAGCTAGATGATTGTTGATTTTTGTTTTGTTTTGGAAATGTTAATCTAAATATTTGCTTTGAGCTTTCAACCGCTTTTCCTTTTATACAAGTGCTATTTGTTACAACAATATAATAATTTTATTCAATAAATTGTATAAAAGAACTCACTATTTTTGTGTCCGCCTATGCGTTTATTTTTTCTTATCTATTATACTTTCTTTTAGAAGGATTCTTTGTAAATACATATAATAAAATTCTAACTGATTCGAATCTGTACATTGAATATTTCTTGGAAAATTTTATTGAAACAGTCATTATTATCGATAGAGAGGCTAAATCTGTAGTTTGGAGAATTTTTGTCTGTCTTTCTGTTTGTCTGTCGGGGAACATACCACGATAAAACTACTGGGCACATTTTTATTATTGGTATGATGATAGCTGGTTATCCGGGTTAACATTTAGAATACTTTTTACTGCGGGAAAATACCTAATTTCTCAGAAATATTTACTAATCGTTAAAATGTACCTAGAGGTGAACCCTAACGGAGCGAGAGTGAGTCGCCAGTTCATATTATATTTAAAGAGAGAAAAGTCAATAATTGTCGTAATCAAGTCGTCAAGCGAAGCTAGTGTGTGAACTTTAAGTATGTATACCCCGAAATAACGGTATAAAAATATTTCTCAGTGTTAGTGTAAGCTAAGCTAAATATATAGCCTACATAAATGAAAAATTTAATACTGCAGTACTAAATTTTTAAATTTTTAATTTATTGTTAAATTCTAAGAAATGTCCTTATAAAGTCTGTTTTAATACAAAACAAGTAGGTTGAAATAGCTAAAATCTGGTTTTAAACTCCAAATTTTGGTCTTAAAAACTTTAGAAGCTGAATAATTTAGTCAGCTTAAGCAAAACTTATATACCCTCTAAATTCCCATCGGACTTATTTATTAAACCGCGATAAAATAAAAGTGAGTATTAATTATTCGTGATTTAAGTAGATTATATGAATTAGAGTTATCCCTGTGTTCCAAATTCGAATGTAGTCATTATTGAAAAGTTGAGGAAAACATACTTATATGAAACAAGGTATAGAGGTACTGAACTGTTCTGACTTTGGCTGTTTATATATATTGTTAAATACCTACCATATAAGATAAATACTTAAATATTGATACATTTTAATCAACTTCAAAAAAAGGCGGCTATCAATTCGACACGTATGTATCTAATATTATTGGGACTGCAAAATATTGAAATATATATTTTTAAATACTAAATCTTTAGTTAAACAACACAAATTAGTATATTAAAAAGCTTTTTTATTTATAAAAGACAGCCTTTTGGAGATATATACATGAGGATACTTAGCTATAGGAACGAACATTTAATTCCCTTTAAATAAATTGAAATTAACCATCCAAAGAGAATAAAAGAACTAGGATACAAGTAATCACGACTAGACTAAGCTAGGCCTAATTAAAACCTTTGTCTAGGAATCTCGATAGATGCAATGAAAAAAAAAGCCACATCTCTCTTAGAACATTGTAGAAACCCAGATAATGAATACAGTAGAAGTAGCGACAACAAAAAAAACGAAGCGTTACGCTTTACAATAATGCGTTTGAGACCGTACTGGCTTTCATCTCTTGAAATTAAAATGTACATTCCTCACTATAAAGTAAAAATGTAAGTAATTAAAATATTTATTTAGGTATAGTGAAAGCAGGTATTCTTGCTAATTAATATTCAATATTCATAATTAAATGGGAATTTGTTACTTTGTGACCTCTTTGGTAAAGGGAACATTTTAAATGAATACTTTCAAATGTAATTCTTGACACTGTCTGCGGGTTAGCTAGTGTTTGTTTTACAAGCTTTTATTTAGTTTCACCTGTCCCAGTGTATGTAATGGAATCTTGCAAGTGAAAGACCCACTTTTCAGTGTTCGATTGAGCTGTTTGATACATGAGTTTAATTCTTGATACAATTTACAATTACTAAAATGCCGCCATTTTTAATCCAATATAGCGGATGTTACAAAATTGCGATTTATTATTTCCATAGTGATCCTTATACTATGGGCATCAAATGAAAGGGCTTGATGAGCGAAACATTATAGTAAAATGGCGTCATTGTAAATTCAATATGAGGGACTCCCAAAGATGGCGGTTTTTTTTTCATGCACCCCCATGATATGGATATCAAATGAAAGGGCTTTATGAGAACAATAATTAAATTAAAGCCATCAATTTATTACGTTACAAAATTTATATGATACAAAAAGCTTGTCGCGAAATTTACCTGTGTTTTTTATAAAATATATGATTTAATTAAAAGTTTATGTTCTTCTTTTTAGAGCATTTAAATGAAAGCTTGTTTGAAAAATCATTTCTTTACAATAATTTTATTTCTATTTAATTAACGATCACACCATAAATAAATGTAAAAGCTTGCGTGTGAATATTTGTTAGGAACCCTTTACGCTTAAACTTACCAAAATGTGATGCAGAACGTCAGTCAAATGATGAAACGTACGTCGTAGGTACATATTTTATTATATATAAAAATTCGATGTTTTTGTATCGAGTTGGAAAAAACACCTACAACGGCACCCTGTTTTCTTTTTAATGTAGGGAAATACACCTTTACCAATTATACTAGTACACAAAGGTGGTAATTGAGAAGGTTAAGTTGCTACTATAACGCAACGGAAACATTTCGTATTAATGGCGCTCTACAGGATCTCTAAAGCACTCAACCACGATGTCTTGAAGACTAACATCTGTATACGTAGACAGATCTCTCGAACAATAAAACCAGCTTCTCCCCAACCAAGGGGTGTGCTCATGGTTCATTCTAATATTAAAGAAGTAATTAAGAGCAGCTGACATGGTACACCTCTCCATTGAGAATATCAATTGAAATCCCTCCAACCCTTCTAAAATAAGCAAAGAAGGAAATTAAAGTATTTTAAATATTATTTCAAAAGAATTTGTATTTATTTATTGTATTTATATATTACATCATGGATTTCATTCACATATTATTGCATAATATATGCAATCAATGCATATGCATTGGATGCTACGATGCCACAGACAGATACACAGATACGGTCTGAGATTAAAAATAACACCCATAAATATTTTGCTTTCGATAGATTTAATATTGTACGCTGAGAAAATATCGTGTAACTATCTAAGATACATTAGCGCAACTGATGCACTGGAAACTTCCTAGGTTACAAACAAGAAAGTTCCTCTGGAAGGTTCTTATATGGTGTACGACGTATCCAAGTAAGTATTTTACAATTTTCTGAGCTCAACTTCTATTTTTAGTATTTAATGGGTAAAAGAAGAATATTAAAGTACTAGCAACTTAAACTTGCTTCGCTTTGGTGGCTTTTTTATTTATAACTAGCGGCTCATGCTCACTTCGCTCGTGTTCGCCTATAGAAAAAAAAAACGAATCTATCCCTCGGAAACCGTAAATTTTTCCGGTATAAAAAGTAACCTATGTGTTATTTCACTATAATCTATCTCTGTGCCAAATATCATCCAGATCCGATCAGCTGTTCTGGCGTGAAAGAGTAACAAACATCCATACATACTCACAAATTTTCACATTTATAATATTATAATTCATGCGGATATATTTTCCTACTAACAACATCCTATGTGCTACTCCAGGTAAAAGCCTTTTTGTGTATTAAGTTTCATCCAAATTCGTTTAACAGATTTCACGTGAAGAAGTAAAAAACACACATGCACGCACATACAAACAAATTTTCGCATTTACATAGTAGTGTTATTAACATATATAATAATTTTATTGAACAATAAAACATAATATACTTAAATTAAAACATCCGTTTTCAATTATAACCAATAACAGATATGCATAATTGACATTACAAATTACACTCAGTGAACAAATTTGAAAATGCAGAAATTTCGGTTAAAGCTAAATATTTCCTCTGACAATACGAGCGGTAACGACCCCTTTACTGTCACTCGTTTAAAAACCATTTAACTAATCGCGTATAAATTCTACAATAGACTCGACTTTTGGTCCTCATAAAATTCATAATGAATATATTGTAGGAAGAATGGAGGGTTTTAACGAAACCGTAATAGTCTAATTAATTTTTCTAAAGAGGTTTGCCTTATAAATAGTTTTAAAAGTACTTATTTATTATATATTCTATTATGTAATAGTTTAAGCAAAATTCAATTTATATATTTGTCATTTGTATATTATATTATTTAAGTGTATTGTTAGTTTGCGAATAAAAAAGGCTCATACAAATTATTGTCAATCGTTTTAGAATAACCTGCGTTTTACCATATACCATGGCAAAATTTCTCAAGAATTTCCTACTATAATAAATAAATATGTTGGGACATTAACACAGCACCATCTAGTTCCATGGTAAGCTACGAGGTTTGTGTTATGGATACCAGATAGTTGATACACTAATATAACTTTTAATACATATAATTATATTATAAATAATCACGAATGTTCGTACTTCAGTCAGGGCTTAAATCCTGGTTATATTTTTGTAATATTTTTAGATAAATTAAATTATATAATATGTGGAACAAGAGTAACAGATTCGATTCTCATTAAGCGTAAATATTGAAATTAAACACAAGAGGTATATAAAAAAAAGGTTTTTTGTAACAATGTAAACGATAATAGCGTTCTATACAACGTCACTCGCTTAAAAATCGTTTAACTAATCGCGGTCATAAATCCTACGTAAGTCCTTGGGGACCTGGATTTTACTAAAAATGTTCGTGACATTTGAAATATTATTCTAATTTTTTGAACAATAATGAAAAAAAAACAATTACTTATTATGATTATTACAAAATATTTAAAATAGAAATGTAATTATATATTACACGCATTTTAAATGAAATTGTTTTTTTTTAACAATACTGCGACAAAATCTGAAAAGATAGTTTCATTTAAAACAAAAACAAATCTATCCCACGGGAACCGTACATTTTTTGGAATAAAAAGTAGTCTATGAGTTATTTTGATCCACGAGCTATATTATTGTTAAGTTTCATTAAAAACCATTCATTAGTTTTTGCGTGAAAGAATAACAAACATACATCCAGACATCCTCACAAACTTTCATATATTATTATAGTATAGTATAGATGTCAAATATTCGCATAAATCTAAGAAAATAAATTTAAGAAGTTACATAAGAGGAAGTTTGAAAGTACTTAAGTACCGTAGAGACAGACGGAGGTAAAGAATTATTCTCGTAGGTTAGCTTCGTATGGACATATCATGAAAAACTATGATTATTCTGCATAATTGATTACATGAAACCCACATACGAGTTGAAGCTAAGCTCAGCTTAAAGTTGGTATTAAAACCATATAAATTTAGTACTTTGTTCACAACAGCTTTGTAGCCATATACAAGTAGAAATCCGATAATAATTCTATACAATAAACCTTTAGTTAGGAAGGAATTTGTGAAATACCTCTTTGGTTCGTGGTTATGTGAGTATGTATCGAAAACTATCTAATATTCTATTTTATATCCATATATCGACACCTGCGAGGAACAACATTGTAACGCTATATTAAGATAATCTAAAAATAGAAATATTGTACTTTCTTAAATTTACACGAATATTTGACATATTAAATAAAATTATCTTTTCAGATTTTTTCGCGGATTTATTTGGATTTTTGTAATTTTAAAGTTAAAAAATATTTTAAGGTACTTTGGTGCAATTTTTCAATTTTTGAATTCATTTTGTTATTTTTGGGTAGGCTGTCTGTAACAACTACATAATACCTTTGAGACATCTAACACCTCGGTTTCTCCCGTGACGATTATTGCTGTAAAGCATTCGAAACGTCGGGAACCAAAAATCTAAATAAATCCGTGAAAAACTCCGAAAAGATAGTTTTATTTAAAATAGAAAAAATGTATTTCTCATACATTTTATATCAAGATTTAAAATCGCTACATTGCATAGTTTTCTTCGTTAACCAATTTTAATGGTGCTGATATATGCCTTATACTAATAAAACCTTAAAAAACAATTAAAACCGACCTCCAGACGCTTATAAATAAAAAATAAATAAAGAATAAAAAATACATAGAAATGAACAACGAACTACTCCTTTTTGGCAGTCCCTTAAAATAATTTCACCTCTAAGAGTGAAAAAATTGTGATTGTAGAAATTTTGAAAAATTATGTAGTAGTACTTATATAATATTATAAATGTAAAAAGTGTATTTGTTTGTTTATTTATTTGTTTGTTTGTTTGTCCTTTTTTCACGTCGAAACAGAGTGACGGCGTGATTTTTTGTGTAGGGATAGTTGGAGGGTTGGAGAGTGACATAGGCTACTACTTTTTGCTGCAGAAGATTACTTCATTCCCACGGGAAAACACGTTATAATACAACTCACAACAACTCATCATACCTATATATTTATAGTCTATCTATTCCATACTAACCGTAAAAATACGAACAACGAACCCGAGTGAAGCGAGGGTGAGCCGCTAGTAAGTTATAAAGTAATATTATCAAGTCGCATCTAACACTTAATTTTTTGGAGTATATTACGAAAAGCCCAAGCTTAGAATGTACTCAACGTTTAAAATAACGTTTCATATAAATCTCGGTGATAATTCTAGTATTACTCCTATTAATGAAACTAATAATATTTTTATGTACAAAGGCGACTCCATTACAACTTTATCATATTAGTTAGATTGATCGCTATCATGAAAAATATAATTGAAATTACTAAAGTAGTAAAACAAAGCAATTGAGTCGTTATATCAAATTGCCATCACGCGACCGTTCACCGGTCAACAATAAAGGAAATATTTTAGTAACATTGCGGTAAGTTTGGGAACGTAACCAATTGTTTTTGCCGTTATTGATATCATAAATTATAACGCATAATATGAATGTTTTTAATAAATTATACTTTTAAATTTTTCTCTGAAATGAGGCAAAGTGAGGGATTAAAGGTAATCTATTTTCGTTCTCCTGATAAAATCTATGTTTGACAACACGTTTAGCTCAGTTTGTAATGTCGGTGTTTCGAGTTCCGATGGGGGCATTTATTTGTGTGATGAGTACGAATGTTTGTACTCCAGTCACGGGTGTTTATTTTTATAAAATGTATATATTTAAAGTTATCTATGTATAGTGTATCAACTATCTGGTATCCATAACACAAGCCTCGTAACTTACCAAAGAACTAGATGGTGCTGTGTGTTAACGTTCGAACATTTTTCTATATATTTATTTATAATTATACCTACTAATATTTTTCTCATCCACGCGACTAATATGTATGTAAAAGTTTGTAATGTGTACGTATGTTTGTTACTCCTCCCACACTAAAACAATTAGACGTATTAAGATAAACAGTACAAAGATGTTATATATACAAAAGCAGCTAGAGGTTAAGTCGTTTTAAAAATAGACTGTACTTTATATGCGAATCACAGATGGTATGGACACGTAATGCGTAGGCCCGACGATTACGTGGTGAAAAAGTGCCTTTCCATGGCTACAAGAAAGAGGGGCAGGGGAAGACCCCATGCTACTTGGATGACAAATGTCCAGAAGAACATGAAATGCCTCGGACTCACCGATGAGGACGCGAACACACGATCTACGTGGCGTCGCATGATAAGGAAAAGCTGACCCCGCGTAATGGGATAAGGCTTGGAAAAAAAGGAGATTTTATATGCGAATTGCAAACACTTACATTATAGTAAATATATAAATATATACAAACAGAACGGATACTTTGTTATATGTTTTAATTAAAAATAAACCGATTGAATTAAAATACTTCCAAAATATATTATTATAGTTTTGTAAAAAAAGAAAAAAAGCACAATTACAAAAACTAATTTTAAGTTACTTGTTTCTTTTTTGTATTAGTATTCCCATAAGTATAACTTTTTCTTTTCTATTTTTCAATAAAAATGTACTTTTTACTTCAAAGCCATATATTTTAACTTAAAAAAATATAATATTTTTTTTAAATCTATAACATTTAATGTAAATAAAAATTAAAATAATATTAATATTTTAAAATTATATATATCGTGAAAATATCTCATTAAACTTTGTTCCAAATCGATGACCTACATAATGACATAGAAAGCACATGGCGTAATTATATATCTGCTTTTATTCCATGGAAATTATTCCGTGACGATGTGCTGTTAGCATACCGTACAGTGTCATGAATTAGTATAACGTGTACAATAAATACATTTAATTACAATATTTCTGTCAAACATGAAGGTGTTCATTATTTGTAGGGATTTAATAATGCTACGAATATTGTAAATATTAAATAACGGGTGAGTCACTCTCGCTTCGCTTCGGATTCCTCCCTAGACAAAAACAAATCTATCCCACGAGAACCGTGCATTTTTTCGGGATAGTCTGAAATACACATGCCATATAGGCTTCTATTTATCCCAGAAAAATGTACGATTCCCATGGGATAGATTTGTTTCTGTTTTGCTAGAGGCAAACCCGAGCGAGTGTGAGCCGTTAGTGTAATATAGTTTATTTTTATATATTCATTTCCATTTGCACCTTATTGACCCGTTACAAACATACATATTACATAGTACCCCCATATCCATGGGTGAATTAGAAGAAATCTCTTTTAAATATAAGTATACTAAAAATAAATATACAGACAAATTCGGAGATAAATGCTAGTATTTGATTCTTAAATCGGTTCATAACCCCAAGTAGACCTTGACTCTTCATAGGGCAATAACTTCGATATTTCATAACACGATCAAAATGATAGATGGTTAGGGTACCATAGATTATACATATTATTATTTCACAAACATTCACTTTGTATGTGTCGATGTCTGTTCATTGAATTCACCAGATCATGAATTAAAGTTTTTTCGTACGATGCCATATAGTAATTTGCCTAATTATTCATACGCATTTTTAACATAATATGGGCCAATGAGAATATTATACGTATATTATCGCGTAGGGGAGAGTGAGTACCGTATACGTTTCTATACCAAAAACAATAATTCAAATTACCTAAGTATACATAACTAGCGACTTATCCTCGCTTCGCTCAGGTTCGGCCCTAGGTTGCTTCCCCATACAAACTTTCATCTCCATTTTCGCCCCTTAAGGGATGATTTCCGGGATAAAAACTATCCTATGTCCTTTTCAAGGTCTCAAACTATCTTCTTACCAAATTTCATCTAAATCGGTTCACTAGTTTCGGGGCTTATTCAAAATAAACAAACAAACAAAAATAACTTTCCTCTAGATAATACGAAAGACAGTTGTCAGCGAACAAAATCAATAAAACATATATAAGTGCAAAAGACGTTCTTTAATTTCCGATCCTAGAACTCTTAGAATTAATATCTATATTCTTTACTAAACATTCGACATTGGGTAATATTGCTAAGCGCAAATACTGTATTTTACGTCACTAATGACACCATGAATCAAATAAATAAAATAAATAAATAATAGCCTTATTTACACGCACTCAAAATATTAAAACCTAGCTTGATAGCAGGTCCGACTCGGATATGAAGGTAAATAAAAATGTTGAGTTAGAGTTTTCTAATTCAACACAATATCTATCTATATATAAGCTATGTATAACCATGATAAATACGAAAGTTAGTTAATAAAATTTATAATTGTTATTACATACTGAAATGGCTAGATGAAATTAGTACATAGGCTATGACCTAGAATAGCCCATAGGCTATTTTCAGGCACCTAGGATAACCGAGCGACGTGAGTGTAAGTCTAGTAATAAACAGTAGAGCATAGGGCATAGTCTATACATAGGGCATAGTATAATAAACCCTATTATTAAAAATATGCCACATAAAAAATAATAAATAAAAAAATCTTATTCACATCTTCAAGTGACATTTAAATTTTGTATACCAACATATAGGAAAATACCGAACAATCTCTCTCGTGTCTTCAATATTCGTCATGACATTGACAAAATAATCTTTGCTTTACTGGAACATTTTAAAGCTATTAACATAAGAATTGAATTGAATGTATGAATATTATTATATCTTACCTTACCCTATTATTACTTAGCCATACATTTTGTTTCACGATGTAAAGCATTCAATTTGATAATAGTGTATATGCAAATATTTTAATCACATTCTATTGTCCGCACTGTAATCAATCTTTCGTGCAAAACATTGCTCTACAAACTATGTATTAAATCATGCCCCCAATAAATGATATTCAGAACCTTAATTATGAGTTGTAAATGTGATTCTACCTATTAATTTTTTTTTAAATAAATGAAAAAAAAGCAGTTTATTTTCTACTTTCTATATTATTTTTATTTACATTAAATTTTATGATAAACAGGTAAAATTTATCATATTGGACGTAGGTCTCTAATCTCGGCGATTACTTAATTCATTTTGGATATGCTTTATAGATATTTATTTTCATATAAGTTTTCATTGTCGACGTACGTACTGACCAACTACGGTCATATTAACTAATCTCATTGAAACTAGCTGGACAGAAAAGAATAAAGCAAAGAATGCGCTGTACGCTTGTCTTAAGGAAACTTAAATTTAATTTAAAGCAGACAAGGCTTCGGGTAAAACACTAAAGATAGAGACATGAAAATGATTCCTTAGAGTGCTATGGATGTGTAAAATTACAGAGATTATCCCCAAGGGAATGTTTTGTAAAATTAATGATAAACATGTTTGTATAATTATGCTCAAAATAATGTCCATTTACTTGTAGCTTTCTGCTTCTTTATCTGCATTATCTTTACACATATATAAAATACCTTTTTTTAAATAAAAAGGCACATTAAGTTCAAAGTCAGTTTAATATATAACTCCACTATTAAAGGTGGATTTTCTTTTCTTCAACTTCATATGTTGAGAAAACCAGCCTCGACAAAAAGATCATGAAAATTGGCTTAGAATTGGCAAAGATATTGCGTAAGGATACGTAAAAAAAAAAACAAAAAGAGTATACTCGTACCTACTTGAATTGTGTAACTCCTTCTGTCAGTTAATAATAATAATTGTTAGTTATAGTACCTCAATTGATTTAATTATTATTCATTATTTACAGATCACATTGATTCTTCACATTTTGTTAGTTATAATTTCATATTTTACTAGCATTGCCCGCGGCTCCGCCCGCGTTCATATAACCAAAAACTAAATTCTTAGGTTTTACATATTAGTATACTGCAGTACATTGCAGATTTTGTATTTTTTCTCAGAAATAAGACATTTTCCCTAGGTAAAAAGTATCCTATATGTTGACCCGGATAACTATCACCATACCAAATTTCATCAAAATCCCTCCAGTGGTTTTTCTGTGATGCGGTAACAGACAGACAGACAGACAAACAGACAGACAGACAAAAATTCTAAAAACTATATGTTCTGTCTCTGTATCGATAATAATGTTTATTTCAATAAAACTTTCTAAAAAATTTTAATGTACAGATTCGGCTTAGTTACAATTTTATTATATGTATGTATAGATAATACTAATACAGATATGAGTTTCTTATGCTTTATATATTAATATTTTAAAAGTATTGTCATCAGACATAGTGTTTAAATAGTTAAGATAGTCATTTTGTAGGGCATTATTATAGAAGTAATTAAATAAAGGAAGAATCGCTGAAGCTCAGTAGTTTTACTCGGAAAATCATTAATAACATAATATAATAACGAAGCTATAATAAGCATATTTTTAAAAATATGTTTGTAGGATATTTAAAATATAACAATAGAAGCTAATTTTTTTTTAATTTTTTACCGGTGATAGGGGCTCTGTCAAGCCCGAGGAGTCCGACTGGATGGATACCACCCCCTTATCTATTTCTTCCACCAAGCAACAATGGTTACATTGTTGTGTTCCAGTTCGAAGGATAAGGTAGCCAGCGCAATTACAGACGAGAGGCATATCATCATAGTCCTCACAGTGACATCGCACCTGCGGTTCTGCATTGTTGTAACATAAAACCTAAGTGCATGAACCGTAGGTGTTATGGGCGACACGTACTACTTTCCAAGCACTGCTTTTGTCACTGAACACCATTAAAAAATGTATACTTTTTAGAATTGTCTATTTTTCTTAACTTTAGACTTATTTGCCAATTTCTTGTTAAACTTAAAAAGAATAAACATTAAAATTACGAATAATATCGAACCCGCGACCATTACTACGCTGAGTACTGTGCAATAACGAGTAATTTAATAGGTCTACGAATAATAACCACATCGTTATGTCCACATCGCAATCAATCATTGAGTAAGCTTAACACTCATGTAGCGCCAGAACATTATTGCTTGCTAACCGCCTGTGCCCTAATTTGAAACTAGTGTATAGGACATACGAGTATATATGTATAAAATACGTATATACACTATATATACTATTTTTTATTGCACTTATATGTAAAATACAGAGAGTAACAAGCAATAAAATTAGTTAGCAAAGGTGGACTTATCTCTAGAAGAGATCTCTCCCAGTCAACCTAAGTGAGGTGGAGAGATAGTATTAAAATGCAGGCTAAAGTACAGTTACTCAAATGTAAGTACTTAAATAAATATATATTATATATACATATATAATATATATTTATTTAAGTATTTACATTTATATTACACTATACTATATATGTAAAACAAAGTCGCAACGTAACACTTATACCACGAGAACTGCTGGGCCAATTTTTATGATTTTTGATTTGTTAGATTTGTTTTCGTCTCGAAGAGCAGAATAACTTCTAAAATATCAGAAAAAATCATGGAAAAAAATTATATGGCTAACGTTGGCTAGTAACTATTTATATCCATTTAAAACGTACCTAGAGACGAACCCGAACGAAGCAAGGGTGAGCCGCTAGTATGCATATAAAAAAAATAACAATCTGTTAGCACAGTGTCGTGTTATATTGTTTTTCGACGTTAATTTTTAATAACTATTTCGCCAAGCTGTCAAATTTCCACCATAATTTTTTTTTCTATTGATAACACTGAAGCTCGTCAATAGATATCTAAATAAAAAAAAGAAGAAAATTGGTTGAAGTTGAGAGAAGAAAAAGTTTGAATAATTTTGTTTTTGCCTATTTTTTATTTATGTGTGTATGTATGTCGATAAAGTTAGGTTCATGATCAGTGAGAAGATGTATGGAAACGTGTACATTTAACGATTTCATTGGTCTACATGTAGCATATGGCACACTCACTTTGGAAACTGGGTGGAGCGCGCTTAAGCCCCAAACTCGCATTTCTAAAATATTTATATGTGCTACTCTCATTATCAATATGATTACCACTTGCTAATACGAAAGAAAATATCGTAATAGAGTCTGCGTGTCTTAAAGAAACTAATTTTCTAAAGACATATGAAGTCTAAACATTCGCACCAGTATTTCTCTGCGTAGATTATATTATTTTTTCCAGTGCATTGAAGGATAGCCCATGCCCAGTAGTGGGACTTCCAAAGAGCTGAATTACTTCTATTAAATGTTGTATTGGACATGAACATGGAACTTGAATTTAGTCTAAAGATATGAACAAAATTAAAGTAAACTTCCAGCAACCGCGAATAATCGCAACGATCAATTAATATTATGGTCATACTCAGTACTCACGTACTGTATGGTATTCTTTTAGCTTTTTGTAAAGAAAGCTTGAATAAGTCTCTTAAAAGTCTACAGCTGCCTTTTAAAAAGCTGTAATTAAGCTCAATGTTAACACGATGACAACATAGTGAGGGATTCTTACTAATGTATAAACAGGATCTTACGTTAGTTGCTTTCTCTTTCTTTCACGCATATACAAGATGAATAGACATAATATTTGTATAGCGATTATTTATGAGCTATATGAATACACTACTAACTTCTTATTATGTAAAGTAAGCCCGTACTATTAAATTTGGTTGAATTGAATTATTTAAATACTTCTTTTTATTATTTTTTCCAAAGATTAACTTTAAAAGCATTAGTGCTTTTAAAAAATAAAAAAAATTCGAAGTTTCACTCAAAATTACGTAAACTGATGAAATTTTCATGTATTCACAAAATTATTAATGCCTGGTGTTCATTGGCATAATTTTTATTGAAACGCTAATTTCACGTTTTTTGCTTTGTAATGTTCTGAAGAGTCTCAATATGGGTACAGTTTATCGATCGACGAATGTTTCACTCAAATTAAATATTGCGTGCCTTCCTCTCATGTGAAGTAATTTTGATGTAGATTTATTGAAAAGATTTCGATTTTCTGAAAATTTTCTTTCTACCTTTATATATTTTCACTTAATTCTCGTGAAACGTTAGCTGGTAAGGCCTGAACAAAGCATGGACGGGATGACTAGTCTTTATATATTTTTACTACTACTACTTCTCTCGGGTTCGTCCCTAGCTTGATTCTCCATAAAAAAATTTATCACCATTTTCACCTCCTTAAGGGATGATTTCCGGGATAAAAAATATTCTATATCCTTTTCAAGGTCCCAAACTAACTTTTTACCAAATTTCATCTAAATCGGTTCAGTAGATCCAGAGATTACCCCCTACAACGTCACAAACTCACAAACTTTACCTCTTTATAAATTTAGTATAGACTATCATTATAATCTACTGTCTATTATATTATCTAAGTAAGATTTTGCTTACTAAAAGTGCAACTTATTTAGAAAGGAAACTATAAACAGCAACATTAGAACTTTTCTGTAAAAGTTTTGTAAGCTTACAGCTTTAAAGAATTAAACTTTACCGCCCGGAGCGACATCTCATTTTATTGAATAGAATTTTTAACATTACTATTTTCAACAAGAACGTTTGTTAACTCAAGCTTCAATTTCTGATGCATTTGGATCCTTTCCAGAATAAGGAAACTAGATGAGAGGACCCCTTTACTATAGGTGTAACCCTTATAACAGATAGCAATACAGTCTGTTCTCGTGTATCTCCGAGTTTCTGAATAATTGGTTGTAAATATATCGCATTGATGGGACGAAATAGTGATTTTGCAATTGTTTCTCAACATAAAAACTAAAGAGATTTTATTCGTCTACGGGTCTAAGCTTTTTCCTTTTTGAACTTATTTTAATATCAATAAAAACAAAGTACACATCGATATTTACTAGTTTTTGTCCTCCAGATTGGCCCATTTATATTTATAACTCGGAAATACTTTCAGTACTCAAAATTCCAATGTACTTATAACAATAGGTAACAGTGGCGAAGGGTCCATACAAGACGTCTTACCTTAAAATTATTTTGCAATAATTTTACATACATATATTTTTTTAAATGTATAAATTTTCTTTTGCATTAATACGTATATAAAATTTGTATATTTTAGGAATGGCTTACCTCTGCTAAAATTTCACCCTTCGCCACTGATAGGTCTTCGTGGATTATGCGAAGTAGGGCTATGTGACAAATTATCAAATCAAAATGGTTAAATGTTTGATCTTCTTCAATTAAATTTAAAAAAAAAACATATACTAGCTATATATAATAAATAATATTTAAAGACAGAGAGTAAATAAAGTTTATTACGTCAATACAGCAAAAGTATGTCTGACAAAGCACCCTCTGTTTAGCCACTGATTATAAAAGGCAATGCGGGCTTTAAAGTGACTCCTAGCGCAGCGATTTTTCTTAACTAAACCGGGACAACCATTTGTATATAAGATAATAGATTCCGTGACTTCTGCCTCAGTGGTAATAAAACATTACAATGCCAGAAATATATTATTACCTGTTGATTAAATCTTACTTATATTATAATTTATGCGAAAGTTTGGATGGATGGATGTTTGTTACTCAGTCAGACCAGAACGGCTGAACAAATGTGGATTAAATTTAACTCAAAGATAGATTATAGTCTGGAATAGCACTTACGCTACTTTTTCAGGAAAAATTTACAGTTCACGTAGGATAGATTTATTTATGTTTTTTTAGTATAGCATAATAGAAAAAAAGTTCGTATAACACAATTGTAACCAACACACTAGATACTGTTTTATTGGTTTTATATAAATGGACTTGCTTATCTCTCATTCGGTTTGAATTTAAATGTAGAAAAAAAAATCTCTCAGGATTATAATACGAAATTTTGCATAAAATATGTGTTGTTACTATAAGAAAACAAACGGACAATCAAGTGAGAATCTGACACTCACGCTGAGGATTCCATTTCGCCATATAGTAAATAAATAAAATAAAAAATAAATAAAAAAGTATTTATTGCCATAAAAAAAGAGTAAAAAAGGTTAATAGATCAGTAAAAGCTTAAACTAATTTATGGCAAAAGGTAATAACTCAGCTGATGCTACTAAGACCGAAATCTCAAGCATTGCTGATTTTCAGTTACACCCAGCTCCCTAAGGTGTTGGGCGGGAGCAAGGCAAAAGGACTATTCCTCCAGATAACCTCTACAGGAATTAGAGAAAAAAAACCAATTAAAACAAAAAGCAATTAGAAATTAAAAAATAGTAAGTGTTTCACTTACGTAATAAAACTAAATTAAAAATTGCCGTAGCGTAGGCATAGCATTTTATCAAATAAGATAGCATGAAAAACAAAAAAAGACCAATTCAGTGACCGCAAAATTAACTAATTTTGAACTGAACTGGCATTTTTTTTAAATGACTACAAAATATTCATGAGACATTTCAGTTTAACCGACATCAAAAAAAGAGAAAGTACTCAATTCGTAAGTTTTTTCCATCCTGAGTAATATTAATAAAATAAGAAACATTTTTTTTATTTGAATATAAAGTAGATGTTTAGTTTTTTTCGTTAAAAAGCTTCGTTAAAAAGTTTCGTTCATAATTTTAAAAAAAGCTTTAACATCTCTGAGCATAAACCCTTGTTACATTTTTTTAAGCCTTAAGTATTACTTTACTGTCAGAGCGCACTAAAATGTTTTATTCTAAGCTTATCTGTACTCTGATTATCTTAGTGGTTGGATAAAGGGCTTGGTTTTATTGCGAGGGGACAATTTTCGGTGACCCGTAAAATAAATAGTGCCTTACTAAATTTAGCTGTAGGTAATTTATGCTTGAATTTTATTTTATCTTATTTATAAAAAGAAATTTTAAAATGTACACATTTTTTTTAAATCTTATTACAATACAATGTGTAGGAGACGCGACCTACCACTAAATGCTTGCTATAAAAATACAGTTTGAGATCGTTGTAAAGTTTATTGATTTAATATAATGATAAATGGTGCTAATTAATGATATGTAATTAATGAATGCAGTCGGTTTTATTGCTGTCCGAATGTGCACTGACTTTTTGAGGAGTGATTCTATGCATTTATGACACACCAACTAAGCATTATTGCTAAGGTCTTCGGTAACAACCTTTGGACCGAACACAATGCTTTATTAAATTATATGTTTGAATCTAAACACTCACTTATTAATTACGACTTCTCAGAAAGTATGAAAGCTATACCATATGGCCCAAGATAAATATCTCATAGAGAGTAGGTATCACCCCTAAAAGGGGGTAAAAGGGAAAAGTTTGTATTAAAATCCATCATTCTTTTTATGGTGAACGAACAAGAAATAATAATCGCTAAAACTAAAAATATAGACTATGCTCATTCAAAGTTGTAGACAATACATTCTCTGGGAATGAAAAGTACGGGATGATTACCCATACATTAATAAACTAGCGGTATTATATTATTATGGACATATGATTAATCTACTGCTACGACATAGGCATACTACAACGGTTATAACGAGTTCATGGATTTGTATACTCGTATTCTCGTATATATAACGGGTAACTCAAAAACTGTGTTTTGTTGTTTTTGTATATTTAATTTAAAATTTTAAAATAGAAATACCAAGCGTAGATATAAAAACTATATTCCAAATATACATTATTAATAAGGAACAGATCATGTTGTTGCAAGTCTGGCAGATGGCCAGATTTCCATACAATGTGTGCTGACGAATTAATTCACTGTTACATTCAATTTGGGAAAGCTTACTCAAGTTACATATCAATAAAGTTTTGTTAATATTCCGGCATAATATCTTATTTATCCAGTGGTATCTATCCAGATATGATGACATTTTTTAACGGGTAACGCTAATAGAACCCTAAAAAATGTATGGGAATGACATTCTTGCGGCAGATCCCAATAGTCTATCTGTGGTCCTTACCACCATAGCAAACATTATTCACTTATAAATAATAAAAAGTGGATAAAATCCGTGCTAATATTATAAATGTGACAGTATCCTATCTGTTACTTTTTCACACGTAAACTGCTGAACAGATTTCGATAAGATTTTGCAAGGACATAGAATATATATATATATATATATATATATATATATATATATATATATATATATATATATATATATATATATATATATATATATATGCAGCCGATGGATGTACGAGTATATCGGTGTACTTTTTTTTTGAAGAAATCTCTTCAAAATATAAGTTATCCTTCGTTCACATACTTTTCCTTTATATGTTAAACATATATTTCATGGTATATCTAAACATATAATAAAATTGTAACTAAGCCGATTTTGTACATTAAATATTTTCTTGGAAAATCTTATTAAAATAGACATTATTATCGATACATAGTCCGAATTTATAGTTTTTAGAATTTTTGTCTGTCTGTCTGTTTGTGACCGCATCACGAGAAAACCACTGGACAGATTTTAATGAAATTTTGTATGATGATATTTGGTTATTCGGGTCAACATTGATGATACTTTTCACTGCGGGAAAATATCTCATCTCTGAGAAATCTATACTAAACATTAAAACGTAACTAGTGACGGACGAATAAATAAATAAAGTATACTAACCTGTATAAAGTACATTATAATATAATTTAAAATAAGTAAAAGTACATCTAACCTATATAGAAAGTAGCGTTAAGTCTGCTTAATGTGAGTTTTGGCATACATTCGTGAATTGAAAAGCAATTTATGTTCAAAATTTATGAACACATGTTAGTTTTTATACACATTACAATGAAATAAGTTAATATTATTATACGTCGAAGACATTTTTGTATTTAGCCTTATCGTGACATAAATAAAGTCAATTAATTATAACGACTCGCTTTGCTCAGTTTGTAGTGACCCTACTTGCTGTGCCAGCGGTCGCGGGCTTGAGTCGCGGGGGGCATTCATTTGTGTATATGTGTAATATACCTATAAAAATTTGTATGCTTTGAAAATTATAATCACTGAATTAAGTTTACAAGATTTTTAGCATTTCGTGCATTTTTTTATTATATAATATTATCTAATAAAATAATGTAATATGCAATAAATTAAATATAAATAATTTTATTTTTATTGTATATTATTCAGTACTATAAAGGAAAAAAAATGTAAAACGTCAAAAAAATATTATGTACAATTTACACCAGCCGGGCTCTCATACAAGGTGAAATGCTTTTCTCAAGATATTGAAAAGCTGAAAAGAATTTTGAATTGATTGATTTTGAATTTTGTTATTATTGAATTTTATTTAAGCATCACAATATACCTATACATATTTATTATAATACAAGTATAACTGATCGCTGTCTGTACATGGAAGATATTTGAGAAAAACTATTATTTTCTTTATTAACGCAATACAACCCAAAACAATGATTTTTAGAATTTTTGTCTGTACATTTCTACGCGCTAATCTCAGAAACGGCTTAACCGATTTGAGTACAGTTTTCACTAATGTTTTGTGGTAAGTTTCACATCACATTTAGTATTTGACTTAATATATATTTTAACTTTTTAAATTACATATAAAACAATAATAGCATACATATACGTGATAATACAATGACAAAATTTTACCCCCTAAGAAATCAGGTATAAATCGAAAAATATCGAACGATAAGGATCAAAATTGTAGGAAATTTGATTTTAAACAACTTTGTTTTATTACAATTTTTCGCGTAAAATTGAAAATAAACGAGCTATTCAATAAACTAAAATTCACCCTCTCTTATCAGGTATAAAACGAAAAATATCAATCCTCGGAAAAATTGATAAAAATAAAAATTGTAGGAAATTTAATTTTAAACAACTTTTGTTATTACTATTTTTCGTCTTAAATTGAAAATAAACGAGTTATTCAATAAACAAAAATCAACCCTTAAATTCAAGATGGCGGATGACTCAACGGGTCTTTTACCCCGAAAATCTAAATTTAAACTTCCAGTGACCCCCCGTAAAGAATTCCTAAGGAAAATTGCTGTTGAAATTTTTTGCAATGTCCAATCCTAATTCAACTGGGCTAGGTAGGCACTGTCTGTAACAAGCATGTATATAACGCCTTTGAGACGTCTCAAGTCTCATTCTCTCCCGTGACCATGATTGCTGTAAACCATTCGAAACATTGGGAACCAAAAAATTAAATTAATCCGCGAAATAGAATAGAAAGATAGTTTATTTAAAATGTCAAATATTCGCGTAAATCTAAGAAAATATTTAGTACTAGCATTGCCCGCGGCTCCGCCCGCGTTCTGATGACTAAAAACCAAATTCTTAGGTTTTACATATTAGTATACTTTTACATTGCAGTTTTTTGTATTTTTTCTCAAAAATGAGACATTTTTCCCGTGGTAATAAGTATCATATATGTTGACCCCAATAACCAGCTATCACTATACCAAATTTCATTAAAATCCCTCCAGTAGTTTTTTCTGTGATGCGGTAACTGACAGACGCACAGACAAAAATTCTAAAAACTATAGACTCGGCCTCTATATCGATAATAATGTTTATTTCAATAAGATTTTGCAAAAAATATTTAATGTACAGATTCTGCTTAGTTACAATTTTATTATATGTATAGATTTGTTTTATTTGGTTCGGTGAGTCGCTAGCTTATAATATAATCGATAAGTTAGTAGGTGCTCTGCAGTAGGTAGATGAGTTAAAAACAATAGGTAATTTTCGTGGTATGTATTATAAAAAATTAATCAGTAGGTTTTACTTTATACATAATTCAGTTATATAAGTTAGATAATTTTTCTACAAGCACTGAGACCAGTGTTATAGAAAGAAGTTTAAATATCATACTTGTAACTTTAAAATCACAAAATTTCATCCCTATTTAACGCCTTTCGGGGGTAAATTTTCAAAAATCTAATATGCGAATTTTTATACTTTGCCAATTGAGAAAAATTAACAGTTATTATTTCTATGGAATGATTATATCTAAACTGCTTTTATATACATCAGATCATATTTAGTATTAGCCCGTTTTAACTTCTTTATATAGCCTATAGCAGACTAAGTATGTAAATAAAATAATTTAAATAAAAATAATACATTACATTTATTATACAATAATACATTACATTTATTTAGTTTCATGTATTTTATATGTTAACTAAGCTAAATTTTGCAGTTTTATGTGTTTTCATTCGTCAAAAGAGCTATATATATATATATATATATATATATATATATATATATATATATATATATATATATATATATATATATATATATATATATACTCCAATATTATAAAGAGGAAAAATTTGTAAGTTCAGACTTAAGGGATAATCTCTAAAACTACTGATTCGAAACTGAAAGTTCTCCCACTACTAATAAGCTACATTACCGCCGAGTGCTTTAAGCTGTTTATTAATACGATAACAATATGTTTCATATCGGAAGTCATGATATATATTAAAAGTCGGTAACTAATTAGCCGTTGAGTTGCTGTATCAGCGTATGTTTGAGGTAGCGGTTTGAAATAAAGCAATAAAATGTAGAACAAAAAGATACTATGGTATCTACTCGTAGCTTATGTCACTAGTCATTATTTTTTTAAATATTATAAATGTGAACGTTTGTGAGTATGTGTAGATGTTTATTACTCTTTCACGTCAGAATGGCTGAACGGATCTGGATGAAATTTGGCACAGAGATAGATTATAGTGTGGAATAATACATAGGTTACTTTTTACCTATCTATTAGGCTAATTTTTTTCTATCTATCTACAGAAAAATATACGGTTCCCAAATGATGGATTTGTTTTCGTTTTTCTAAAAGCGAACCCGAGTGAAACAGGATGAGCCACTAGTATACAATATATCAGCGGGAAGTTCAAACTGGTAAATAATCCCTGTTCCTAATATACCAAATTGATTTCAAGTTACTGTTACTGTAGTTATTTTGTCAAAGCAATTCTCTCGAAAAATTCCAATACAACCTCAAAGGAAATAATAAGTCACCAAGCTCTTTTGATGTTTCGTAGCATTGCTTTCTGCAAACTTTAATTTTAGAGTAAAATGTTATTGGTTATATGTGCATGCCTTTTTTTAAAGTTATACTTCTTTTGGCACATTTAGAAAAACAAATATAAGAGCAAAATTTTTACGATGCGCGCATACCGACAGCTAAAACGCGACATGATGAAGCTAGCTGAACGCGACATGATGAAGTTACATTCTTTTTACAAATAGAGAGTTGTGACATACGGGATAAAATCTTTAGCTATTTTTGTTCTGTTACGCCAAAGAAGTACCTGTAACTTCTTACGTGCGTACATAAGTATAAACAAACTTTTTTTTAATTTGTGTGTCTATTAGTATATACTTGAAAAAAAAAGCTCGATATAATTCAATTGGGTGCCTTGTTATTAAGGTAAGTTTCATTAAAATCGATCATACAGGCGGAGCTCGTATGCTATTAGTGCACTAATAAACCCCGGGATCACGTCGAGTTATTATTACTCTAATAGAAATGTGGGCAAATTGCAAGCAGTAATAAGTCACGCTACTATTATTATAAATTCGAAAGTTTTTATGTGTGTATGTTCGTTACTTATTACTACGTTCGTACTAAATTAAGTACACAAATATACCCGGAGTAGCACGTACTAATATTAGTCATGAAATTTGATAAAAGGTGGCGTTACCTGTTTATAATATTAAACATACATAATAAATGATTGAGTTTTGAGGTAACAAACAAAAAAATACAAACGAATTGAAAACCTACTTCTTTTTTGAAAGTTGGTTGAAAAACGAAACGAAACAAGAGAGCAAGTCTCTAGTTAAAAAATAAAGGTTAGACACAAAAGTCATGAAATGCAAAACGGTTTATTCCTGAGCTAGAAATCGATAAGAAACTCGTTCACCTGTTAAAGAAAACATTACCGTACCTACCATTAAGTTTCTTCGAGAATAGGGACAAGTATACGATTGTGTACTATGCAATTAATATTAAATGTAGAATTTCTTTTCTATTCAAACACGTTTAACGGGTGTTTACGAAAATGTGACGTTAAAATATGTAATGTATGTTATATAAAAATAAATAATAAAATTTGGTCCCAATCTACGTCCCACTGCTGGTCGTAGATCCATCCTTAATGTCAGCGATATCAGGCTGTAGCTCACCACGCTAGCCAAGTTTAAGCTGGTGGATTTCATATATTTTTCTATATTAGATTATCTCAGTCATACAAGTCTCTTTACATTTTCCTTCGCTGTTTTATATTTTGTATTAAGTTTCTGTGAAAATAATCTTGAAAATTATACGACGCAAGATCCGGGTTTAAGCCCATCTCACTTGTATTTTCTTTATTGAACTTGTTTTGCGGAGTCAAAAAAGGTTCCAATCGCGTGTATATTTTGTTTGTGAATATTACACTATTTACCCGCATATTGTGAAAAAGTTTTGTGGTTCTTTTTTAATAAATAAATACATCACTATTAAGAGCGGAATAATTACTTTTATGTGTATGGACTTCGAAGGTGTTAATTATACATATATACAAATGCTATATAAAATATCTGTTCAGTTTTGTTTTATACAACCCCTTAATTAAATTAAAAAAAAAAACTCATTACAATCCATACTAATATTATAAATGTTAAAGTTTGTTTGTTTGTCTGTCCTTCTTTCACGTCAAAACAGAGTGATGGATTGGCGTGATTTTTTGTGTGGAGATAGTGTGGAGGGCTGGAGAGTGACATAGGTTACTCTTTACCGCGGGAGATTATCTCATTCCCACAGGAAAACACGTTATAATACAACCAAAAAAAAATGGGATCAGAATTACTTGAAACTTGGTGTTAATGCTCTTCTTTTTACTTGTTTTTAGTTTTAGCATTTTTCGAAATTCAGCCCAATCACCATATACCTGCAGTATTTTAGTTAAGAGTTGAGTATCTTGCAGATTGCAGGTGATGCTGCAGTATCAGGCCTAGGTTACCATATCATTGTAATGTTATAAATGTAACGGGATACCTAGTTTTGATTCGATTAGATAGATCTATAGAAGTTGTTCACATGGGTACTATTACCGTCTACACAAGAGCTGATAGTCTGCAAATGGCTGAATGGATTTTCTTGATTTATAGCTAAGAACACTCTCGATCAAATAAACTATCAAACAAAAGAAACTAATTTAAAATCTGTTCATCAGATTGGTCACTACGACGCCACAAACAGATACACAGAAACACAGATACATACATTAAACTTATAACTCCCCTCTTTATACGTTAAAAATAAAAAAAACACTTATTCTACAGACACTTATATTATATGTAAAATAAACTGTTTCAATGGAAGAAAATTAAATATTTTATACTAAAATAGATTTGCAAATAAATTACCATGCGATAAAAATAGTATCATGAAAATTGAAAATATATTTATAGAATTTACTAACCACATGAAATTTATTTGGCTATTGCGGTAGTCTGCGCTTTTGATGAGAGGAACTAATATATAATTTTGCTTCAATTATTTGACCTAATTCATAAAATTGTTAACTTATGAAAATATACTTATAAATGCGTAAAATTAACTCGATGGTGTTAAAAAATAAAAATAAAACGTAAATTTACCTAATTTTAATGCTCTTATAATTATAATATACCTACTAGCGACTCACCCTCGCTCCGCTCGGCTTTGTTCCTAGTTACATTTTAACGTTTAGTGTAGATTTCTCAGAGATGAGATATTTTCTCGCAGTAAAAAGTATCCTATATGTGGACCCGATAACCAGTTATCGTCATACCAAATTTCATCAAAATCTGTCTAGTGGTTTTCTCGTGATGCATTTCCAGACAGACATAGACAGACAAACAAAAATTCTAAAAATTATAGATTCTGCCTCTGGATCGATAATAATGACAATTTCTATAAGATTTTCTAAAAAAAATTTTATGTACAGATTCGACTCAGAATTTTTTATATGTTAATCTTTACTGAACCGATCAACAAGACCTGAAAAGCTAAAATTTTACAAGGTTCTACGTATAATAGGACAGTCGAATGAAGTCGGGTTAAGATACAAGTACTAAATAAATCTTAAACGATATTTCTAACCTTGATTTTCTTATTTTTCCTCTGAAATTATCCCATCGAGCAAAAATAATTTTATTTTACGGGTAATAGTCTAAAGCCGTGGCTTTAGTCATATCTACATATTTCAATCTACACATCTAAGTATGCTATGCACTATACAGTATACAGCCATGCTATTCCACTTCAAGAAGCTTAAACATCAATTTCCATATTTCTGACTTCAAAAATGGCATATAAAATTTCATGTCCTATTTAAGTTTTTAGAAAATCTCTTCATAATGCTCATCCTTGCTATAATATATTTATTAGGTAAATTATAATGGAATAATAGTAGAATTTACACATTTTTTTAAATTTATATTACTTATAAAATTTTTATTTCCACAATTTTTTGAATACCTTCTCGTATTTTTAAATTTAATAAACAACTTGATAGATTTTATAATTATTTTACTGTGTATATAAACAAAAGCAGAAAAAAGTAGATATAAATTACTTGTCTAAAATTTTACCGTGACGAAAACGAACCCGTGACCTATGGCCGAATACTATATTACCAAACAAATCTACTGGATCACAACGTCCGTCTAAAAAGAATAACTAAGAAACGACAACTTTTAAATAAAAAAGCATTACGGATGACGAGAAATAATTGGATTCAGACCGTTTCAACATCAGTAATAGAGATAAATTAAAATTCTGCACAATTTTCACGCTTTCCATAATAGCATCTTAAATCATTTCACTATTTATAAGCCGCAGCTTTGCCTAATTTGTGTGATTTAAAAAAAATAACATTGCAAAAAGGTGATTCGTCTTTATATAGAATACAACACGTTTGGCTCAGTTTGTAGTGACACTACTTATTGTGTCAGCGGTCGCGAGCTCGAGTCTCGCTGGAGGCAATAGTTTGTGTCATGAGCATGAATGTTTGTACTCCAGTCATGGGTTATATTTATAATATGTATGTATTTAAAGTTATATACATATGTGTAGTGTATCGACTATCTGGTATTAATAACACAAGCCTCGTAGCTTACCATGGAACTAGATGGCGCTGTGTCTCAACATATTTATGTATATTTTTTTAATATTTTGTCAAGAAATTATAGTTTATAAATGTTAACCAGTGTTTCAAAGAATTTGAAAGCTAAGAGCATTTTCGTATAATGTGGACAGAAGCTCTGATATTTCTTTAGAAAAATGTGTTTAAAAAGCTTTTAAGCACAAATCTACTGATATTATTTATTAAAAAAAGTCCAAGCTATCAAGTACACAGCTTAGCACAAGTAACTTATAAATTGTACAAGCTTACACATTGATAAAATACCCGGAATCGTTATAATTTATGAATATAAAATTCAATCTGAAGTTTTCACAAAATTTCAGAACAAAATTTTCCGGAGATGGCGAGAAGTAATTGGAATTGAAACGGCTTGTTTCAAAAACGAATAAACAATTTAAAACGTAACCAATAAATGTGAACAAGCTATTTGATTTTAAATTATAGCTATTTCTTTAAAATAGTATTGTTATATATTTTCCTTATGTTTTCAATTCAATTCAATTATTTGTATAGTGGCTTCAATGCATGCCAGTTAAGCACAAGTTATAAAGCCATTATTACGTTGAATATATTATGTTTTCCACTATGAATTTTCGTCGTGCTTCATCTGAACCAATTTGCGTCCACTTTACGAGATTCCAAACCCTTTTTTTTAACGTTGGGAAATGCATTTACGCATACCACTTGAATAAATACAGGTGGTTATGTAGGACTCACCGGCTAGAATAGCTATAACTACCCACTAAAACCCAACAGAACCTCCCTCCTCTTAATGGGGTGTCACAGGATCCCTTACGCACTCAATTACGACGTTTTGACGCCATGGTACCAAGCAAATCGCTCACCAAACTCTCTTGCTTCACTTCCAGCTGGATTTCCGAAAGCTAATAAGCCCCCCACTACGACACAGTGGACACACATCGAGTTTTAGGACCCCAGTGAATTTAACTAAGTCAAGTTAACTACCAAATTTTGTTACTATTATTAGAGGAGTTCAGGTTTGTTAAAATATAAAAAGCAAACTTACGGCACGATGTAACACCGATTTTCAAGAATATGTAGTCCCTTAAAATATAAGTAGATGATACATAAAGAAAAGAGAGATAGCATATGATACCCTTAACTGTATAATCTAAACTAACTTAGCTCTATTCTAAGAAAAAGTACATATTATAAGACCTGTTAGTTACTTAAAGCCGAGTATTTTCAAAACACAATTTAACTTGAGAGTACCATATAAAGAAAACGATGATGCAACAGCCTCAGAAACAAAGTTGTCATTGGCATTTCGCCCAAGTTCCTTCGCCACACCTTCACACAAAATGTTGTCATCCTACGTTATTTTCTTTACATTCATTTTAAAGTATAAGAAATAGGGACTGGCTTCATTCAGGTGTCATAATGACTCGAATCATCGTTTTATCTGCATTATATTTTCTGTTACAATTTTTCAATCAGGTATTTGTATTATGAAAACTATTATATAACTATTAAGCTTTACTTGCACTTTACTGATAAATTTGATACCGACAATAAAAATAAAATGACATTTTATTTTCTAACCAACGCCATTATAAATACTTAATGATCGAATTTAAGTTTTTCGGTCGAAAAATATCCTTTACTCAGATCAAGTTCGCTTGTCGTCAACCAACTCAGTGTAAAAATTTAGTCTTATGGCCAAGCAAAGTCGATGAAATTTGACAAACTGAGATAGCGGGTTTTAAGTCAGTAGCGCTTTGATTTAGCAAGCTCAGAGGCTAAAAAACTTTTTGCTACGCGAGAAAAAGGTAAAGAGTTGTCTTCAAATGGAGGAGTAGCAAAATAAACAAGAAGAAGTCATAAAGTCGAAGAGTTCGGTAAATGAATATACATATATAGCAGAAGGCAGCAGACTCCTCCAGATTACCAATTATTTTACCAAAAATAGTAGACATCCCAGTGCAAATGAACCGTAAAGATATAGCTAAAGCTCTCCATTCTCCGTCTCACGTACAAAAGGGTTAGGATTTAGGGCCCAAATTTACATGTACGAGGTATTCAAGCTTGTGAAGCATTTGTTGTAGAAATTTCAATGCATGAGTAGTATTTTACAAATAAATAAATGTTTACTAAAATAGCGCTCAGAGTATTCTACATACATACATATATCAAGTATCATCCTTACAGCTAACTATACTGATAATTTAAATAGGAATGTAATGTTGCTATATATGTACCTATCATATTTAAATAAGATGAAAGAAAATCCTATGTACACTATTACACTTAAAAATAAATATTTAAAATATGTATTATTTGAGGGTTTCTTTCATCTTTTCATTGATCAGACCATAATCCACCACGCTGGCCAAGTGCGGGCGGACTTCACATGTCTTTCGAAAACTTGCTAGGTTCTCTCAGACATGCAGGTTTCCTCACGAAGTTTTCCATCGCCGTAAGGCAAGTGGTAATCATGTTGGAAATAATTGAAAATAATAGAGATGCGAGACCCGGGATTTGAACCCGTCTTTCATGCATTTCTATTATTGTTAAATAAAACGGACACAAACTTAAAAATAAATTAAAGCTATTTATTCTATACTTAGGTGAAATTGTTTTTACAAACTTGCTTTGATTAAAATAGTAATCATGATAATCGATTGACAGTCAGCAAATATACCACGTACACACAAAATAATATTTCCCTATTCGAGTTTAGAATTTAAAAAGCATTATGGTTAAAAAACGTTTACTGTAAAAGATATTACGGCTGTATAATATGAATTCATTTTACGAGCTGGTTATTACAACAGAAAAATAAAAAGATCTACTCACATTGTTTAGGAGTAGTAACTTAAAACAAAAACGGTCAAGTGTGAATTGTTCTGGCACATTGAGCATTTAATACCACCATTTTGGTAACGTATTTACGAACTATCTTTTCCATGTGGCTTCGTTAGCGCCAAGTTTGATTTTAAACCGACTTCAAAAGGGAGGAGGTTCTCAATTCGACTGTATTTTCAACCGACTTCAAAAAGGAGGAGGTTCTCAATTCGACTGTATGTTTTTTTTTTTTTTTTTTATGTTTGTTACCTCAGAGCTCCGTCATTTATTAACCGATTTGGACAATTTTTGTTTTGTTTGAAAGGGTATACTTCCAGATTGGTCCCATTTAAATTTCAAAAAAAAATACCACCCCTAAGGGTGGAAAAACAACTAATGATGAATTTAACCTACTTCTAATTGTCATACTGACTTGAAACTTTGCAAGTATTTCTATTTCCGTTGATAGTACAGTGGTTCGGTGTTGTTGACCTGATCTGACGGCAAGGCCAGAAGGTGGATAGGTGGAACTCTTCAACGGCTAATAGCAGATACTTTGAGTTTGGGCTTATTTGGTTTGATTTGATAAGCCTAACACGTTAGAATCCTTACTTTGCTACTACTGTCTACACTAAAAAGGGAAAAATAAAAACTTTTTAACAAAAAAATAAAAACCGACTTCAAACAAAAGCACTAAAAAGTGAAAAATAACTGATTGGTAGTTTTCATTTACTATACATACCTAATCAAATATTTTCGAAGTCGGTGTGCTTTGCTTTGTATGGACTGGGACCGATTTCAGAAATATTTCATTAGGTATGTATTTAATAGGTAGGCTTTAATTACTTAGCCAAAGCACACCGACTTCGAAAATATTTGATTAGGTATGTATAGTAAATGAAAACTACCAATCACTTATTTTTCACTTTTTAGTGCTTTTTTTTGAAGTCGGTTTTTATTTTTTTGTTAAAAAGTTTTTATTTTTTATGTTTGTTACCTCAGAACTCCGTCATTTATTAACCGATTTGGACATTTTTTGTGTTGTTTGAAAGTGTATACTTTCAGATTGGTCCCATTTAAATTTCAAAAAAAAATACCACCCCTAAGGGTGGAAAAATAGCTAATGATGAATTTAACCTACTTCTAATTGTCATATTGACTTCAAACTTTGCAAGTGTTTCTATTTCCGTTGATAGTACAGTGGTTCGGTATTGTTGACCTGATCTGATGGCAAGGCCAGAAGGTGGATAGGTGGAACTCTTCAACGGTAATAGTAGATACTTTGAGTTTGGGCTTATTTTGTTTGATTTTACAAGCCTAACACGTTAGAATTCTTACTTTGCTACTACTGTCTACACTAAAAAGGGAAAAATAAAAACTTTTTAACAAAAAAATAAAAATCGACTTCAAACAAAAACACTAATAAAAACTTTTTAACAAACAAAATAAAAACCGACTTCAAACAAAAGCACTAAAAAGTAAAAAATAACTGTCGGTGTGCTATAGTCAATTAGCAGTAATTAGTGAATATTTGCATAATATGGATTGAAGCCACAAATACTGTTTTTTGTTATTTTAGAAGCTTAGTTGAGTTCCAATTATTGAACAAGACACTTCTACTTTGATCTGCGATTGTTAGAAATACTGCAAGATGGATCTGACCGAGGCTGAATCATCTCGAATTGTGACTTTGCTTGAAACTGGACAAAGTCAACGTCAAGTGGCTCAAGCTTTTTCTGTGAGCCGTTCTACGGTCCAGAGAGTGTACAAACGTTACATAGAGACTGGTGGCTTTGTACGACGACATGGTTCCGGCCGACGAAGAGCCACATCAGAGCGTGATGATCGATTTATTGTGTCATCAGCTCTAAGAAATCGTCATCGCACAGGGGTTGACGTTCGAAATCTCCCGAGAGAAGTGAGAGGTGTTAATGTTAGCAAGTGGACAGTAAGGCGCCGACTTAGAGCCGCTTCCCTGACACCACGCAAGTTCGCAACTGGCCCCAAACTCACCCCTGTACATCGAATTGCAAGATTACTTTTTGCCCGAGATCACGTGAATTGGAATTTGGAGCAGTGGAAAAAGGTTCTTATTACTGACGAAAGCAGAATGTGTTTGCATGATGCCAACGGCCGTAATTTAGTTTACCGGCGACCAGGTGAAAGATATGCACCATGCACTATGCGGGAAACAGTGTCATATGGAGGAGGCTCAGTTATGTTTTGGGCAGGATTCTGTTACGAAGCGAAAACCGAGCTTATATTCATATAAAATTGATCCCTTATAGCCGCTAGGTATATAACGGAGGTTTTAGAAGATCATGTGATGCCTTTTACTGGGTTCATTGGAGAAGATTTTCTGCTTCTACAAGATAATGCTCGCCCACACACTGCTACATCAGTAAGGCAGTATCTTCAAGAGGTCGGAGTGTCTACTATTGCCTGGCCAGCGCGAAGCCTTGACCTCAATCCGATAGAGCATGTATGGGACCATCTCAAAAGAAAAGTTAGAAGTCGCGTAGTAGTCCCGAGCAACATTCAAGAATTAAAAAGCGCCTTACTGGAAGAATGGGAGTCTATTACACAAGATTGTCTAAAAAAGTGTGTTAAATCTCTGAAAAACCAATTAAAAGCTGTAATTAAAAATAGAGGCGATAATACGCATTATTAAAAATCATAAAACCAATCGAAATCTTTTAATTTTCCCATTAATTTGCGGCTTACATTTTTATACCAAACTCGCGAAAAATCATTAAATTTGACTTTCCTCTATTTTCGAGCTATAATTTTTATTTAAATTATTCAACGATCATTGATTTAGGTACCTAGGGTATACAGCTACCCATATATAATAACAAAATTAATAAAAAAATATCATATCTTAAATTTGTCCATTTTCTCTAGGTGGCCCGATTTTTTTGCACGCCAGTGTAGATCAGTCACTCAATCACGGTTTCCTTACAGAAGATAAAATAGAATATTATAATAAGTATCGGTGAAACTTATAATATAAGTAGAATTCATACTTGGCCAGTTTTTATTATTATTTGTTTGACTTAAGCCAGTTTTTATTATTATTTGTTTGACTTAAGGCTACTATTATAATCACACCAAGTTTAAAATAATGTCCACTATCTATCTCCTCCCCTTACTCCCAAAATCCCGTGGAGCAATACTTTGGTACGACCATCCAATGACCAGGTAACAATTTGGTCACCTGATGGAATTATAAGTATTAACAGTTTACTGAACAAAAAAAAGAACATTAAAAACATGTTTTTCAATTATTTAGGTATTCAAAAAATTTTCCTACAAGAAAGAAACCAATTTAAGGTCCTATAAACTAAAAGTCTAATTTCTACTAATTCGACTTCTTCTCATCAGAATTCTGAACTAAAAACAGTTGATCTATAATAATAAGGCAAATATAAGATACTTCCAATATATTTACAACGTCGTATTTGTACGTGGTTTGTTTACAATAAAAATCCCTTGACTTTAACGACTTAAAGCTAAAATATATGAAAGCTTCATCCTTTGTGTTCAAAATCATTTTGTTTAAAATGTCGATTATTAGCGAAAATCTAGGAAAATTTTACCATAATCTTATACTTTATCACAACCGAAAAAACAGGTAAAACTGTTCTTAAGCACAAAATATGCCATAGGTAGAAAAATGGTAAAATGTGTAGCCAATATTTTCCCCTCGCACGTGATCAACCTTCCAATAAACTTATAAGATTATAGACTCTTTAGTGGATGCTGCGCCAGGTGGGTACGACAGGTGTAACCGGGTCAAATAGATTTAGGTATTCTATTCCAGCGAAATTTTTAAAATATTTCTAAAATCTTCGTCATTGTGACATTTTTAAATTAATTTGTTGATTTATTATTAAACTAGCACCTCACCCACGCTTCGCTCGGGTTCTTCCCTAGCATACTTCCCCATACAAACTTTCATCTCTATTTTTACCCGTTTAAGGGATTATTTCCGGGATAAAAAGTATCCTATGTCCTTTCCAGGGTCTCAAACTATCTTCTTACCAAATTTCATCTAAATCGGTTTAGTAGATCCAGAGATTGCCCCTTACAGCGTCACAAACTCACAATTCACCAACTCACAAACTCATAAACTTTACCTCTTTATAATATTATTAGTATTATTATAGATAGATTGACGTTGTATATGAAAAAACTATCTTATAAAAATATCACTCAATAGATTACGACACAGTCGCAGTCCTATACCTACGAATATGTCGTATTATCTCTTTAACCATTTGTCCAAATTATATGCGGTAAAAGGGAAAAGTCTTTTGTTTTAAACATTATTTACTTATTTTGATAGGAATTCTTATCAGAATAAGTAAAACCTATACTTATATTATTAAAAAACTACTTTTTGTTATTTTAATATAAAAGTTAGACATATGCTGTCGTTGACTTTTTTGTAGTCTCTACAACTTTTCTCTAGAACATAATCATATTTCTCTCATCGTCAAGGCAGCGTTCGTAAGAAACGTTTTCGTTCGACCATTTCTTCTCCGACTTAGTTTGTAAATCCGACTACCATGAAAAAGTCTTTTCATTCTTCGGGTTAATATATAGCCTATGACACTCAGAAATAACGTGGCTTTCTATTGGTAAAAGAATTTTCAAAATCGGTTCAGAGATTAACCCCTACAATATCACAAACTCACAATCTCACAAACTTTACCTCTTTATAATATTAGTATAGATTAGCGACTCACTTTCGCTCCAGTCGGGTTCGTTTCTAGTTACGTTTTAACGTTTAGTATATATTTCTTTGAGATGAGATATTTTCCCGCTGTTAAAAGTATCCTATCTGTTAACCCGAATAACCAGCTATTATCATACCAAACATCAAAATCTTTCCAATAGTTTTCTTGTGATGCTGTCACAGAAAGACAGACAAACAGACAAAAATTCTAAAAACTATAAACTTGGCCTCTGTATCGATAATAATGAATATTTCAATAAGATTTTTCAAAAAATATTTAATTTACAGATTTGACTCAGAATTTTAATATACCTATGTATAGATAGAAGATGTATAAATGTATATGAGTATCATTTTATAATGAATTATCGACTTAACCTCAGTCGTGTGCGTAACAGTATGTTATATGTTACGTAGTTTATCTGTGCACCTACTAAATTTCATGCAAATCCATACAGTCATTTCAGCGCGAGGGAGTAACAATTATACAAACATACAAACATTCGTATTTATAAGACTTTTCGTATTTACTTACTTTTTCGTATGTACAAAAATGTTTTTTAAGACTAATTGAATCTTTACTAATACAAGAGATGAAGAGCTTTATTTTTGTTCAAATTGTTTTTTTTTTTGGTTTAGCTTGTTTCTAAAAGAAGCAAGTTAAAATGCTTAAATATATATATTAGGCGGGCACAGTCACGGTCAAAAGCACGTGGAAAATATTTAGATTTTTTAACTTTGTTCGTTTCCTTTAATGCTTTGGCATTATAATGAAATGTTATGGCTAATCTCCTCAAAACCTGGGCCGACTATAACAGGACTTTACACGCACAGGATTTGTCCAAGCTGTTTTTCGTTTAGGAATAACAAAGAGTCCCGACGGGTAAAATAATTTCTGCAACTGAAGGTATTATTCAAATTTACTTTAAAAGTCATTTCATCTTTAGGAGCTTATTTTCCTTGATATTCATGTAGGGCTATCCTTAAGGATAGTCCTACATGAATATCTAATATAATATAATACTTTTATAAATGCTTTTTTATATATTTGTCGAACGAAGCGAGGATACGCCGCGAAAATATTGCAAAACATACACAAAAAACCTTTCGCCTTTTTTAATTACTTTCAAACTTTCCAACCTTTTTTAAGTCACTTAAAATGAATGGCTTTACCGATTTTAATGACGCTTAGCCTAACTTGTAGAGGATATACGCGAAAATTAAAACGGCAATTTATCCTCCTATGGAACTATAAGTGAATATAGGCTATATTAATTAACTAAATTGTTTAAGTAACTGTTTAAATGATACCCATTACATTAGGCAATTTCCCTCGCAGCTCGACAGTATCGGCCTACACGAGATAAATGAGTTGATAAATTAAGCAATATTGTAAAAGCCATGGGCAAGTCCTGCTTGGATTTACGGCTACCTACAACTAACTAGTTGATGATGTAGCACGTCTACTTAATTCGTATATACTGTACTGTCTATATCTATTCTTGAAATGACAGTTCTGCACTAAGAAATAATTGGGTTTTTGTTTGATTTAATTGCTCAAAAATTGCTTGCACGTCAGTTATTTAGGCGATTTTTTATCCCAGTACATCAATAAGTTTTTTATTCAGGTTATTCAATTGCCAAAACTATAATTCTAAAAAAATATTATTTATATTATTTTAAAAGATGTGCAGGATAAAGTTAGAGCCGGTGTGAAGCTGGGATCACTAGGTTAGAAAAATGAAGCGAATGTTAGCAATAGCATCAATGTAAAGGATGTGGGCAGTGTTATAGTTTGTGACTAATATAAACATACTTCAACAAACATATAAGGGACGTACCCTCGCTTCGCTCATCCTTCGGTACCTTTTGTATTTATAATATTACATACAAACGCACACACACACACACACACACACACACACACACACACACACACACACACACACACACAAACACATACATACAAACGCATGCAGTTAAAAGTATAAGTAGGCACCTATATAACATTATATATTATATATTAATTAAGTATATAAATAACATAGAATAATGCTTTGATTGAAAATATGCTGATGTATTCCAATTATTGGAAACTAGGGTTTAGGTTCCGGGACCTTTCGTGTCTTGAAGTCCCGGTATTTTTTGTAAATTTAGTTGTCTCGGGTCCAGTAGCTCTACTATACACAACGAACATGACGAATCGTTTAAAAAGTTTTAACGTTATTAATGTTAGAAATTAATTTAAATATGTTCAATAAATATAGATTTTTACTAAATTTGCCTATTTCATTAATACATCCCGTCAAATATTTGACGGGATGTATTAATCCATTCTAATTTAATTCTGAGAATTCTTGAACACCCGGGATGTCCCGGGACTTTGATCATGGGTAGTCTTGTGTCCGGAGACTTTGAAAACGTCCATAAATACAAAGGATACGAAAAAAGACAGAATCTTATATCTATATATATTATTTCTTCTCTATCATAAATGTTAAAATACTACGTTATTAATACATAGCAATTTTCCCTAATTTTTCGACTAAATCCACGAACTTGGATTTGTCATCAGTCTTTCATACCTGTTTGCGTTAGCTTTGCCAATTAAGCACTGATTTTAATTCATCTTTTCTTAATGAATAGGTCACAGGTCTTAATATATCAAAATATACCAATAAGCTTCAGTGCATTAACTATTTTTTTAACGTCTTTTCGAAAATCAATCGTAGACTATATTATTATATAGTAACATGAAAAAAAAACTAACAACTGGAAATGGTATCTAATTAAGAATTCTGCGTCAAAGTATGTTAAAAGAACATTAAACTGTTGGATAATATGAATTTTTCCCAGAGTCGTGGTACTTTAGTCACGTGATATAATCAAAGAAAAGCGGGGCAATGACATCGTTTACTAAAAAAAATTAACAACGAGCTGTTTAAAGGTTAAAAACATAAGAATATTTTATTAAATATACGAGTTAAAATTTTCATACAAAAAAGTAATTTTATGTACATAATATGACCATATAAATAACTAGTTAAAATCTGCCAGAACTAAAGATATTGTACACATTAAAAATATCTTTACATATAAAATGAATTCGCTTCCGCTGTCTGTTCGCTTAGATCTTTTCAACTACTCAACGGATTTTAATGCAGTTTTCAGCAATAGATAGAGTGATTCAAGAGGAAGGTTTATACGTATAATACATGCATATTATATTACAGAAAAGTCGAGAAATTTTAGGATTTGTATTTCATACTAACCGTTAAAACGTACCTAGGGACGAACCCGAGCGAAGCGATGGTGAGTCGCTAGTATTCCAATAAGTCTAAAATTATCCTTTTCTTACTGTCCGTTCGAAAATCTACCATGACCTATATTATATCGTAAAATAAAAAAATATATAAGGAAAATACGAAAAACAAAACACCTAAACAGTTTTCTTCAACATTAAAGACAATTTGAACGCACTTACGTAATCTTATCTTAGCATACTCACATGTTCGATGACAACAAAACCATATATTTAAACCAAACTGTCGAACCACCTTTATTTAACTCAATTTTTTACTGAAAAAAACACTTAATTGACAAATTATTAATACCGTTTGTTTTTTTAATTGTATTGAATTGACGTTTTATTTATTATTTTGAATTATTTGATTTTATTGCCAGCCAGGGTCGTATTGTTTTTGGTAAATATTTTATGGGGTTGGAAAGCGTGCGGCCCGGCTGGTTACTGCCGGCTATGTAGAGTGTACATACAGACTAAGAAATGCGCGCGCATTCCAAAACGTTTGAACCTGCGCTACTTTTATTACGTAGGTGTACGCTTTAAGCATGGGGTGCGTTGGGACTGTTTTGTTAACATTAACTTCAACTTTGTTAATTAATCGGTTATGAAATTACTGACAGATTACTTAGTCAAATTACGGATTTTAACATCTAAAATAAATAGCAATAAATATTGTAAATTTTCATATAAAAATTAGGATTTATTTGTATATTAGTATCTCCTTTACGCTTTATGCTGATTGGTCTGTTTCTTTCATTCAGAAAATAGCCGTGTTACTTGAAGAAGGATGATCAAAATGCATGGCAAGCAGCTCTAAGGGAGACCTTTGTGGATACGCAATACAATCTTAATACTGGTGTCAAATAATTATTAATGTTATAGGTATTTAGGCCTAAAAACTTAATTTATATTCATTTTACCTAATAGTTCATTTTCATACCCACGTTACATAAGATTAAGTAAAAACTATTATTATTAATATTTTCTTCATTTTTATCCCTCATTTCTGTACACCGATACTTTTACGTGCTTTCCTAAACACGAATTTACTTCACTAAATAATAGAATAATTCTATAATATTAAATGAGTAATTCTTGTATACATAGATATAAAATTATTTTGTATATCTCGGAAACGGCTCTAACGATTTTGATCAAATTTTGTATTTAGATAAGGTTTTGCTTTTACGTTTATGTCTTATATGTCTTTTTTACCCGAAAAACGCCGAGTAAAGTGTGGTCACCCAGGTATTAAATTCTATAATGACGTAATTGTGTACAAGTGATATATAACGAATTCCCAATCCCCTGCGCTCGTTTACACGGTATTGCAGGAGTCAGTGTCTTGTACCAAGTTATGTCCTAATGTTGTGAACAGGCATCAAAGTTTGAATGTTTTTATAGGAGAGACAATTATAAGATGATTAAGGATATCATATGTAGAGTAGAAACTCGATTATCCGGACTAAGTTGATGGTAGACATTCGGATAATCGAAAATCCGGATAATCGAATGTATGAAAAAAAGTATTTTCGAACATATTACGTAATACCTAATGTTGGTGTTTAATTAAAATCAAATAAAGACAAATCAACATTTATTTTATCTTTAAACGATAACATAACTCTTTTACGCTTCGACATTTTTAAGCACAAACGTGACAAGTAACGATTAGTAACTATAACTTAAACAAAAACGCGGCGATAGTGAACGCGCAGGCGCAGGGCGAGGGTGGGTACGTCGCCATGGGTAGTCCGGATAATCGCGAATCCGTATAACAGAGGGCCGGATCATCGAGTCTCTACTGTACAGGTAAATAAAGTTGAAGTGTCTGTTTGTAATGTCAAAATAACAGCTTTTTACTAAATGCATATGAAACTATATACAACACTCATAAAAAAAACAATTTTTAAAATGTTTGTCTGTCTGTTTGTTTGATAGAATACGCCATCCACAACCAATGATCAAAACTCAATATTACAAACGTAGTTCTCGGTGGTTTCAACCGATTCACTCCATTCATTTTAGGATTTACAATTATGTTTTTAAATAAAATCTTAGTTCAATCGCACATTAGTTTTGTGTTTACACACACTTATTATATACAGCCATTTATTCACTGACACACTCACATACATCCATCTCACATCATCCATCCGGTTAAAATGAACCGACTTCCAAAAAGGAGGAGGTTCTCAATTCGTTTTGTTTTTAAGTATGTTCACCGATTACTCGAAGACGCCTGAACCGATTTGGAAATATATTTTTTTGTTTCTAAGTGTATACTTCCCAGGTGGTCTCATATAAATTTTATCGAAATCGGCCGAGAAGTTTTAAAAAAAATCTACAATAAATATGTATAAATGTATGTATTTATGTATGTATGTATGTATGTATGTATGTATGTATGTATGTATGTATGTATGTATGTATGTATGTATGTATGTATGTATGTATGTATGTATGTATGTATGTATGTATGTATGTATGTATGTATGTATGTATGTATGTATGTATGTATGTATGTATGTATGTATGTATGTATGTATGTATGTATGTATGTATGTATGTATGTATGTATGTATGTATGTATGTGTATGTATGTATGTTGTCCAATGTTCTGCATTGGAGGAAGTCCCATACTTCAAATACTTAGGCAGCAGACTAAAGCACGACAACACACTAGAATCAGAAATACCAGCCCGAATAGCAGGTACTGCAGCGGCCTTTGGCAAACTTAAATCCCGTGTCTGGAATTCACACGACCTCAAATTGCAAACTAAAATATTAGTGTACAAAGCGATTGTCCTGCCTACATTATTGTACGCTTCAGAGACTTGGTGCTGCTATAAAGCAGATATCAAGAAGTTAGACACATTTCACCTCAAATGTCTAAGATCCATATTGCGCATTAAGTGGCAGGACCGAATTTCAAACACCGAGGTATTACGTCGTACAGATATGTCTGGAATTGAAGCTCTCGTAATGAAAAGTCAACTGAGATGGAGCGGTCACGTCCTACGCATGCCCGATAGCAGACTACCGAAGGCAGTCTTCTATTCTGAGCTTTCAAACGGAAAACGAAAACAAGGCGGGCAATACCTTCGCTATAAAGACGTGCTCAAACGCAACCTTGTGGCTTGTCATATACCAACTGAGAGTTGGCAGAGTCTGGCACGTCAGAGACCGGAATGGCGTCGAACCATTCACAAAAGTGTCGACCGTTTTGAATCTGCGCGTCTAGAAGACCTTGATGCGAAACGCCAAGTACGGAAGACTAGGCCAAAACCCTCCTACTCTTACACATACGATTCAGCTGGCCAACTATACTGTGCACCTTGCAACCGAGTCTTCAAAACTAAATTCGGTTTCGCTAGCCATATTAGAGCCCACCAGCGTAATTTATAGGAGTCGCCGTCACCGGATACGGTGTGGACGACACATGCAATGTATGTATGTATGTATGTATAATAATAAAATAAAAAAAATAAAAATAGTTTTTATTTCTTAATCATTTTTACATTTTGTGTTCGAGTCTTCCCAGTAAGTAATCCGAGGATACTTTTGTTGGGAATGGCCCGCTTTTTCCAAGTTAAAACTCTATGATATATATATATATATATATATATATATATATATATATATATATATATATATATATAGGATAGTTACATGATTTAAGTTATTTAAAGCAAAGAAAATTATATAAAATTACAATATTAACAACTGAAGGTTGTTATTGCCTGTAATTTTAATTTATAATGTTAGGGAAATTACTATTTTAAACGGTAAGTACATGTGAGTAGATCACCTAGATATAAACAAAGTCTTCGTAAGCTAGTTTTCAATAACAGTTTCATTCGATTTAACATCAAGATGAACTAATCGATATTAATAATACAAATATATTTATATATATGTATATATATATATATATATATATATATATATATAGGTAATATATTATTTTATTTTAGCTATGTAAATTATAAATGAAATTAAGTAAGTACAGATTAAGTGTGTGTGTATGAGTGTGTGTGTGTATGTGTGTGTGTGGGTGTAAGCTTGAGTGAGTTTGTGTGAGAGTGAATATGAGTGTAGATATGCCTGTATGCCCTACGGAAGCATGAGCTCCTTGGGATCGGATCTACGAGTCCACATATAGGTATGTATCTGTCTGTTACCGCATCACAGAAAAACCACTGGAGGGGTTTTGATGAAATTTGGTATGGTGATAGCTGGTTATCCGGGTCAACATATAGGATACTTTTTACCGCGGGAAAACATCTCATTTTTGAGAAAAAATATAAAAACTGCAATGTAAGAGTATACTAATATGTAAAACTTAAGATTTTAGTTTTTGGTCATCTGAACGCGGGCAAAGCCGCGGGCAATGCTAGTAAATATATAAATATTGATGTTTACTTAAAAAAAAGTTTATTAACTTAAATCAATCTATTAAAATACGTCTATTTTTCCGCCTATATATGTTATCCAATTAATGATGTTTGATGTAAAATAATAATTAGTAATAATTATGATATATAATGTTATCATAATATTATGTAAATTAATAGGTTTAATATGAGTGATCGAGCTTGAAGCTTTAAAGTACTTTCACCTAAATCCGACTATTTCCTCGTAACTCGCCTAAATTAAGTTAACCAGCTAAAATTTTATGGCTTATTTGCTTGTATGAACCTATTAAGATAATATACATTAATACATATATTTATAAAATATTTTGAAAAATATCTTTATTTATTTAAATTATGTAAAAAATATTTTTACTTAGAATAAGAAAAATATAAAATTTGCCGTCGCTTTTTTATTCTGTGCCTTGAAAATAAATATTTTTGATAGGCTTCAAAAACAAGTAAAAATTTAATAAGAATGTATTATTTTTTATATGTTTGTAACGTGATATCGTTAAACGTTTAGTGGAACAATTTTCATGTTTTTTTTTGTTTAGGTAGGTTATATTATTAAACCTTAATTTATATAAAATTTAATTTTATTATAATTTATTTATCCAATTTATTTTTAATAATATACCCCTCAACTCATATAATCTCATATAATCGTAAGTATGAGAGTCGAGTGCGCCTCGCCCAAGTCTCACACCTTGCCCTACTCGCACGATTGTTCAACCAAGACTCCTTCGTCGAACGACTGTATGAATTAATAAACTATGTTAATAGTATCGTATTATTTTTAATTTAAATGTCATTATAATAATATTATTATATTAATATGTCATATATTATATTACATTTGAATTGAGACTTCAAAGACTTTGAGCTATGATCTTTTAAAGAAATCTGGTAGTGAAATGATGATGACGAAAAGCTATCAAAATGTTATGTTAAGATTATCTTATATTATATACTTACATCAGTTTTATGACTTCTTATTTTAACTGTGTATAAAATATTTAAGATGATACGTACCTGAAAATAAAGATAAATGATTAATATAATTTAATTAATATATTTATTTTAAATAGGTATATAAATTATAATATATTTTAAATTAATATAATTAATATAATTTGACGACACGTTTGGCTCAGTTTGTAGTGGCCCTACTTGTTGTGCCAACGGTCGTGGGTTGGAGTCCCGCTGGGGGCATTCCTTTGTGTGATGAGCACGAATGTTTGTACTCCAGTCATAGGTGTTTATATTAAAAAAATATTGAAAGTTATATATGTATATGTATCAACTATCTGGTATCCATAACACAGGCCTCGTTCGTGGCTTTACCATGGAACTAGATGGTGCTGTTCCAACATATTTATTATTTATTTATTATATTTATTATAATATTTTATACTAATTAGTTAGACTAGTTTAGTTTGATGAGATAAATATCTTTTCTATTTCCTTTCTATTCGGAAAAAGAACTCTTGCCACTTTCTGCTGAATTTATGAAAATTTTATATGTAAATGTTTTATATGATAGATACAAATGTTTTGAAATGAAAACCTATACAAATTGTATATCTATACATAGAATAAAATTCTAACTGAATCGATCTGTACATTAAATATTTTTTGGAAAATCTTATTAAAATAGTCATGATTATCGATACAGAGACCGAATCTACAGTTTTTAGAGTTTTTGTCTGTCTATCTATGTATCTGGGAACGCATCACGAGAAAACAAACTGGACAGATTTTGATGAAATTTGCTATAAGAAAACTATGCTAAACGGAACGAGGGTGAGTCGCTTGTTAAATACTTAATAATTTTCCAGAAAGGAAATTGAAACTAAAGACCAAACCCGGATCCGCAGTCGAATTTCCTGTTGATCCTCATAATTGATTATTTTTAAAATAAATAAGAAATATTCTTGTTTATTATAGAATTATAGATTTTATAATAAACTAAAAAGATAAGTTTTTCTAGTAAATGTTAAAGTAGCGCCATCTACCAGTCACTTGAAATATTTTTAAGCTGGAGCAGCTCTAGCTTTCCAAGCTTATTCGTGTTACAACCAGCGAGCTTTACTATGATCCCAATAGGTGGCGCTTGTTATAATGTAAAAGTGGCAAAAATTTGAACAAACATATTGCCATAAATTTCTTATATTACTAGCTGTTCCTGCTTGAATTTTGATAATACCAACTTTAAAAGATCCTAAAAATTCCTTAGAAATTGGGATTCTGAAAATAATATTATTGCTAATCTTCAATTAAAATTAAAAAAATAACATTCTCTCAAAGCTACGTTAAATACATACCTATATCATCGTCAACATTTTCATTTCTTTTTTGTGTGGAGATAGTTGGAGGGCTGGAGAGTGACATAGGCTACTTACTATATACCGCGGGAGATTATCTCATTCCCATGGGGAAATACGTTATAATGCAACCCAAAAAATATTTATGATCAGAATTACTTGAAACTTGGTATCTATGCTCTTCAATACAATTAAATGAATACGTGTTTTAGCATTTTTCAAAATTCATCACATAAGGGGTTAAAGTAGGGGATGAAAGTTTGTATGAAACCTACCTATAAACTAACTTACCTTTAAACTAATAAATAAAACAATACGTATATCAGATTTTAAGCGCGAGCGAAGCCGCGGGTTCTGCTAGTTTATTATAAATAGAAGGTTGAAGTACTAAAAACATTTTTATAAATTACAAAAAAGTCAGAACGAATTTTTAGCGATGAGACAGTAACTTAATCACAGATCCAAGGCCATGTCACTCCAGCATCTTTATCAAGAATTGTAATCCTTGTAGCTGTACCAGGGCAATTTTTCCTTCAAAAGGTGCCTATTATTTTTTTCATTACTGTTTAAAAGGGTATCTTGACACCTTGTAATTTGTTTGTTTCTTGACCGATTTAAAAAAAAGGTAAAACACAATTGGGTAATACACAGTTAATTAAACTTAATTATTTATGTATACATAATTATTATTTATTGTCAATATAATATTGTACTACAATTAATGCGAATATTTGAACAAAGTGTTACTGTTAAAATGTATGTACTGTACTGTAATGTATGTACCGTGGATTTTATTGATTTAAAGCTAAGGACACTCCGTCAAGTCAACTTTCAAAGAAAAATAATAAATTTAAATCGACTCATCCGTTTGGGCGCTACGATGCCACAGACAGATACATAGATACACATGTAAAACTTATAACACCCCTCTTATTGCACGGCGGTTAAAAATGAAATATTACATCCTAATAAAATTAAACTGGCGAAGTTAGGAAGTATTGACATAGAAAGCGCCATTAATATAGGTATATTGCAAAGCCTGCGTCCTTCCCCTAGTAATCCCTTCGGATTTCTGTTCTTTGTAATTTCCCGGTATGCGTGTAATCTGGTTTTTATTAACGATAGCATAGATACAGATTCATTTTCTCTTATCATTCTTTCTCACTTAGTTCGTCGTTATACCCTAACAGAATAATTATAAAATATTGCATATTGATCGATTAAAATATATAATATACTAGCGATTCACCCTCGCTTCGCTCGGGTTCATGCCTAGATACATTTTAACGGTTAGTATGGAATAGATAGACTTTATATTATACTAGCATTGCTCGCGGCCCTGCCCGCGTCCAGGTGACCAAAAACCAAATTCTTAGGTTTTACATATTTGTATACACTTACAATGCAGTTTTTGTATTTTTTCTCAGAAATGAGATATTTTCTTGCGGTAAAAAGTAGCCTATATGTTGACCCGGATAACCAACTATCATCATACCAAATTTCATCAAAATCTGTCCAGTGGTTTTCTCGTGATGCGGTAACAGACAGACAGACAGACAGACAGACAGACAGACAGACAGACAGACAGACAGACAGACAGACAGACAGACAGACAGACAGACAGACAGACAGACAGACAAAAATTCTAAAAACTATAGATTCGGACTCTGTATCGATGATAATGTCTATTTCAATTAGATTTTCCAATAAATATTTAATGTACAGCTTGGTTACAATTTTATTATATGTATAGACTAGCGACTCACCCTTGCTCGTCTCAGGTTCTTCCCTACTTACGTTTTAACGTTTAGTATAGATTTCTCAGAGATGAAAATAAAAAAAAAGTATTCTATATGTTGACCCGGATAATCAGCCATCAACAAAATCCCTCCACTGTTTTTTCCATGCGGTCACAGACAGACAGACAGACAGACAAAAATTTTAAACACTATAGATTCGGCCTCTGTATCGATAATGATGTCTATTTCAATAAGATTTTCTAAAAAATATTTAATGTAGAGATTCTGCTTAGTTAGAATTTTATTATATGTATAGATTATGGTTATAATAAGTACATACAATATACATACATACATCCTATCATAAAGTACAATATTTTATATTTCATATATTATTTTCCATTAATATCAAGTAATTGAAAGACTTTAAAAAACGACCAGCTAATGTAACAAGTAAAAATGTTCGAGCGATGCAATAACATAAATTTTAATAGCCAACCAAGATACGAGAAAATTGTATCGCTTACAACTCCTCGCCCTGCAATGTTCTACCATAATATCTTATTTATAATTTCGTGACTTCCTTTATACACAAACCTATTTTAAAGTTGGAAAATGCATTTTCATATACCACCTGGATACTTGCAAGTGGTAATGTGGTTAGAAAAACCAGTACTTTCCCCGTGTTAATTGGACGTCGCAGGATCACTTTACGCACTCAATCACAAGGCCACGACGGCACAGGTGATACAAGCCACAATAACTAAGCCCCCCCCTCTCCCCCCCCCCTCCCCCCGATTCATTTTGCTATCAGAAGAGAACCAGGAACAACCGGAAGGTGGACAGTCACCCAGTGCGTTTCTTGGTTTCACCCTAATGAGCCCTGAACCTACACCTTATAAACATGTGAACACATATCGGGGAGATTAGGCTATAATCTACCACAGCTATTGTATAAAAGAAAGATGCTTAAAAAAATGGAGCGTTTACTTAATAATATAATGGATTGAAATTGTGAAATATAGCAAACTCTATCATTATCTTAAAGGGATATTAATAACTTATATAATAAATAAATACATGTAATAAAAGTTTAACTCCGTCGAATCTGTACATTAAATATTTTTTTAGAAAATCTTGTTTTATTTATCCTTTTACTTCGGGAAAATATCTCATCTCCGAGAAATCTATACTAACCGGTAAAACATGCCTACATAACATATAATATAATAATAATATGAATAAGTATGGTAAGCCATAGACAGGCAGCAATATATATATATATAATATATATATATATATATATATATATATATATATATATATATATTCTCTAAAAGTAAACATTTTTATTATGTATTTAGCAAACAAACAGTACCAAACAGTATGAGCTTAAATAATGTAAGTATCATCTTATAATAGGCGTTATTGTGAATAGAGGTGTGCTAAACACATACAGGCTAGTTATAAAAACAAAAAACCTTGTAATTACGATAACATTGAATGTATTTAAAGTTATATATCGTCGTTGAAGTTCTAACACCACGTAAGTCATTTTTTGGCGGTTTTGACATTTTGATGCCATTCGCTAGAGAATCGGAACACGCATCGTTTGAGCCAATCAGAAAAAAGTATTGGCCAATAGAAACTCGTGAAATGAAGAAAGTGTAACTACACGGGATCTACCAAATGGCCGTTATATTTGGAAACAGTACGTAAGTCACTTTGTGCCATAGTGTGTTATGTACTGCACGGTTGCTCCTGACGATTAGAGGAAAAAAGGTAAGAAAATATTACTGTGTTATTAAAATCTGTGCATTTTTTATTTTTAAGATATTTTTAGTATTTATATTTGATGTTTTTATATTGTTATAAGCTTAATTTAGTTAGTTAATGCTATTGAAAGTTTGGGTACTGACTTACGTTGTGTTGCTCTAAGGTTCGAAGTTACGTGGTGTTTTAATGTAACGGTTTTATGGTTTACCTAACGATCATATTTTAATTTTTAAGTTAAATAGTAAATTATTGACCAACATAAAAATTTTTGATAGTAATGTAGATGTTTTTTAGGCAGTGAAAGTATATTTATTCATTTAACAGGTATTATAATTGTTTTTGTTTCATTTTCAGAAAAAAGAATCAAAATGAGCAGTGACGAAGATGAAACTATACTTGAACTCTGCAAAGAATTAAAGATAGAAATACCCCCAAAAAAACCAAAATCACTTACCCACAATTCTATACACCCAATTTCAAACCTTGAAAATCTAGACCTTAATAATTTACCTAATATATTAATATTAGATAATAATGAAAATACAATAGCTTCTGATTTAGTTGCACAGACTTCACAGCAAATTTTAGCACACGATAATTTAAATATAACTACTGAAAATGTAATTACTACATTAGAAGAAGTTGATCAGTCTGCATTGATAATAACAGAAGAAGTAATAGAAACATCTATGATACAAGAACCAGAAGAAATGCTTGAAAAACAAACACGAGTAGTATCTTTAGAAGAAATGAGCTCCGAGAACGTACCTGATCTAACAACTGTAACGGATGGATTAATTGATAATGAACAGAATTTAATTCAAGATGTTGATAATGTAGAAGTTAATGAAAACGAAAAATCAACTAACAACGAATATTTTGGAGATCTTAATTCTAAGCGTAAAAGAAAATCTAAAGGTCAAGTAAAGTCGGATAACAAAAGGGAGTGGACCAAAAATAAATGCAAAAACTAAGATTAGAGGGAGAGTCGTACATGGGATATCGGCGAGATAGCAAGCAAGAGAAGTTTCAAGTATTACATGATGTTATGCGGCCTGCGCGTGAAATAGGACCTCGTTGCTTTTCTGAGTTTTGTAAGAAATCCAAACTTCGTGGATGTAACAACATAGCAGAGACAGAGAGACAAGAAATTTTTATTATTTTTTGGAAACAAATGGACTGGTCTCAGAGGCAGCAGTATGTTGTTTCTAATGTTGAATGTGGAAATAGAAAACAAATAAAGAAGATAGATTCTGCTTCAAGACGAAATTTGAGCAAGCAATATTTTTTAAACACTGAGTCTCAAGGCCGTGTTCAAGTATGTATGAAAACGTTTTTAAGCACTCTAGGTATTACAGAAAATTCTGTGCGTTATTGGATTGAACATTCTGAAAAAGGCATGACAAGAAAACATGGAGGGACACGTCCACTTCAGGAGAAAAGATCAAAAGACTGCATGATCTCTCTAAATAAGTTTTTTGATGATTTACCCAAAATGCCATCCCACTATTGTCGGGCGTCAAGTACAAAACTTTATTTAGAACCAGTTGTACAGAGCAAATTGAAACTTTATAAGTTATACTGTGAGAAATGTAACGAACAGCAGGAAAAACCCGCCTCTCGATGGTTGTTCGATCAAACCTTCAATAAAAAGAATTTAAGCCTATTTTCTCCTAAGAAAGACCAATGTGATTTGTGTTGTTCTCATAATGTAGGGAATATCAGTGAAGCCAACTATCGTGAACATATATTAAAAAAGGATAGAGCTCGACAGGAAAAAGCTCAAGATAAAATAAGAGCAACGAATAAAGAAGTGCATGTCCTAAACTTGAAGCCAGTGCAATATATTATAAGACAAAATTATGTGTACACAACTTCACCATCTACAATCTTGAAAACAAAGACGTTCACTGTTATTGGTTCGATGAGTGTACTGCAGGCCTGGTGGCTTCTGTGTATACTACCTGCATAATAGACTGTTTGAAAAAAACACTGTCTAAGAAGCTGCTACCTATAATTCTGTATTCCGATGGTTGCACAGCACAAAATCGTAATGCTGTTTTATCCAATGCATTGCTTGAATTAGCTATGGACTATAACATTCAGATCGAACAAAAAATCCTAGAAAAGGGTCATACTCAGATGGAGGTAGATTCTTGTCATAGTGCAATAGAATGTCAAATTAAACACAGAGACATCTACCTGCCTTCGCAGTACGCTTCAATTTCAAAGGAAGCTCGTACTTCGCAACCCTACAATGTACATTTTCTAAATTATGACTTTTTCATTGACTTTTCAAGATGTCTCATGTATGATTCGATTCGACCAGGCAGAGTAGCTAATGACCCAGTAGTTACAGATATCAGAGCACTACTTTATGAACCTGAAGGGCTTATAAAATATAAACTAAGATATGATGACGACTATGTATTGTTACCCAAAAGACCTAAACCAAGAAGCAATCTGCCAAAACCAAAGTTGTACCAAAGTAGGATACCAATTTCTCAGATTAAATATAATCACTTACAAGAGTTAAAACGTGTCATACCCAGTGATTGCCACAGCTATTACGATAGTTTGCCACATAAGTAAGACTGCTATTATTAGGTTAATGAGAAGTTTTTGAGTTATTTTTTTTTTAAATATTTGTAATGTCTTTGAGACTGTTTATTTTTAAGAAGTTTTCGATTTTTATTTTGTTTATTATAATACTTTAAAGGTTTAATAAGACTGTTACATTATAATGATTATATCAGTATTATTATGTAAGAATTTATTTGATTAAGTCAATTAATAGAGATGTCCTCAAGTACAAAGTAAATTTATGAATAATAATAATAAAAGTGCAATTACACTTAAAAGCCTTGTTCAGGGTATATTTTCAAACACTTAAATAATAGGTATATTGTTTAATAATTAAAGAAAATATATTAATTTACATAACATTTTTGTTTTTTAATTCCTAGAAAATGACGTATGTCATGTCAATTTGTGAAATTAAAGTGACAACACAACGTATGTCATTACCTATGGGTTAATAACTGACTTTTTATAAAAAATACTTTTTCGATATTAAATATAACTATAATTAAGTATACACAAACAATAAATTTGTATATTTATAGTATTTATACAAAAATATGCAGTTTTTTCACTCTCCTGAAAAGTTGCTATTTTTGACTTACGTGGTATTAGAACTTCAACGACGATATGTGTTAATATAGCTTTAGGACAGGAATTTTTGAAAATTTATCATAAATTAAAAAAAAATTTAGAGCTCCTTTCATATATAAAGAACTGTTACGCAAAATGGCATGCTACTAAACCTGTGATTTAAGAGCGTTTTCTGCCATTGAGTCAGTTTAATATTCAGTAGTACAAAAGTCTTTAACTGATGATAAGAGTGTAAGAGTCCATTGGCTAACACGTACCTTTGCAGATCGTTAGACCCTGGATTCGAATCTTGGGTGGGGTAAAAATAGTTTCTAGGTTCTTCTATCACGAAATATGCAATAGCAGCCCAGAGTAGGTAAAAACACCTTTGAATTATTAGATTGTTGAATCATGAGATGAGTTACCATAAGAAAAATAGAAAAAGTTACCAAAGAATATGCGAGGTTATAGTATGGATTTGAGTCTTAAGTCGTTAGTTGACAACACTATCTATAGTTTCATATTCGTAATATGTATAAGTTTTTGTATTATAAGTTTGCATATATAGAGATCACCGCCATTAACAGGAAACATCTATCAAACATTTAACGTGCTCGAGGATGGTTTTAAAATTATTTAAACTTCAAAGAAGAACTTTGTAACTTCATCTTTGTTAGGCGGAGAAGTTAATCTTATGCTTAATAATTAGTTTCGCCCGTTTAACTTTTTAAGTTTAACTTTTGAATTAAATTCTTATAGAACTTTCATAAAATTGGTAAAATACACTTCCTAATTTTAAGTATATTTTCAGTAAAAGCTCAGACGATATTTATCACAGTGTTCATTACGGCACATATTATAATATACTAGCAGAACCCGCGGCTTCGCTCACGCTAAAATTACCAAAAATCTATAAAAAGTTAGTTTCATGCAAACTTTCATCCTCTATTTTATCCCCTTATAGGATGTATTTCGAAAAATGCTTAAACACGTATTTAATCAATTTTATTGAAAAGCATTAATACCAAGTTAAGAAATAGTCTATGTCACTCTCCAGCCCTCCACCTATCTCCACACAAAAATCACGCCAATTTGTCACACCATTTTGACGTGAAAGAAGGACAAACAAACAAACAAACAAACAAACAAACAAACAAACAAATAAACAAACAAACAAACAAACAAACAAACAAACAAACAAACAAACAAACAAACAAACAAACAAACAAACAAACAAACAAACAAACAAACAAACAAACAAACAAACAAACAAACAAACAAACACACTTTCACATTCATAATATTAGTATGGATTTTGTACTAGTAACGTACCCTCATTTCGTTTGGGTGCGTCCAAACTACAAAGTTATTGTTTTCTCGTTGAAATGAGAGATTTTCCTGGTGGTAAAGGGTATCTTGTATTCTGTAGTAAAATGTGACCCGAGTAATTATAATCTATTGCCACATAAAAGTTAGTTAAAACCCATTCGAAGAAATTTTTTGTGTGAAAAATAAACAGGTAAACAGATAGATATACGGACAAACTGACAAAAATTTCAACAACTGTGGTTTTAGGTCTATATTCTGTACACATATATATGTACGTAATAATCATTGTTTTTAAAATATACTTCCTTTATAGAAATCGCTTTGTTATTATTTTATTATAATGTATAGGTAAAACTTTTGAATAAAGTTAATAAATGAGATTTTAATCGACTTCAAATAAGGAGGAGTTTTCAGTCATACATTTTCAGTCGCTTTTTTTTAAATATAAACTTAAAAAAAAAATACCGACTTGGATATACTATCTGTCTGTTCATGCTCACATGCTAAATGGAAATCAAGTTATGTGCTTTAAAACTAAATAACACTTTTGCATTTTAAGCTATAAACAATGTCTAATTAAAAATGTCAAATAAAACAAAATATATTTTAGTTATCAATGTACAGTATTTCCTTTACCAACTGGAAGTAGGAAGTAAGGACCTCATCGTATATTAAAGTCTACCCCTGACGAGATAAGAAGACCCATATTAGAAGAATGCTTCAATTTATATTACATTCATTCTTATCCGTTGGTAATCACAAAGGATTATCGTTACACATGTAATTTGAGTGCACGTAGGTAATCTTGTTTCTATTACTGAGAAGATTTCACGTGACCTGAATTGTTCATATTTCAACGTATATTATGCCATCATAAAAGCTTACAACAGAAAATATGAAGATTTTCAAGTAACAACTAAGATGTAAGAAGTCTTAGTAGAAAAACATATATGAATCCCGAAGTTCATTTAATTTGGACTTAAGCTTGTTTGTATTAACTCAGTAAAGTTTAAGTTTTAAGTCAAATACGTTTGAGTAACAATCAGTCTATAATATCAATCTGATTAGTCACTTCACTTTTTTATCTTTACATTTAATAAAATTCTGACTAGAATCTGTACATTGAATATTTTTTGGAAAATCTTATTAAAATAGTCAATATTATCGACACAAAGGCTAAATGTATAGTTTTTAGAATTTTTATTTGTTAGTCTGTCTGTCTGGGAACGCATCACGAGAAAACCACTGAACAGATTTTGATGAAATTTAATATGACGATAGCTGATTATTTGGATCAACATATAGGATACTTTTTATTACGGGAAAGTATATTTACTAAACTTTTAAACATAACGGGGTACGAACCCGAGCAATGCTGAGTCGCTATTATAGTATAAAATCATTTATAAAAAGTAAACTTCAAAATCTCAGTAAAAATGCCTTCCGAGCCGGTGTTTTGTATTTTATTAATATTAGATTCCTTACAGACTAACATACTGACATTTAATTTAAACTTAAAATTTACAATTGACGATTCAAAAGTGCTTGTAAGAGTCTATTTAAGTGTATTTTTCTCCTCCATTCGACGTGACATTAGCGAAATAATTTGTACTTAACTGGCACGCATAAAGCCATTAAATAAAGAATTGAATGTAGTTTGATTTGATTAAAAACCACTTTTAATGTAATTGATTAACCAATAAGAGGATTTTTTTTCCAACTAGACTGGTGTTTCCAGAGATTGGCTTTAGGCGTTTAATAAAACAAACTGAGGCGAATTGATATCAAATGTTAATAACAGCTTATGTAAACATAATTAAAAGTCCATATTGTTTGATACACTTATTACGAAAACACATCACGATATAATTTAAACTTTGTTCACTAAGCAATCAAATCAGATATACACGACAGCTTCTCGAAATTAATCTGTTTCGATGGTCAGTCTACCCTAAAAGCAATCCAAACTAAATACTTTGAATTATTGGTATTACTATATTTATTAATTCAACAAATTAACGTTAAGGCCAAATCAAATTCATTTTAAAAACTGTGAGAATCATAATAATAGCAACCCAAATTAAATACTCATTGAAATTATTAAAACAAAAATATAAAATACTTATTATACCATTTTTCTTTTCATTTGCATTATATATATTTTTGACGACACGTTAGACTCAGTTTGTACTTTGTAGGGACCCTACTTGCTGTGCCAGTGGTCGCGGGTTCGAGTTCCGCGGGGGGCATTCATCTGTGTTACGAGCACGAATATTTGTACTCCAGTCATGGGTGTTTATATTTATAATATGTATTTGTATGTATTTAAAATTATATACGTGTAGTGTATCAACTATCCATAACACAAACCTCGTAGCTTACCATGGAACTAGATGGCGCTGTATGTTAATGTCCCAACATATTTATTTATTTATTATTGTATAATTTTGTGGGTAGACACCGTTTGTAATAGCTATAACTTTTGAGACATCAAAAACCTTTGTCTCTCCCGTGATTTTGTGCTGTAAACTATATGAAAAGTCGGAAATAAAAAAAATATAAAACCGAACCGACAAAATCCCATAAAATAGATTTATTTGAAATGTCAAATATCCACGTAAATCTGTGAAGAATTAAGCTTATACATACATATATATAGAGTGTATACATTAATTATATTAGTTTTTTCGCAGCTTACGCGTAGCTCAATTTATGAATTACTATATCTTCAAAAAAATTGTAGCCTCTGCTGTATAAAATATATTTCTGTTAAGTTTGATTCAAATCCGTTCAGTATCCGCTCCGTTCGGTTTCATTCCTTTTATAATATTAGTAGAATATATTAGTAAAATATGATATTTCTTTATTATTTTTAATAAATTTAAAGAAAAACTTTTTTTGTTTAAAAAAAATTATCACTCAATAGTAAATGAAAAAGTGTTATTTTAATTGAATTTTCAAAAGCAATATTTTTGATATATTTATTTATGAATCATAACACCGCTTTGAAAATTTAAATAAGTCTATATAGCATTTTTTTAATACTAAAAATATGATTTATTCTTGTTTTGTTGAACAAAGCAATCTATTTGATTGTTGTTTACGTGAAATAATTTATGGCTAGCAGAATATACGCCATTTGCTAATATTGTAGATTTTTATTTAGTATTTAACAAAATTTATTGGTTTAATGGGTACAAGTCCCGATTTGGGTCAAATTAGGTACTGTATTTCTGTCATCAACCACTCAGTAGACCGGAGTTGGGAAGTCTGCGGTAATTAAACCCCTGTGCCTCGGAGAGAGAGTACGTTAAGCTTTCATTTCTACACCACTCCGATCATGTCGAGAATAGATATGTTATTCCACTAGAATATGAGTCTGAATGAAATTGGCCGATGTCACCGGAATCTTGACAATCTTTTGAGGAAATTATCTATACTCTATACTAATATTATAAAGAGGAAGGATTTGCTTGTTTGTACCGAAAAAGCTCCGAAACTACTGTACTGATTTAGGTGAAATTTGGCAAAAAGATACTTTGAGACCCTGGTAAGGACAGGGTAGTTTTTATCCCGGAAATTATACCTTAAGTTAAAAGTTATGAAAGTTTGTATGGGGAAGCAACCTGAAGACGAGTCGCTAGTTAAGTAATAAAATCCGTTCGATTTTAACTTCTTATTAAGATATCGATTTGAAACTTTGTAAGTACGTTTGTTGTTGACGTTGAGTTGACGTTCTTTATTTTATAAGTTAGAAATATGGATACTGAAGTTTAAACTTATATTGCTGATTTAATTAAATTGAATGAAATAAACAAAATATGCCAACTTCTAAGTCGCTTAAGTTTTTCCCCATTAGGGATGGAATTTTATTTAGATTTGTTGAGCCACTCAAGTTTTACCTATTTAGTAAAAAAGATATTATGTAATTTGATTCATTATTAGTATAGGTATTACCTAACACACACAAACAAATAAGAATTGAGCCCATCCTTCCTTTTGAAGTCGGTAAAAGTTGTAATTTCAATGTGATGATAAAATAAGGCTTTAAGGGTTGCTTGTTACGATAGAAGCAATATTAATTTTATTTGGGATATACTAATAAAACTAAATATTTCCAAACGATGCCCGCCTACGCTTTCTTGTCCATATACTCGTATGTATACAGTGAAATATGTTTTATTACAACGATAAACTTGATTATAACAAAATATATGCATATCTAGTACTAGCTTACATATTCCAATATTTGGACAATATCCAAGAAATCACAATCACCTTATACTTGTATTTATACGTATAGTACAAATACCTAAGGATATTGGATATAAAGCCAAAATCAGACTTATCTATATACATCATACATATATAAAAATAAAAGTATTGGATTATGGACTTAAACGAAACGAAACACTTCACTTTTAAAACGTCTTTATATTTTTGAACTTTATAATTAACACTAGGAAGGTATCACACAACCGAATATTTACACTTCAAGAGACAGACGTTAACAGAACAGAAATAGCAAAGTTGCGCAGTTTATATACGCTTAGCCAATATTAGTCATAACAACTACTTATTCAATTAAGATTAATTTTTGAATATTAAATTGAAGTTAATAATACCAACAAAAAGTATGTTTATTTTTTGTTAGTAATTAGATTGTTTTATTTAAGATGCAGATCGAGAAGTCCAAGGTTCAAGTCCCGGGACTGCCGAAATAGCCTCGGAAATCACGGTACGAATATCGATCGTTCTCACTTTATCACATCGCTCGTACCGAGTTATCGTCCCATCGGAATTACAAGGAATAGAGAAAGCATATTGTATCTAAGCGTACACACTGTACTATAAAATGTAACAATAATTCAATTTAATTCCCTTTAATGGTTTCAAAGCGTGCCAATTGAGCACAAATTACTTCGTAATAATATATAATTGATCATTATCATAATTATATTATTCGCCATATTTAATTTTATTGTTAGGATTTACTTCAAATATAAATACTGACATGAATTAAATTCTATAAATATACACAAAATCCGCGTGCTACTCGTAAATCTATTTTCTAGAAATTTATTGTTACCATAATATAAAAGAAACGTTTTATTATAATAAATACAAAAAGAACAAGTATGGTTTAACAAAGGCTTCATTCGAGATACCAGAGATATACCAGGACGATATCATAAAAAGAAATGTCGTCATCTATACAATTTAGAATATGTACGGGTTTTGCGTTCACATTACCAAAATGCTAAGACACAAATTTACTTTTATTAAAAAAGTTTATACATATATACGCTTTTACCTTTATTATTACTTAAATCTATTAAAGAAGACGTAGCCCAGTGGTAATGTGCTCGCTTAGAAAACCGATTGAAGCGGATTCAAACCCCGTGTCTCTGAACCCTGAGTTTTTATTTGCGAATCGTTTTCAACATAATTACCACTTGCCTTGTTGAAGGAAACATTATAAGGAAAACTGCATGTCTGAGAGAACTTAAACTTGTCCTCGAAAGACATGTGAAGTAGTTTGGTCAGCGTAGCGTATTATTTTATGATAGATACTTGTTATATCACTGCATCGTTAGGCTGTCGTCTGGCTTGTTTGAAATATGAATGCCGAGGGCCAAGAGAGCTGTTGAGGTTTTCTGTCAAGAAATTGTTAGCAGATGTCCGAGGTAGGATTTTATTTGATGTACACTTCCGTAGATCCATTTTCGGTTAATTGAATTTGGATACAATTGGAGTATGACAGTAAAGGTATTAATACATTCTGCAGGTAAAAGACGCAAAATTCGTTTAAACAAAAGCACATTATTATCTTATTATAGTACTCAGATAAATTATAGTTTTAAAAAAGAAAAAAAACCATGCTTGAACTAGATGAATGTATGGAAAGGAATGTCAATAAAATGAGCTTCAACTCAAAAGCTTTACTGGAACAATTGAAATGTTCCATTATCCACTTTCTAGCTCCATAATCATTTAATCTCGAAGTGTAGAAATATTGTGTTATCATAGAGATTTTACGTAATACGAAAGGAAACTTAGTTTTCAAATCGATACGGCAATTAGAAGTTGGTTTAAACCGACTTCTAAAATTTGATAACATAGTTTTAGTGAAGTAAGTTTTTAAGTGAAGTTAACAAGTTTTTAGTATGAGAGTTTGGTCAAATTAAAAGGTTAACCACCCTCCACGACCGCGGACACCCCGATGTGTCAGTTAATAATAGATTTCTTAGAATTTTAATTAATTTATTAGAAATTTACCTGGAGGTGTTAATAAGAACGTTGTACTGATTCTATTTCATTATATGGGTATTTCTCAGCGCCTTAAATTTTTGAATTCTGGAGGTTTATCTCCGTAACTAGCAAATAAAACGGTCTGAAATATTTCATTTAATGCACCTTAGACTATTATCTAACTTGGACCAATTCCGTTTGTTTAATAATTGCATTCTAAATATATAAAAAAATCGTTTGAAACTCGTTCTTCTGATTCAAATGACGTGTCCGTTCCCCATTTTTCTGAACAAAATTATAAATAATGCGTTATCCTATTGAAAAAACAATATAAATTATAATCACATCGAAAGAAGATTAGTTATCTTTTAACGAAAAAAAATGTTTAATTATATCTACGTTAGTTTACTTATTAAAAATAAAGAAATAAAAGATATCCGGCATAAAATTCTGATTGATATGGCGCGCGCTTCACTCGATCGTACACGGTGAAATACAAAAAGTGAGACCATCACTACCTCCATGGGGGGTAGTCTGTTGTACGACGAACGGGCCCAAAGATAGACGTTCGGTCAGGTCAGCGTCGATCAGGAGATAAAAAAGTAAGTATTTGATTCATATGTTCATGATTCAGGTGGGTTTCTAATTAATATGTCTAGTTTACAAATTATGTTACAGAGTTTTAAAACTTGAATCTATGCCCCAAAAAATACGTTTGAGTTGTAGATTTTTGTGGTTAAATGCGAATACCGATGTAAATATATGTCACGAGTAATCGAAGATTTTAGGTAAAATTCTGATTTATCTGGGTCTGATTCATGTGGTCAAAAACCCATATGAATCTTAAGTGGTACATTTTGTTTAAGATATTTATCATACAATCATCATTAAGATCAGGTTCCAAGCATCACGACACCGCAACTGCGACACAGCGACAGAAAAATGATATAGTATATAGTATAGGATGTCACATTGACGGATGCAGTGCAAATAGCCATAGCTGTACTGATGATATGGTGCTGCTCAGTCCATCAATTAGATGGTTGCAGGGGTTCCTTTCTAATTGCGAAAAATATGTTAAAAGTCATGGTTTACTTTACAATACTAAAAACTCAATTGCTATGGTATTTAAATATAAAAATGGATCTGACTTTGGGCCAAATTTCTCTAGACATAGATTAAAGGATTTTTTATATTATGTTTTAGTTTAAATGTTTAATTTTATTTATTGTTCTTAATGTAGGAAACCTTTGTATTTATTTTATTTAGTTTATAATTTAATTTTAGTTTGATTTACCTACTTTTCAAATTGTATGGAAAAGTGTCCGAAATAAAGATTTATTATTATTATTATTATTATTATTATTATTATTATAAAATTAATAAGTAATAAAAAAAGTTATAATTAATAAAAAAGAGTGATATTATTATACACACTTAGTTTTTTTTGTTTTTATTCCTGTTTCTGATTCACCTGTCACGAATTTTGATTCATATGGGCCGTAAAAAATTCAAGTTAAATATCTCAAAAATTATTTGATTAAAATGAGTGCGTAATTCAAATATATGTTATTTTGCATGTCTTTAATCATAAGAGTATGTTAAATAGAGCCAAAATTAAAAATAATTTTTGGCCAGATAAATCAGACAAAGAACGCTTTCTCGGAGAAATACCCATATTATGTATTTATAGTCAAAGTATATAGACAGAAAAAATACTAGCTATCAAAAATGAGAAGGAACTTGTAGCCATTGACGTTTTAAAGCGAAGGCCACCATATATAATAAACCAAAATAACTTATCAAGTATTCTGGCCTTAAGGTGTTTTAATCCATTCACAATTGGTGAAAATATAATATAGCATACACACAAATAACCATCCCACGATTTTACACTCAAATATCATAATATTTAATTCCAAACATGACTTACACTGAAGCTCTTAGGGATATTAGGAGAATAAAAATAAATCTATCCCTCGGAAACCGTATTTTTTTCGATGATAAA